>OY720430.1:114449744-115046465 GCA_963082735.1 Pocota personata
ATTTTTTATTTATTATAGACGTACCGCGTCTATAGCATATCTACACTAATATGACAAAAATTCCACATTCTTCCAGGTCGACGTCGAATTGTGGTCCTTCCGTCTGAAAATTTCAGGTTGATTTTGATTCATCTGAGAATATGAGCTTTTGCCAGTCATATCGGGTCCAATTCTGCCTTTCACGTGCCTATTCTAGACGCCTTTTTTTTATCCTAGGCGTAAGAAGTTGTCGTCCGGTAGGCAAACATATCTGCTTCTTACTTGTGGTGTAGTAATGAACCGTTTTCTTAACGTTTGTCCTCTCTATATGGTGTTCGATTCTAAGAGTAGTGTATCTTTTACAACCACTTCCACTTGTTCGTTCTTTTTTTTTTTTTACAAAATCTTATGGTGTACTCGTTGAATCCTAATCGACGAAAAATGTCTCTCATTGATTCGCCTTCCTCCTTAAAAGGCAGGATTTGACCATTTCAGAATTCATACTTATTGCACACTTTTCACATCACGGTCAAAAAACGATTAAAAAACCGAGATGACTTTAAAAACGAGGAAACTTTGAACAAAAAGGAACTATTAATAATCCTAATTACTCGATAATGAAAGGGTTTTCCCAACATTTCCTATTTTACTCGAGTGCGGCAGTTTTTGCATGTTAGTGCACACCATAACTCAAATATCAAATTTGGCCAAAATCGTTAGGACCCTTTTCGAGTAAATAATTTTTTTTTTTTTCAAATCGGCCATTATTAAAGCACCGTTATTTTTGTGGTTAGAATGAAAATTCAGATTTCGTCTCGAAGTTTGAATCCACCGATATGAAGTTTGAAGAAAATCCATAGTCTAATCAAAATCTCGATATTGAAAATTTACAGGAAAGCGATATTTGCCCTATAGGGGCAAGTAATAAAATAATTATAAATGTGTTGTTGTCCTCCATACATTTTGTACTGGAATGGACATTCAGAGCGCTGAATATCGTCGGGTGGCATTCAAAACATTAAAAAAAAAGTTAAAGTTATGATCCTGATAATGTCCATAAGACCCCATATTTTATTTTGGCTTTGAACATTGAAATTCAATTTTAAAAACCAAAAAATCCTACTGAGTTCTTAATTTTTTAATGTGGAGTACAAGTGATCCTTCAAGTGCCTTTTTGGCACCCGTAATTGTTTAACCCTTAAAACCAGAGTGACCGGAGTGGAATATACATATATACATATTTTTTTAAATAATCGCATATAAAAGTGGAATATTATTTTTCTCAAACAGAATATTTCGAACAACACTTGGTGTAATAATATTCTTTAACGATTGGTATGTACAATCGTTAAATTTAGAAAGTTATGAATTGCGAAAGTAGTCTGTATGCGAGTGCTCATTTGATCACAGAACACTCAAAATGTGTGCTAGTTTGTACACCCTATAGGGTAAATTTATTTTGATACATAGTTTGTATCGATGTAGCCATTCCCGTCAGTCAGTCCTTTTAAAGGTAAAATGTTGACCTAGGAAGATGACATTTTGTGTATAAGCTTTTCAGGATCCGAAGCAGGATTCAGCATAGTGTCTGTTTGTATGTCCGTGTGTTTGTTTGTCAAATGCGTGTAACTTTTGAATCGTTTGACTTAGAGATCTAAAATTTTGGACAAAAATAGTACGTGATGGACAAAAAGTAATCAGAAAATTGTATTTTCGAGGAGGTTTTTAGGGGCACAGTGTACCACAAATAAAAACAAATATTTTTACACCCCATCAGGCGACATATCAAAGTAAAGCTGAACTTCCAAAGATAAAGAAATATTAAGTTTCTTGAACAAAAAACTTAAAAACCTCTGTCTCCGAACTTTTAATGCGAAAAATTTGAAAAAAAGAACCCCGAAAGGGGGAATTATAACAAATCTTCTGGCGCAAACAGTTCTTTATTGGAATACGTGAGTGTAAAGCCACCCTATCATGTCTTACTCCGTCTTTATCCGATTTTGATAATTGTCAGACAGAGGTATCTACATGTCTTAATTTGAAACCCAAATTTCATCTTCGGTTCGTCTTGAGTTAGGGGAATGAGGAAAATGCCGAATTTCATCGAAATCCATTCAGAAATTTTTGAGTTAGACGGTTATCGAAGATGGTTTACAGAGTTTTTTAATTTTTTTTCAGTTATTTACGGTGATGGTATTATTGTGAATATCTCACCTCATTATGAGAATTTCGGTTACAAATGTTGACAGACATGTTCACTTTATTATAAGTAAATGTGGTTACAACAATTTTTCTTATAAAACCTCTTAGAAAATGTGGAAATATCCACTGTAGAAAAATTGTACTTTCCTGTATGTTTGGTTCCCGATTTGATTTTGATGGAATTTAATTTATAAGTTTAGTCTGCCATCTTATCTGAAAATCGTCTAAATCGAATGCTCTGGGTGGTAAAATGCCGGGCGGGTCGAGAATTTGTTAATTAAATAGTTAGGCTTTATTGTCTTAGATTCCAGACACATTTGGTAGCATAAAAGGTAAATTAAAATATAATGCTTTTGCTAGTTCCTTCGTGGAGCTATCTCTTCAATGTTGAATAAGACCTTGAAGCGGTAAAAGAGAATCCACGTGATACGCTAGTATGGCTAACCTTTTTGAAGCGTTATCACTTGTGTTATCTGAATCTATACAAATAAATAAACAAAGGCTTTTCTGCAGGAGGTTACGTACCAGAGATATTAAATTTACAGCGAATAATTCCTGGAAATTATTTAATTTATAAACTTTACGGGTAAATATTTACAAAAGTAGTTAAGATAAATTAAACGAGTGTAATAAAATGTATTCTTTCATATTTCTTTTTCTAATGTATTTTGAATGGATGTCCCACAGCTTCGTCGGTACTCATACTACGAATGATAGCTGTTGTCGCCAATAGAAATTGTGAATTTTTAAAAATCCTTGTGCCCTTCGCCAGGTGTTGCTTGAAGCATTGGTCGTCATATGTTTCATTTATCATGTTAAAGAGAAAACTTTTATTAACAGTGAGCGAGCCCAGATTGCTACTTAAATTAAAGGAGTTTTCTACATACCAATTACCACATTTTGATCTCAGAAGAATCGTAAAAATTCGATTTTGAAGTTTCTGGAGGTCCATTATAATTTTTTGTGATGTATTACCTCAAAATAGATTCAACCAAGGAAAAATAAATTTTGTGTGTATTCCATTTAAAATTACAATCGACTTCAACGCCAGGGTATTGATACATATACGTTCGCATTTACAATAAAATCGTTACACTTATCTGCTTGATCAATACATTATTGGGTATTGTTTTTATGTAGACATTTAAACTTGTAAGAATCTTATTTTTATTGGAGTTCTAAGATGTGTGGAGGTCTGTTATGCATAGATTTTTTTGTTTGTTTTTAAATTGATTATAAGTTCGTTATCATGACACAAACGAACTATTTCATCGAATTCTGATTGCATTGTTTGGACTGTTCTCTTGCAGTATCATCAGCGTATTGAAAACCTATGATATTTTTTTTAGAACTGATAGCATACCATTGGCATAAATGATAAAAATAAGTGGGCCTAGAATAGAACCTTGGGGTACTCCGAATGACACATCTTGAAGTTGGCTTAAGCTATTCGAAATTTTGACTTTAAAACCTCAACCACAAAGGTAACTACCAAACCATTCTAATATTCTACCTCGAATTGCAATTTTTTCCAACATTTGTATTATTTTCTGGTGGCAAAGGGTATCGAAGGCATTCTTAAAATCAATGAAGATTACTAACGAATGGTGATTCTTATTTAAGTTGTTGTATTCGATAATTCTATTACTTTTTATTTATTCGGATAAGACAGTGATCAATTATTGTACTAGTTTCTCTGGATAAAACCTTTAGAAGCGATCATATCTGAATCTGAATATCCAAGCCTTTCGATTGAAATATAAGATTGTACTTTTTATACTGAAATAAAAATTATACTACTAGTACTACTACTACTACTACGTTATTCAGTTTTAAGATTAATATTAAAAACTTCCACAACGATGAGGTTGGTTCATCAATGGAATTGTAGACATTAAATTTCGGAGAACGATATACTGAGATTATTGACATATCTTTTTCAAATAATTTAGTTTTTATTTGTATAGTTTCAAATAATCTTTTGTACTCAACTCTTTCATAAAATAGTTCTTCTCTTATGTATAGAGCAACTCCGCCCCCTGATTAATTTGCTCTATTAAGGAACTCTGAATTGAATCTATTTAGCTGACATAAACAATTCTCTTTTTCAGAAATATTAATTCCCACTAAAATTATTATTTTAATTCAACGATGTTCTTAATGTAGGAAATAAGTAGGTTCTAAATTTTTCTCAACGATCTTATGTTCAGATATATGCATGCGAATGTAAAATTATTTCATTACTTTCCAGGGTCACTAAACGTATTAAGCACCCTATAATCAACATTCGATATATAAGCTGGTTCATTGTTTTTATTCGTGTTGTTATTGTCGTCAGTCATGTCTACTTTTCAATTTTTTGTACGTATGAGTTATTATCAGAGCAAAGAGAAAGACAGAAATAAAATTTATCAATATCGGTTGGTGGTGGATAAACCAACAAGCGTCTCCAGTCAGCTCGATCTTGTGCTAGAGGCCTCCAGTTTTGTACACGAGGGCCCTTTCGACTTGTATGCGGCAACTTAGGTGAGATCTTTTTTACGGATTCGTCCTCCGGGATGGATTTGATGTCCATTCGCTTTACATGTCCTAGCCATCTCAGACGATGAATTCGAACCCTTCTGACTAGGTTGATGTCGCTGTACAATCTGTATAGTTCGTTGTTGTATCTTCGTCTCCATTCAGCGTCGATATAAACGAGACCAAAAATCACTCGAACAATTGATGATGATCTTATATATCACTTTAGCAGTCCGAGAGAGGTCTTTGCTATTCAATTGCCTTCTTAGCCCAAAGAAACAACGGTTGGCAAGAGCGATTCTTCGCTTGATTTTTGCGCTGGTGTCTTCATTTGAATTTACAGCGGAGCCTATGTAGACAAAGTCATCAACTACCCCAAAATTGTAGATGATTTGGAGTTCCTGAATCGTTTTAAACAGTATTAACTAATATAATAAGAAACAGTCGCATTCTGGCATTCTTTCTTTCATTGCACTTGAAGTGTCATTTCCATTGCCACACACGTGGTCCCAATAAAACAAATCCTATTTATCTCTAACTAACTTTGTCAAACGAATTGATATATACTTTTCTGACCTTACCCAACATAAAGGGGGGTATCAATACCGAATATCAAAACCGAATTATAGAACTTGATCCGGATGGTCCTATAAATCGGCATTCCAAACTTAAACGGAAAAAGATGATCGAAAGTTTTCCAACATTACCGGCAATTACCAAAAATGACGACGGTATCCCTCGGTACATAGTGATTTCGGGAACTGAAAAAAAGGTGAGAACCTGCGACCTATAATCCCTTCCAAATTCTTTCTAAAGACGTTTTGGAAGTCAAAGCCATGCGATCGGGCTACCTCTTGGTTAAAGTGTCTAACCCCAATGCAGTAGAAAAATTCCTAAAGGCTAAGTTAATCGACTCTATACCAGTTAAAAAAACATCTCACGTTAGTTTGAATTCAGTGCAAGGCAGAATTTTTTCCAGGCATATTATTGACATACCTGAAGACGGGGGGTTAAGTGAGTTAAAAAAATACAAAGTGATTGGTGTAAAAAATTCTAAGAAACGTAAACAGCCACCTTGTTGCTACAGGCGCGGCAATCTTAACATTCGATCTAATCCGTCGCCCAAAAGATATTAAAGTAGGATGGGTTAATTGTAAAATCGATGAATATATCCCAAAAATCTATGAGGTGTATCTTATGCCAAAAATTGGGCCACACAAAAAACCGGTGCTCTAACGCAGTAACATGTAAAGAATGTTGCCTCCCCCCAGCTCACGATAAGTGTACACGGGTATATTGCATTAACTGCGATGCAGAGAACCACACTCCTTACGACCCTATTTGCCCAATCTTTCTTCGTCACAAGGCAGTGAATAAAATTAAGATAGATAGGCGTTGCCTAACAAATAGTTCACCTACACCACACACCCCTATATCCAACTTTACACAAAACTCTCCAACCAAATCTTACAACACCTATATTACATCAATTACTCACTCACCCATATCAACAGTTAACCAAAACCTTTTATAAAGGAATGAATACTTCCTCAACAATCCAGCAATGGATGATGATGCATAATAATAATATGCATATTCCAAACCCGGACTCTACTAGCAGGGGATTGGGGCATTCGGACTCTCCAGGGAGTTTCCACGTACATCTTGGAAATACTAGAAGATCTCTACAATAGCGACCATTTCCCGATTACCATATCCAAATCAATGGGTTCTGTTAAATCCAATACGCTCTCCACACCCAAGTTTAAAACTGACTTGACCGACTGGGATAAATTCCAAAGAATCATTAATGATTATCTGTCTGAAATCCTCCCCTCTTCCAAAAACAACAAAGAAGCTGCTGTTCTTCTAAAAGCTATTCGATCCTCTGCCAATCAATCTATTCCCTAAAGCGTTCACTTCACCACTAAACCATCAGACCCTTGGTGGAATTTGGAGTTGAAAATTTTGAGGGACCAGAAAGTATATGCCTTTAGGTATTTTAAAAAACACCCAATTCAAACAAACTTACTTGCCTACAAAAAAGCTAATGCTTTGTTCAGGAGAGAAGTCAAAATTAGCAAAACCAAAAGCCTAATGGCCTTTACCTTAATGATTGGCCCTAACTCCTCCCCGGCAAAAATTCGATGCCTCACTGGTACTTATGTTCCACGACAAATTCGTTGCATTGAGACTCCAGCAGGACCCACCCGTTGCTCTTTAGACATCAGTCATTTTTTCGCACAAACTTGGTCCAACCTCTCTAACGACGATAATTTTTCCCAAAATTTTAACACAATGAAATATAACAGCCTTCGGACCTCAATTTCTCAAGACACTTGCAGCCCATCAGCGAGGCATATCGAAAACCTCATATCGGAGTTAGAATTTGATAGTTGTTTAAGGAAACTAAAAAGAAAAACACCAAGCAGAGACCGGATATCTTACTCCATGCTCAAAAACCTACCGCCTCCGACCAAACAACGTCTTATCGGTCTTTATAATAATATCTTCGAAATCGGAGCCATCCCTCAGAGCTGGAAATCAGCTACCGTTTTACCCCTTCCAAAATCCAAGAAGGCAATTAACTACATCGAGAGCTACCGCCCAACATCACTCATTCCCTGCATGTCAAAAAATCTAGAAAAAATAGTAGCAAGACGTCTACTCTGGTACATCGAATCTAATAGGCTTTTCAACATCAATCAAGTCTTTAAAACCAATAAGGGTTGCTCCGACGCGCTGTTATACATTGACGCTAACATCTCCAAAGCCTTATCGGTAATTAAGTGTTTTCATCAATCTTTTCACTAAACTCTCATTCACAATCACCGCCAAAAAATCATATCGGATTCAGTCTTTAATAGCTAAAACCATCCAAGCCTCACAGCAAATGGAGCTCCCCCTAAAACTTTCGAAGGACCACTTCCCCACTTACCCACCTTGGTGCAACAAACCTGACTCTATACTACTTAATCTGTCTCTACTCTGCAAAAGAAGCACAAACTGCGATATCTACCGAGCTTCCTTAAAACCATGGCAGATCTAAAATCAGATGGTTGGAACCCAGTCTTTACTGACAGCTCTAAATCTGCTAATAACACATCCTTCGCCGCCGCCTTGGAAAACGGGACCGTTTTAAGAATCGGACTTTTGCCAGATTACACTTCAATATTTACTGCAGAAGCGATCGCCATACTTCGCATGAAATAAATAAAAAAGTCGATCACTTGCGAAAGCTAAGTCAACTCTACTGTGAAGGTATAACACTGGCAGTAGGGTGGTCATATGGCTAAAATGCAACTTGATCGTGATGATGACATCAGGTGGACGGAAAAAAATACTGTGAATCATAAGCAACGACAATAATAGCGAAAACAAACAAAATACTCCCCAGTTATCTGGACAGCCACCCTTGGAGTTTACAGAAACTTAATACCACCTGAGTTTCAAACTACACCACTCTGTCTTTCCCCCTGTCTCTTCCCCTTTCCATAAAAAAAAACCGCACGTGTTCTAAAAATTAGTATAAGGGTATTCATATCCCCTTTAACACGTGCAAATTATAAAAAAAAAAAAATATTTTTATTTTAGTCATTTAATCATTACATTGGCACCTGTGGTGTTTTTAGTAGACCTCCGGTCAACAATCTATCATAATATTTTTTACTCATATAGTTTTAGACATCGCTCAAAAGGCTCACATATTATGCATCTACAAAAATAAAAGCAGTTTTCAGCATTACATATCATAATACCTACAGTAAACAAAGTGACAATATATAAAGCGGCAGCACTCTGTTATATATTTTTACCCAATAAAATTAACTATTATTGTAACTATTCGTTTTTTTCTAATTTGAATAATGTCTAAATTGAACGAAGGTTATTAATATGTCAAAATTTCAAATTTATTTATCGTTTTTCTTTAAAACTTTACTGTATTAGTTAAAATTCTAATATTTAAAAAAACAGAAACGACGTGACCTAATTAATTATCCTTTCGTCCTTTCTAAATTTGATTTCCAGTATAGGCTTACGTGTGCTCCATAGTTGGCAAAATTATTAAATAAATTAGACATGAGGACTTAAATGTCAATTTTTCATAGTATTTTCACATTTTACATGAAATTTTCCATTATATTCTGTCATCAATATTTGATATGTGTCTTACTAAAATATTCCCCTCAAAATTGATGAAAACAGTATTTCTTATCTACAACCGTTACTAGGATAGATGTACAAAATTACACCGCACAAGTCCTTTGACATTTTTTAACTGACTGTGTACTTTTCTGGGCATTTGGACGTCTTTACGCAGAAAAGTCTATTCAATTTATTTTTTTTTTATAAATTTGTGTCATGTCCAATCACAGTCTTTTAGGTCAGTCTTAAATCCAACGCATACTTTCAAAGATAAGCTAAGATAACTTAATCAGGGTTCTTAAAACCGGCTTATTTTTTAGCGGGTCATATCTTCGAAACGTATCCCTAATTAAAAGTCATAATCAGTATATTTTTGTCTTACAATTATTCCTATATTTACCACTCAGCTTTGGATTTGTGTGTTAGGCTCTTTCGAAAAGATTCTTCTTCGAATATTTGCTCCTGTGTGCGAAGAGAGCACATGCACGGGAACTCCATGAAATGTACCAAGGTGGGGATTAAATACTGCAAAAAAGCCAAAGCCCGACGACTATATTAGTCTCATAGAGCGTTGTTGTCCAACAACGCTTCTTCCAAGTCAATTCTTGAATCACAACCTCCAGGTTCGAGAAAACCAAGAAAGCTGAGTCTAAATTTTCAAGACCAAGCGATGCTAAGCACCTTGGTAAAGCAATGCACAAGGATTCGATGATTATGAAAGATTGCGTTGTTTTAAGACTAGACCCTTCACGGGTTGGGAGTTCGTTATGCTAGTAATAAACGGGTCTTAAAAAATTGCTAATCTTTGTACTCGTATAACTAATTTTCATAATGCAAAAAAAAATGTAAAATTAATTATACTACTTTTTAATCACTGTGGAAAAGTTTTCCAGAAAAACAAGGTGATTTTTGCAAAAAAAAATTAAATGCATATTTTCATTAACAATTAACTTTTCGGAATACCTCTTCAAGTGAAAGTTAATAAGAAATTATTATCTTTCACTTGAAGAGGTATTCCCAAAAGTTAACTGTTAATGAAAATATGCATTTAAGTTTTTTTTTACAAAAATCACCTTGTTTTTCTGGAAAACTTTTCCACAGTGATTAAAAATTCCTATTCTTTTATAATTGACGCCCTTTCGATTGGAAATCTAAAAAAAACTCATTATCGAAAGTTAGTGTGCTTCACACCCTTAAAAACAAGGTTATCAGACAATAGGTTCGTTTTTTCTATCGGTAACCGTTTTCGAAAAAAAATTAAGTGATTTTTTTGTTTAAGCTCACCATGTACATGTGTATGTATTAATATGAAATTACTAAAGAATTAGCTCATATTGCTATTTTATTGTCTACTTCACTTTTTTACCGTTTACTTCACTTTTCCCGCCAATTCTACTCTTCTGTTGCGAACCTGAGGTGAAGTTTTAGACACATAGAAGCTGGACTAGTAACTAGCGATTTTGTCAAAAATTCGAACATAAAAATATCGATGCAAAATAAAACATGATAAATATTTTTATTTATTTGAAATTTGGTCTTTTTAATAGAATGTTTTATTAAATACACCAGTGTTCGACATTTAATGAATTAAGGAAGAGGTACTTGTTTTAACATCATTGGTTAAATCTGTTCCTTGAAGGTCTTTCCCGTAGTAAAATGCACAAGATTAATTTGTAAAAAAGGGTTGTTTCTAATGCTAATGCATTCGTAAGAAACGAAAAAAAAAAACATACTAGTGTTGAAAAGTATTAGCCATAATTTTGCGTGTAAGCCAAATAGATTTCCGAAAACTTTTACTTGCCATTATGCACATTGTGTCTACATATTATGGTTGCAGCAGTACCTCTTTTCCCTCTTTACAATGTCGCTTCTATTCGCGCTTAGTTTATCGTACTAAAAATCTCTTAAGTGCCCTCCTAAACTCTGTCCACACCAACCCACTCTACTTCGCTTCGACCACCCATTTTACTCAATTACGTAATCTGTCTTTAAGGTCGACCGGTACCTAGTATGTTCACTTCGCTCCTTTTAGCTGATATTCTTGTAATCCTAATGATGGTCGCTATCCCTCAACTGCGTTTGTTAAAATTCAAATTTAATTGGCACCTGTATTTCGTAGCGAAGTTGGATATCTGTTCACAACATATTTAAATTAAGAACAACTTAAGGTACTGTAGTTGCTGTAATCGCTGACCACTTTATGACTACCCACTGTACCTCATGCAAACGAGTTCCACAGTTGATAGATTCACTGAAACAGATAAAATAACTAAACTGAGGGGATAATCCCCTTGTGTCTTTGCATTTGCTATTATCTTGTTTTTTTTTTTAATTTTTAATTTGTTTTATTATTTTTTTTCTAATATCCTTTTCTCTGTCCTTCAACAGTGTGTTGGAGGAGAGTTCCTTTAAATTTGCTTCAACTAATAAAACAAAACGCTCGCTGTTGGCTGTAAATATAAAAGCAAAATGAAAATACTAAGTGCTACTAATAAACAATAAGTGCGATACCATCTGTGAACTCACAGACAATCACAAACATAACCAAAAACCACAACTAAGTCTAACAAAAAAATCTAATTAGAAAAAGGAACTGCGCCGCCGCGACTTAAAGGTAATTTGAAGATTCCACCATATTGCTCTAGAAATCGATGACTAAATGTCTAACAACAATTTTCCAATAGTATTAAATGGTGCAGTATGGTGTTGTGTTGTTTGATGTGTAAGTGTGTGGTGTGCTCTATTTGTTTTGTGATTGTTGAAATAGTTCTTGTCCTAGTTTTTATTTAATTTTTTTTTTATTTCGTACTTTTTGTGGAATGTGTTTGTTTTGCACGAACTTCGATTCAGCACTTCAACGCAAGGTGCTTCATTTTATTTTACTTTATTTTACCCTATTTGTCATTCTTAACATTTATCTATTTTTTGAAAAAGAAAAAGTTGTGTGAAAGTGGAGTTCCCCCATTCATCGGGGGGTTATCATTTGCTATTGTTAAGTGCCATTTTCGTGTGGATTGTATTATTGGGGAAAATCGATAAGAGGCACTCTGAGAGAGGAAAATAGAGAGCCGTAGTCGGTGTGTCTATGATAAAGTAGAAGTGTAGTTGAAGAAGGTATAGAAAATGCATTTCATAAGCTCATAAAAGCTCATAATATAAAATTTAACTGTAATGGACGAGGGGTAATGGTATCATTGTGAATCGAAAAGGAAACAAGAGGCGATGATGTGGCGTGCGGTGGTTGGACACCATAAGTGAATTAAAGAGAAAGGGGGGATAAGTGGATTATTCGTCAGGTGCCATCCAGATTGAATGAGTGGGGATTTATATAAGTTCGTAGTGGATAAAGAGAAGACAAAAGCCTGTATGGGTTTTAAAATTCAAAGACTATGCGTGTTTGGTATTCTGTTTGACGTAATTCTCTCATCCTGGATGTGAGATTATTTCTTAAATTGGTAATAATGAATTTCACGTGCTTTGATCTTGAGGTTATTTATCACATACAGCTATGGCCAAAATAATAGTAACAGTTATTATTTTTCATCAGTGGTAAAGATAACTCCTATTTCATTGGGATTTTTGAAACTTTTTTAGTTTCAACTTACTGACAAATATGTTTACAACATATCCTATGTACAATTAGTTGTATAGTTGGAAGTATACATATTTTATCAGTCTTACTTGTGCTTCAGATAACGTAATTGGCTGGACAAAAAATAGCAGCACCAAGTAACTACAGAGAAAAACGTTCAAATAATGTATTTTGATTAGTATATTTTTAAAAGAAAATTAGTATTTAGTCACAAAACCCTTATTTTTAATAACCGACTCTGTTCTTCATAGAATCGAGAAATTTGCGACATTTATCCAAAGGCATTGAAGCCCAAAATTCCTGGCCGATTCTCCAAAGATCTTGCGTGTTTGAGGGGTGGTATTTATTAACTTCAATCTTCAGTCTTCGCTCTAGAGGTTTTCAATTGGATTTAAGTCCGAAGATTGAGAAGGCCACTGCAAAACACTATTTTGCTCGAACCAGAGTTTTGTAAGCTTTGCCGAATGCTTGGGGTCGTTGTCTTGCGTTCTTCGGCCCATGGAAGCATGATATTCTATAGTATGTCTACTCGTACATACTTTGCTTTGGTCATTATGCCTTCAATGAGGTAAACCGGACCTACGCCCCACCAAGAAAAACAATATCATTTCATTACACTACCACCTCCATGCTTCGCAGTGGGTTTTGTGTACCTTGGAATGCATTCTTCACCTGCTGGGCGACGAACATACTACATCCATTTCAAAGAGGTTAATCTTAGTTTCATCGCTTGAAAGCACGTTTCTCCACAGCTTCGCTGCCTGAAAGGAATCGTGTGGCACGTGGTAGAGTTTGGCAAAGGCAATGCGTTTCTGGATGTGCATTTTTTTCAGTAGTGGCACTTTCCTCGGAGCTCGAGCATGTAACTTCGCGTCCACCAGAGTTCGACGAATTGTCTGGCACTCACTTAGACACAAGTCCTGCTTCGCGTTTTAATTCTCTGGCCGACATGAAAGTGTTCGCTTTGGCTTTCCTTATTAGCGCTGTTTTTTCTTTGGTGAACATTTTTGACGGGCGTCCTCTGGTCTCGGAAAGTACTCTGGCGTGTAGAGCATTAAAAACCATTTTTGGGGAACATCCGAGTGATTTTGCGATACATCGGATCGATTGGCCTTGAATGGTTTCTCGCTTTGCTTCCGAGCAATGCTTTCGTCTGCTCATAATACTGTTTGCTATATGCAGAACAACCATCTAAAATAGCATTAAATAATCAGGGCACTATTTAATTAATAAATCCTGCCAATTTATTTCCTAGTTTTAGTTCAAAATTTTAAATTTAAATTTGCGTGTTGCTATTTTTTTTGACCAGTTAATATAGTACCTTGTCACAGAATAATTGCTACTGATCGTGTATTTTCTTCTTTTTTGCATGCTTTTACACAATAATGTGTTGACAACAAGTTTACCGTAACATTTCCTAGATTTCCGTTGCTTTCCTAGAATCCATCAAAAGAGTACCGCTACGTACAATACTAAAGAAAAGTAGTAAGTGTTGCTATTATTTTGGCCATAGCTGTACATTGAAAGATTTTAAATTGCTTTATTTTTACTTGATTTGGTACCACAGAGCTTTCATATAGCATAATTGTGTTTTTTATCAGTTTCAGAAATCAGTTTAGTTCGACGAAGTGAGTGATTGTTGTGGGTCTTCAGTGACTGATGATATTCCTGTTCATATGCTTTGTGTTTAAGTGGTTGACTCCTTACTTAGTTTGTTAATAGTTTCCCATAGTTGCTTTAGTCCTGAATGAAATTTTATTATTGAAATTGTCATATTATTACATCCGAGCAAGAGAGAGGGATTCTGTCTAGTGACCGTGATGTAGGTGTTCAGCTTAGGATCTAAGCGCTTATTTACAAACTTAACAGCCGAACCCAGATCACAGTTTTGAGCGAACATTAGTTCTGGGGGAAATTGTAAAAAAGTAACTGAAATATGTACATTGGAGCAACAGGTCTACTTGTTAGTCGACGGTTTAGTCTGATTCGCTGGGAACGAGAATCATTAGGAGATGACCACACGAAGGAAACTTGTTTGTGAAACAAATTGTTTTAAGCGAAATAACCCCACAAGCTAGTATTTCTAAAACAAGTTTCCTTTGCATCCTTGATGAGCTTTTAAGAATGACTAAAACTGGTGCAAGATGGGTGCCCAGACTTCTCAGTGTAGTTCTCAACATCGGCGTATCCAATGTTGTGAGCAGTTTTTGGAGTTTTACAGTGAAGATCAGAGGGGAGTTATTGAATCGGTCCATCGTCAAAGTGGGATACAACATTTTTTACAAATCTCTACAGTTTTTTAATCGACTTTAAAGAACGAAGTACAGTCATTAACGTGGCATATTACCCTGATTTTCTGCGGCGCCTAAGGCAGGTAATCATTAATAAGCGACGAAGGAAGTTCAGCCGAGGTATCTGCCTATTACAAGACAATTACAGAAATTGAACTTCCCTCTTACAGTCCTGATCTGATAACATTAACACCGATAATGAAATTAAGCATGCTGCTGTTGGCAATTTTAATAGTAAAGATACAAAGTACTTTTATAGTGGCAAAGAAGGTTTGATTAAAAGATGAGGAATATATAATTAATATAAACATTTTGTCGCTAACAGCCCATACACTCTTCGTTTGGAGAGAAGCTTCTTATGACAGTTTTAGTCTGGGATGTTTGTCAGACGTGGGACTGTGAGAAAACTTTTTGTTTTGTGTTTTCTGGGATTCTAATTTTGAATTTCCCGCTGAGGGATCACACACTTAACGCGACACCAAGAAGATATGGAATATACTTACATATGTATGTGCAAACACAGGGATATTGTATTGAAAAATAATAAAGGTTTTTTTTTCTTTCGAACCTCTCCTATATTAGGCTAAAGCGCTCCTTATACCTTTTGAAAGATCCCCTCCTTACATTCAGTTCTTTTTCAGTTTGGCTGATTGCAGTAGTCCACAGGGTGAAAGCAGCAGTAATTATATTCATTCCCAATATGACTACATCCTCGGTGAATGCAAGTATGAACTCCTACTCCTCTTTGAAACTGGTATCCAGATGTGTGAGGACAATACTCCTCTTCAGTTTGATTTGTCTGGCCCTGAACATTCTCTTAATCCGAACCGCAAGTGTCGGATGTGTGGATCTCAATTTCGTTTAAGAATTTCTGTCAATTGTTCTTGAACAGCCTTCAATTAGATCAACAGCTTTCGACTGGTCCTGCCCCTAAGACAAAGATATTTACTGACAGAAAAAAACGAGTGTTGCATTTACATGTAGGAAGTACATATTGCGAGTACAGAATTACGATACACAGCAGCTTTTTTTTTTACTTGCATAAGTTTGCTTTCCTGATCTTTCGATCTCAATATTTTGATCAATCTTGGTATTACTACGAGAGGCGTTCGGTAATTCCGTACAATAATATAGAAAACATGTTTTTTTCAGCAAAAATCAATTTTATTTTTCAACATATTCTTTTATTTTTCAACATAATTTCATTTGATGCGAATCTCTTACCTTCAAGTCATTTCTTTATGTTTAGAAACAGAAAATAGTCGCAAGGGACTACATCTGGAGAATATGGCGAGTGGGGAAGCAATTTGTAGCGCAATTCATCCAATTTCACTGTTGTGATGGCAGAGAATCTAAAAAATGTATGTCTCTCAATTCTGTCTGTTTGTCTGCATGAATGGTCGACTGCAGCCAAAACGGCAGTAGAGATTTTCTTCAAACTTCATATTTGGGAAATGCAGGGTTACAATTGGAGGTGAAATCGGAATTCTCATTCTAACCACAAAATTAACTGTACTTTACTAATGGACGATTTTGGAAAAAAAAAAAAATCGTTTTTCTCGAAATCAGCTCTAGTGATTTTAATATGCTATAGGATGACGTACCAGGTTTTTGTCAAACAAACGTATAGCGGTACTGTACTCAATTACCGATTTTTGAAAATTGACTTGTACTCCGATATGACACGGGCGATTTCGTTCAAATTCTATACCTAGACAACATTTGACATCTAAATATAAGGTTACGGCGTACCAAGTTTTTAAAAATTGGGGTGGCTAAGTTTGCAAAACTCAATATTATTCTACAGACCGCTCAGTTTTGGATCACTTCACCGCTGAGGCCGAGTGTTTGCTGTTGATTTTGCATTTGAGTGATCCAATTATTTTTTCTTCCCCTCTTCGAGTTTCGGCTGGAACTTGAGTCGCTATTGCTTTTCGGACAGGATTTTCCGACGATCGTCTTTGTATATGCTTTTTTACAATCGGTTTCTTTACATGGCAGCTTTTGCGGATACTCGTACTTCTGTACGTGACATCCGTAACGTCCGTAACATTTTCATCTCCGCTGCTGTAATTTGGTCTTTATATTTTTCATACATCGTCCAACATTGTGATGCGTACGTTAAAGCCAGACATACGACTGTCGTATGTGTTTGCGGGTTCGGAAAAACGGCAACGCAAATATTTTAATTCGGTTAATGCTAAAACCAGAATCACTTCTCTGTGGTGCAAAAGAAGTGCTTCGTTGACATTGGTTTCCAGGATACCGGTAATCTCTAGGCGTGAGAACCCACGTTGGTGTTAAAATGCTAAAATTTTATTCAACGACAAACGACAAACAGGCAAACGCTGCGGCAACATCGGTGCCGCACGGCCAATTACGATACACAGCACGTTTGTATTAGAAACATCTTCACGTCATAAGTTTTGGTAAATTCGTTGCCATTTTCATCGTCGGATAATAATGTCTACAGTTTTCTGCAGACATTAGTACTTGAAATTTTTAAGTAAGATCAATTGATAGTCACTGGAAAGTGACTAAGAGATCTTTGATCAAGATCAGGATCCAGACTTCTAAATAGTAGAGTTTCAACTAGACGTTAAAAAAACTTCAACATCTCCATTTGAGTTTTTGCCTGTGCGCATGCCTATGCAGACTTGAACTAATGTTTAGCAGATTCATTATTTATCTACCTTCACTGTTATAAACATCTGCAATGAATGTCTTGAAACCAGTTCAAAGACATTCAGTATCTTTTCGCGTACTTTATTCACTGTACTCACATCTTGAAAAATAAAATGAATTAATCGCTTGATATTTGATTACTGAGTGAGTATTTCACCCATTTATAACAAACAGTTAGTTCGGAGTACTCACATAGAATGGGTACACTGCAGTGAGTACACTGATTACACTGAGTGCACTCACTACACTGAGTACACTCACTACACTGAGTGCACTCAGTACTTCACTTATGATTGTTGCAGAATTGATATAAAGTAATTGTATTGGACGACGGTAGTGGAAAGGGGTTTTGTTCTTATAAATGAAATTAAACGAAAAGTTTCATATTTTGTTAATATGTATATATAATTTTATTGCTTGCCATCAAAATATCCAAGTCGTTTGTCGAATCCTTGTTAATTAATGGAAATTATTGCATTCATATATAAGTACATAAATGGGTGCACTCATTGTACTCAGTGTTTTTTTTTTACAGTTGAAATGGTACATGTTTTGTTCAAAGCAAGCACCCACTTGTATGAATTAAATCAAAACTCATTTTGGTATCAGGTGATCGAATAGTGTAAAGTAACTGTCTCTTTTAATGTGGTACTCATTTTTACAGTACACTTTCTCGTATGATTGCGATGTATAGAGTAAACTGAAGTAGGTACTGTACACATTTAGACAAAGGAAATGAATGTATTCATGCAGACCTTTACACTGTTACACGTGGTGGAAAAGCAACGTCACAATCACATTCGTTCATTCACGAGACAAGATTACCTACAGAAAAGCCTGCTATGGTGTGGCGTCAGATTTCATGTACAATTTTCATTACACTATCGCTTGAAATTTTTAAAGCATAGAAAATATAAAAAAAAAGTCGGAATAATTTGCATATTCCACAATCCCAAATCGATAGATGGCAATTCGTTTCGATTTCCATTCAATTAATTCGAGGTACACGATTCACATCAGCAATCAATTCATCTCACTGTGGTCGTCCCTACGTCATTTCCAACTCCACCACTTCCTTTTACAAATGGTTGACTGTTCATTCGAAAACAATTCCTACTTTTTTATTTCGATTGTTATCTATCACCTCGTGGTCATTCAGCAGCTGCCGTTGTCGTCGTCTACTCCCACTCCCTCATAATCATCTTCATCGATTGGTAATTGGAATACATGCCACCCTGCGAACAGAAACTCAACATAAACATGATATTTATATTTCGCCAGTCTAAACAATTTCAGCTCAGGTAGCTAATCTGTGAATACATCGTGTACGTGTCTGTCCTCTAAGATAACAAATGAATTGTGTTCAATGTTGTGCTTTCCCCCTCATGAATGGAGCTGGACTTTGTTCGTTGCACTAACAACATGTGATTTCCTCTATTGTGCCTGGATGTGATCCAATCGAAATCAAACACGCTGACTAAACCAAAAAACATACAATCCACACAAACGTCGATTTATTGGGGTATTGGCCCCTGCCAACAGTCCTACGCGCTCTCTAGAAACAAAAACTCTTTTGTGGGAAAATTTATTTAAAATTAGATTTGTCTGTCTCAGTTGAAACAAGCACTCGTTATCAGTTCATTGGCCATGAGTGTGATAAGACCTCAAATATTTGAGTTCTATTTCTGTAGCCTTTCGGTTGATTTAAGCAGATGAAATATACATGAACCAGCCAGATAAATAGAAACGCACTTGGGTAATTATGTAATGCCTGCCTATGTACATAGAGTTTATTTACATTATGTGCGAAGCGGCGAAATTATCGAGTTCTTGTGGTGACATATTTATGAAGGTGAAAGCAATTTGTTCAGTTTTTAAGCACTCGTTCATGCAGCAACGTTTATTATAGTCGGGAGCACAAGAAAGTGTTTAAACAATTTTTCTCCACTTGATATGCTTCAAGTCATTAGAAAGAGTTTATCTTAAGTCTTCATTTCGTTTGATCGATCGTTGCTAATGATTAGGTTAATATTTGCTAATTTCAAGATAATATTAATTCTTAATTAAAATAGCCTTTTAAAAGGTGTTGCTAAAATTAGACATAGAGTAAATTCGGAAACGCATCAGGTCTGTATCAGCCCCATAGCTTTCAAAAATGAACGCTAAGAGTTAATTTTTGCCAAGTACGATACATTAATTTTAAAAAAATTTTGTTTTGATGTCATGGCTCGGTTTTGCATTATTAAAACGTATGATGAAGCCTTGCAAACTTGAAATATGATATACAGACATTTAAAAAAAAAAAAAAAATCTCTTGGGAAAGTGGAACCCGGGTCTCGGTGCATTATCCCATGTAGCCGAATTTTTGATTTTCAAAACTACTGTACTTGTGCACATTTTTCTAATGTATGTGTTACATACATTTGTATGCATGTGTCGTACATTTGTTCCAATATCGTATAGACCCTATATGATATCGGAAGCTGAAATTTTGCACAGTTATAGATTACGGAACTATCATTTTCAATTATTTATAACGACACTGCTAGAAAATGAAGAGTGTGCTCCTTCTAAAATGGTGATGCTGGTTTAACCTTTCTTGCTGATTTCGAACGTCGGAATGGCAATATATGTATGTATGTTATATGTATGACAAAAATTTAGGTTTTGGAGCTCTACGTAATGGATCAATTTATTCGATTCTTTTGCGAAACACTATGCGCCAAATTGTATTACAAGTTCGTAATTTTTTTCCGTAAATCGAAGTATTGTTTATTTTTTGTAAAATCTGAATTAAGCCTTAAAAGCAAAAATATGTATGTAGTATACAATTTCAAGACCTAAATAAATCGAAGATTTTGGCACCGTAATCATGACAATTCAACATATTTTTCAGATGTTATCCGTCAAGTACTTTCTAAGAGCAAAAATAACATGGACTCGGATTTCAAAATGATGGAAAACACTAAATGAATATTTTTTTCTTTTTTTTTCCGGAATCATCAGGAAGATACTCGTATGTCGAAGATTTTTTGCATTGTTTCATCTTGTAATTTTAAATGCCTACATCAGGGCATCTACATTGATTATTTGGTAAGTTTGGTTAGGCTGTGGGTTTGTAGGTACCTGTGGTTTAATGGGTTTGGGGGATGAGGTCGTCTATATGAGTGCGATTGAAAGGAAATAAGAATATGTGTTATGTGAGGGGATGTCTGTTGGAAGTAGGTTTGGTTCGGGGGGGTTACTTTGCACTGCAGGTTTGTGTGCATCGCTGGTTTATATGGATGAAGGAATGTTCTCTCTATTTTAGTTGGTTGGCATTGGTAGGTTTTCGTATATATAGGTTTTGTTTGCAGGTGAGAAGGAGAACGAATGGATAATTTGTCTATAATGGGATTGGAGGTAATGTAGACATGTACATACTTACATAATATTGTATATTTATAATTTGTAGACACTGCCTGGGGGTTGTTGTTGTTCCCTTTAATTTGATATAGATTTGGAGAATGCATGAGAATGAATGAAAATGAACAAAAAGTAATTGATAATGTGGGGGTGAGGATGAATAATAAATTAGGGAGAGTGAAATGTAATTAAAGGTTGTAAGTTTGGATCGCATGATACCCTATCCCTCATGTTCCAACCCATCCCTAATAAAGTAACTGTGGCGTTGTGAAATGTTGTGATTCAAATACAATGATATCTTGCAATTCGGAGGATAATTCATCGATTTTTAAGTGATTTTATTAGGAAAAATATGATTGAAAGCCTCACTGTGTCTTTTCTAAGCTTAACGGAAGAGTGAACGTTTAAAATCGTCCTTCTTCACAGACGAATGAGTTTAGAAGGGGTACCAAAACTAGACGCACCATATTACATATCCCTCCCAGTGGTCTACTAAGTGAGACGTTCAGGTTCGAATGTCAGAAAAAATACCAAAAAAAGACCAACATCCGAGAGTAAAACTGTCATGAAAAAGTTTTTTAACTATGCTGTTCGGGTACGATAAAAAACAGTAGGCCCCTTCCATTTGAATGAGAAAATACACGCACTTCACGAATGACTGCGAGAAGCTGGCTGCTAGTGCCAAAATATTCTCTTATATACAATGCGTTTCGAAATTATCTTGTCAATATTTTATTTGTTTTCCTTTTTTTCCTGAATTAATTCAAATAAGCGATTTTTCATCGATTCAGCCAGTTTTGGAGTGCTCCATTGCCAAGCCTTTAGGATAGCCTCCTTCAGCTCAACAATCGTTTGGTATTGGCAGTTTTCTTTGTAAACATCCCGAACCAGAATGCCCCACAGATTTTCGAAGGAATTCAAGTCAGGAGAACACGACGTCCAGTCCAGAACTCGAATGTTGTATAAGTATAAAAACACGATGTTGTACTGCGACCAGTGTAAATCCTTGCATTATTATGCGGAAAGAGTAAGCAACATCAGGATGACTACAAAAATTGGAATGCTGAGGATATTTTCCCTAGTACAGTGAAACCTCCCTACACATTTAGAGATCATCTTGGAGAAAAATCATGGCCCCTTTCTCAAATCCCTTTAATACTCTTTGAACTCATGTATTCCGTCCAAATAAAACTTTTTTTCATCCGGAAAAATGATCTGTAGTAAAAAAAAAATTGTTTTGTAAGACACACAGTTAGTTTAATTCAACCTTATTCTAGTTTGTGTTTGTGTTATTCCTTGCACATTTCATGCGTTTTATAATGTATTTTTTAACCGAGGGCATTATAGGAAATCGAAGATATACAAGTATATGCATACATATGTAGGTCTCCATACTGTGGACTTCGACGCATCAAGGTACAATTGGAGATTCTTCAGATATCGCGGTTCGTAAGTTTTTTGGATATCAAAAATTTTTTGTTCGTGCCGTAATATGCTTTATTCTTTGTGTAATTTTGCATCAATGGCAATGATCTACCCGATTTCCCTGCGATCTCCCTTAAATCCCAACGTTCTACCCGATACGCATCGATCTGATCCTGCTCAACAATTTCTCGTCCCATTATCCTTAGTTTTATAATTTAGTTGAAATCATGTTAAACAATTCGTAAAAATAATTTTAAAACGCTAAAATTTCGAGAAAAAAAAAAAAAAACAGAATTACAGGCCACTAGCGTTTGTTTTTAACTCAGTAGCGTTACCAATGACACACTGTTATAAAAAATAATTCACCTAGAGGTACACAATTGAGTTTTTGTGGGTGACCTTATAATTTTGAGACGCACTGTATTTATAGCGCTATACGTGGTCTTGAAATCAATTAACATCTGGGGCAATCAATTTGGTATTTTAGAGTCTCCTTCATAATCTGGTGCAAGGTTTGGTCGATTGTTGATTTTTCAGACCTGAAGCTAAATTTAAAGGGCCTAGTTTGCCTACAAAACGTTGTAGTCGGTTCAGATAGGATTTTCAGGGGTCTGATTTATTTGTTAGTGTTCTGTACCAGAATGGTATAAAACAAAACACTACTGGGTTCAAAACGGTAGCTGTCTGTCCTTCAGTATGTCACACGCTTATAACTATTGAACCGTTAGACTTAGGGAGCTGAAATTGCAAAAATAGTATGCGATATAAAAAAAATATATTTCATTTCATTTCATATTTATTTCCATATTCTCTTAATTATAAATTTGTACCTTAATTAAATATAATATAATATATATTTTTTTAAGGAAATAGTGGCATTTTGTATTTATCAAACAAATAGAGTTAAATGCCACTTCATAATGTATAAGTTAACATTTTTTGTGGGGTGACAATAGGAAGGTAGTTTGGAATATTGTTTAGTGTGGATATACAAATTTAAAAAGATTCTAAAGTTTATAAAAGAAATAATACAGTTATCAAAGCGCACCAATACCTGGATTTGATTGCAGTCAAAATCATCAAGAAGCTATAACTTTACTTTTTTCAGAAATGCGGATAAATTCTTTATGATTCATATTTCTACAGGAAGTCTAGTAATATTGTAAGAGACAATATAGTAGAAGTGGTGCGAAATACGGGGATACCGAGAACATGTCTTGCAATGCTTCGTAAATTATGCATGTCAGAGATTGGGCTTTGAATATAAACACCTCTCAAAGAAGACTTTCATATCTTTGTAATAGTACAAGTGATTCACTGGCAACATTTTCATAGCCCTTATGATGTTTAGTGCGATAGGCACCAACCCAACTTAAATAATCTCCAATTTGAACTTTTTGTATTCTATCTTTTAGATAAGACTCAAACCAGTTGTATATAGTTGTATATCCATGAAAACCCGATTTTTGTAATTTATTCAGGGGAATGTTGTGATTATCGATTCGTTATATCGATAAAAAGTCCAGCACAAAATTTTTGTCACCAAGGTCTTTGTATATAAAAGACCAAAAATCCAGAAGGGCATCCTCAGTAGAAAGGCAATCCAAACTGCATTGAGTTAAAAAACTCATTCTGTTAAGATAATATAAAGTCCTAAACTTACGTACTTTCTCAAATACTTTTGAAATTGAAGGCAACAAGGAATTCAATTGGTTTATCTGTTTTGTGTTTTCTGCACACTTTTTTGAACAATGGAATTACAATTGCACATTTCAATTCTTCGGGGAAAATTCCAAAAACCATACTTAAATTATTAAACAGATACGACAAAATATAAATACAGTTCTCTTTAGCACAAAGTTGAAGATTCCATCAGCACTAGAAGAATCTGAATTCTTTAAAGAATTAACTACAAAATTTCGAAAAAGAAGCTATTTCTGAAACTTTCAGAGAGTACAGAAGCATTGCAACAACTTCAAGACGTAGACGGGTTACAAATAAAAGACGATAGCCCCACTGAGGAAAAGTATTCCACTTTTTAACATAATCGAATCGGCAAAATTATGATAACATTTCGGTTGACAATGCTGTTGATTACTTGTCGCTCCTTTTTGAGATTATCTTTTGCCATTCTTATCTTGCTTTCACGAAAGTTAACCTTTTTCAATAATATTTAAGATTTCTTTCTTTCTCTCCACTTTAAGTTTTTTTTGCGGCCATAAATAGAGCCCTAGTGCAACTTGTGAAGCTATCGTTAATAAATTGTTTATCCTTGGTACCTTCGACAAAAACCGATGAAATTCAGCTTCCTCAAAGCATTGCATATGCTCTTCGTGATTTTTTACTTACAGTCTTGCTTGAAGATAGATGAACGCATACAATACCGCATAATGTACATATATCACGAACAAAACATGTTTCACCCCAACATGCTAAATGTCTAACAAATTTGAATATGCAAAATTTGTTTTTGCATAAAGTTAGTTGAACACAAAATCAAGGCGAAAGCAATCTCGTGTTCTCGACTATTTTGTACGCCTTCGAAGATGTGTTAAAGCGGATAGTGTCAATAGCAAAGCCTGAACTTTCACGTTTATGGGCAGTTTTAATTACAATTTCACGATGAGAATATTAAAGATGATCAAGTGTTCTCTTGTCATTCATACTGTCTGAAAAAAGTGCCAAACATTACGAAATACCCTCTGAATTACATTGAGTGAACCAATTTATTTGCTGATGCACTATTCTTATAAATGTTAATCACAATTCATTTTTGCTTTGCAGTGTCGGCAAAATAATAATATTTTTGTATGTCACCACATGAGGAAATTGCTTTGCCATTGAAATTTTTAATTGGAAGTCATTTTATTTGTCGTTTCCATCGGAATCAGCGAACGAAACGATTGATTTAGAGTTTTCGTTTGAATTGCGTTTTACAAACATGGAAATTAATTCTTCTACAAAGGATTTTTTTTTAAATCTTCCCGCATAGACCTTCACTTTCCTGGCATCAAATTAAATAAGTTTAAGTTTTCAAAACTACGTATGATAATGGAACTAAACTCCGACCGACAAAGTTTTCTTAGTTAAAAAATAAATTGCATCAACACACACAAGCAAATAAAACTAAGGAAGAAAACCCACAAACTAATAATATCCTTTAAAATTTAAACTATACTTCGTGTTGTATTATGTATCATGCCACGAGACACGGCAAATCGATTTATGACAATCACCCCATTTCATGAGATACATTATTCAGTGGCAACCCTTTAACTCTTCATTAAAGGGATGGTTTTATGGATTTAAATATGTATAAACAAAATTTAAATAAAAAGCAATCGATACCTGCAGTACGAATATTTTTAGTCTCCAACGCTCTCTCTTTCTTTCTATAGTTACAACGTTACAATATAATTTCATGACAAGGTTAATGTTTTCTTGTCCCCTCGCTCGGAACGATCCAATTATCAGGTTGCTAACATGTGATAAATTTCCCACTAAAAAATCATGACGTAGTCATTGTCGTTGTTGGGAGGGTTATAAAATGAAAATTGAAAGTGAGGTGTGGATTACATAAAAGATAAGGAGGTGGGTTGCTAAGGCTTTGTATAGACCAGTCGAATGGTGGAGGAAAGATAAATCTAATCTGTATACGTGAAATACTTTTAACTTTTCCGTGCAACGATCTTTGACCTTTCGGATGCATGCTCATCGCTAATATGTATATTGCACCACTTTGCCAGTATTACTTATTGCCGTGTTTTATTGAAAAATGTATCAACAAAAAAATAAAAATTTGTTAGTAGATACTTATAGAATCGCCAGACGCATTGTGACTTGGGTTAACGTTTAGACACTTTATAACTTTTCCACTTATGGATTGATTTAAATCATTAAATTATATAAAACGGAACACTAATGAATACAACAAAACGTCTGTCTGCCTTACCGCGTGTCTACCACACACTTATAATTTTTGAATCGTTTGACCTAGAGAGCTCAAATATTAAAGGGGTGAACAGAAAATAAATAGGGTAACAAATTATAAAAAAATAGATTTCAGGAGCTCTTTTAGGGGCACAAGGTACCAAAAAACTAAATATTTTTCAACATCAAAACCAAAATAAAGTACTAAGGATTCGTAATATATGTATAATTTCATCAAAATCTGTTCTGTCTCTAAAAAAAAGGGTGTCATAACGTCATAGCGTTTGTTTTCACCTGACCATTTTAGAAACTGTCATAGTTATTATAGTATTCTCCTGGTTAAGCAAAGTTGTAAATAAGTTAAAATTGCGGAACGTAACACTAATCGTGCTAGAATTGGAACTTGTTTAAGCACAGCTTTTAAATGCCTCGATATATTTCAATTAATTTTTGCAAACGTGTAGATATGTTTCCCATTTATAAGGTTGCACTCTTTTATATTGTGCTCCATCCACTTAGCGGCGTGGATGGAGCAAGACTCGAGTGTGCAAGACCAAGATGGAGATCAATAACAGGATAATAATATTGGTCTTGTTCCCGCATTAGGACATTACTAAAATTCTCATCCACACGTACCTCTATCGCACATATATTTAAAAAATGTCTCAGTTCTTGATTCAGCTAGATTTTTTTTTTTTTTTATAATTCGCGCGAGCCAAAAGGAATATGAATACCTTTATACTGTTACAGGGCACGGGCTTTTAAGGAAAGGGAGAAGAGGAACAGAGGAGAAGCCTACGCACGTTGGCTTTAAATGTTTGAAGGTTGTAGTGATGGGGAAATACGGAGCTTGGTAGATCATTCCACATTCGTGTCGTTCGGCTTATAATCGAATCCCTATATTTAACAGTACGACCGAAGTTAGGCTTAAGGGTGAACTGATGTGCATTCGAAGCATGTCGCGTATTGCGGGTGAAGTTTTGAAGGGGAGAAATGCAGCTGGCTATTTCGCTGGAGCATTTTTTATTAAAAAAACGATAAAACAGGGAGAGACAGGAAACATTTCTCCGATGTTCTAGTGAATGAATGAAATTCACAATGTTTCTATCACCTATAAGTTTTAACGCACGATTTTGTACCTATCAAGAATGTGCAGAACGGTCTTGGGTGCACCAGACCAGATATGGGCATTATATTCCAGCTTAGGGCGGATGAATGCCTTATAAATTGGGGCCAGATCAGGCGGGGTAAAATATTTCTTGCACCGTTAAAGGAATCCTAGACATTTTGCAGCATTTTTGGCGACCTTGAATATGTGATCATTCCATCGAAGATGGTTATTAATACACATACCGAGAACGGCAAGTCTTTCGGTTTCAATGATGCAACTACCATCCATTGATAATGGTTGAGGGTTTTGGTTTCGCTTGAGAGACAGAAGACAGCATTGCGTTTTGGAAGCATTAAATTCAACTCTGTTGGTTGAACCCCATTTAATTATGCTGTCTAGGTCGGAATTTAATGTGTTTAACATACGAGTACGTTGCCGTTCCCCTTCTACGGCCGAAGAGCAAGGACGTGAGTTAGGGAACGAATATGAAAAACTGAGGGTACTGTCATCAGCGAATGAATGGATTGGATTAGAAGTTGCAGACAAGAGATCATTTATAAAAATAAGAAAGAGAGTCGAAAACAAAACAGAGCCTTGGGGAACACCAGCATTTATTTGGTGAATTGCAGACTTGAAGCCGTCCAAAACAACTTGTATTGAACGCCCCGAAAGGTAATTTCTAATCCATTGAAGAAGAGACTCATCGACGCCATATGCACGCATTTTCGACAAAAGAGCCTGATGCCAAACTCTGTCGAATGCCTTTGAAATATCAAGCGCAACCATCTTGGTTTCGCCGAAGTGATGGAGAGATTGGTTCCACTTCTCGGTGAGATATGCCATCAAATCACCAGTGGACCTGTTGCTACGAAAACAATACTGCCATACCATACCATTTATTCATTTAAGCATTTTCTTAACACTTGAACAGAATACAAGAAAAAAATATTATGATTTAAAAAAACATATCGAAACGACTAACAATTACAAATTAACAAGTTATTTTTTGTTGCCATAGTCCATTTTACTCAGAAGAGTATACAATGAGAAAGAAAACTTTGCTATCTGAAAAGAATAAAAAATATTTTTTTTTGTTTTGTACGTTTATTTACATGAAATGTAATGGAAGCGAACAACTAAGAAATAGCGAAATAATCAGAAACTTATGAACGGTAGTGTACATTATGCCCGGCAAAGTGGATGCAATTTTTGGGAGAGAGTTACTCAAATTATTCAATGTGAAATTGCCTGAATTACATCAATTGTATGAAAGGATTTTATCAATCCTTAAGGAGAAGACATTGCATGATCTAAAAGAAAAGTTTGCTGACGTTTTTTCTACTATTAAGGGGGATTATTGAGTCAATCGACTTATTTTTTTTTTATAATTTGCATGTGTGAAAGGGATTATGAATACCCTTATATAATTTATTTACGACACGGGCATTTTGTGGAAAGGGGAAGAGAGAAAGACAGATTGGTGTAGTTGGTTTGAAACTAGGCTGTTTTTAAGTTTCAGTTAACTCCAAGTGTGGCGTGTTCAGATAACTGGGGAGTATTTTTGTTTTGCTGTTATTGTCGTTGCTTATGATTCACAGTATTTTTTTTTCAGTCCTTCTGATGACATCATCACGATCAAGTTGCATTTCAGCCTTATGACCACCCTATTGCCAGTGTTATGCCTTCGCAGTAGAGTTGACATAAGCTTTCACAATTGATCGACTTTTTTATTTATTTCATACGAAATTCTTGACATCAGGATTCAAACCGTGAACCTGCAGAGTGACAAGCAATGATGTTACCACTACACCACGGCCACCCTCCGTTATAATCGTTACGAAAGACATTTATTCCGAAGAAGGGACTCGAGAAAAAAAATTAAAGCTATTATATTATGCACCTACTCCACGAAACATCACCGAAGTTAGAAGTTGGCTGGGCCTGTTGAACTACCATGGAAGATATCTACAAAGTCTATATTATAAATTGCATCCGCTTTACAATTTACAGCATAACGATGGTACTTTGTGCATATGATCCAAAATTGCCTTTGTTGTTAGCTACTGATGCAAGTACTTATCCCACAAATTTTCAGGTGGGTAGGAACGTCCGATCGCTTGTGCTTAGCGATCTCTATCAGTCTATCAGCAAGGAACTACAGCTGAATTCACAAGGAGGCGACTTCAGTATTTTGGGCGTTGAAACGGTTTTTTCGATACTGGTATGGACGTAAGTTTACCTTAATCACCGACCATAAACCTTTGGTTGCTATTCTCAGCCCTGGTAAGAATTTGGCGCGTAGTTATGCCTGGTGACATCGAAACCCTGCCAGGCGAATGTTATGCATATAGGAGTATACTGAAGCAATCACCGAAAAAGATACAGCATCCATGGGAGTATCCGTCTGTCCCATGGCAGAGGATTCATACAGTGTTCTAGCAACGCATCAACTTAATAAACTCCATAAATTCATTCCACAAAAGTCTGCGTACACCTGCAATAATTATAGAAAAACATGTTAAAAATATATTAAAAGTTGCGAGTTGCATACGTTTTTAATATTTTGTGGGATATCCCTTCATTTCAATAACCGCTTTTAAACGCTCTTGCATTGAATTAACCAGTTTTTCGGTATAGGAAGCGTTCCCCATTCTAAGACCAAAACCTCCTGTAGCTGATGTTTATTTCTTATTTCGAGCATTTGAATTTTTTTTTCAAGGCCATGTTCAATGGGTTAAAGGTCCGGGCTTTGTGGAGGAGTTATTAACAGGTGTGGGGTGTTATAAATTAGCCACATTCGCACATTATAGCTGTGTGCTTCGGGTCATTGTCTTGCTGGAAGTAAAAGTGGTCCGAAATTATCAGCTGTGTGCAGCACTTTCCTTCCAATTTTGTTTAAGGATATTTATGTAAACATATTGGTCCATTATTCCTTCTATAACTTGCATACCATTAGTCCTCCACCACTATGCTTTATCGTGTTTATGGTGCATTTAGGATACAGCGCTTCTCCCTCTTTTCGCAAACCCTTATGACCATCGAGGCCAAAGATATTATATTTGGACTCCTCGGAAAATATTACCTTGCGCCAAAAGTCTGGAGATGCATTTAAATACTTTTTTGCAAAGTCCAGACGCTTCTTTTTATTTATGGCGTTTAAAAGGCTTTCTCCGTGGTGTTCGCGACTTAAACCCAGAATTTACGATGGCTCTTCTCACGGTTTCTTCGTGCACTTCTTTTTCAAGATCTACACTTACCTTTTTTGAACTTATGAAGGGATCTTGATCGACCATTCACTTGATTCTTCGCTTGTCCTTTTAGGTAAGCTTTGTCGGCCGCCCTTTTCTTCGCTTACTTTCCACTCTTCCTTCATTTAACGGTTTATGATGGTCTGAATAGTTGACCGGCTGCATGATGTGATCTTACATATCTCCGTGTAAGACTTTTATTTTAACAATATGCAAATCAATAATTAATTACATATAAAAATAAAGACATACAAAATTTTACTATAAAGGTTTCACTGTGGTGAACTGTGGCACAAGTTTGCGAACGCGTGTACGTAGACTTTTGTGGAAAGAATTTAAGGAGTTCATTAAGTTTTAGGACTGTAACTTCTTGTTTAAATGGAACAATAACTTGTTTGGTTTAACAACTAGTTCAGTAAACAAGCTTGTAACATCATATAATTTGTTTGTATTATGTTTTTATCATCGATGCAGTATTAATACATGGCTCATTTCTTAAAATGTTCACTCGATGTACGCAGAGTTTTGTGGAACAATGTATAGACTTTGCAGGTCCGTTCATGGAGAAATATTTCGTAATTGTGGTTGATGGTCATTCAAAGTGGCCAATAAACTCTATGAATGCATTGAAAACAATTGCAGCTTTGCACGATATATTTGCTCGGTATGGATTACCACTTACCTTGGTTAGCGACAATGGGCCTACCTTTATTTCGGGAATTTCAAAGAGTACATCAAGCAGAACGGTTTGTTCAAGACAAAATGATGAAAGACCCTGGTGATGATGAAAGACCCTGGTGATGTAAACTATAGAATTTTCAACTATATTATGCTATACAGGAAAACTCTACATTCTATGACAGGTATACCGCTATCAACGTGTATTATTCCTGAAGGAAGATATTTGCATAGTGTTGTATTTAGTTCGATCTAGCATCATGAAGAATGTCCGGGAGAAGCTGAGGACAAAAATTGGAAGTTCGGTAAGATAGTTCGACTAAACGGACTACTACATCAATGTACATTGAAAACTCTGGCGAAGGCATTCAGAGATATTGAGGTACAACATTAACCCAATGGATGCGTATAAGGATTTAGATCTTGAGACATTGCCACAACTACATAATTCACATTCGTTGTTTATTGTTCTAGTTTCGACGACTGCACCGACTGTAGAACAATAAACGAAGGACATCCAAATACCAGACCCGGTGGAAGACACAGTACAAGCGGCTCTAGCTCCTAAAGAAGGAAGCTGTTCTTTTAAATTCGTAGGTAATTAGGTTAAGTAAGTTAAAACGAAATAAAGAATATTTTTATATCGGATATTGATTCCTGTTCTTAATTGAGTTTCGCTCTCAAACTTTTGAATACACAACATGAGGTAACACGTTTACAACAAGACTACGTACTCGCTATAAAATTCGATTAACGGTACTTATTAGTGAACTTTCGAAAATTGGTAATTTCTTGGATATGGCTTAGTCGATTTTATTTAAAATTGATGTCTAAATAATTTTTGACATACACTGCCGTCCATAAGTTTCCGGATAAACCATTTTTCTGCATAATTATACGTTTATCTACCTGCGCAGGACTTACACGACCAAAATTCTTTAAAAGACTAAAAATCAGGTAAAGGGTTTTAAGAAAAGGAAAAGGAAAAAGGCATAAGCCGATTAGGGAGTAGTAAAACAAAACTGCAAACTTCATTAACTTATCATAAAACCCACTATAAAATGGAAATAATTTGGTTTTTTGTACAAAATTTTCTCAAAAAAAACTTGGGAAAACTAGTTTTGTTTTCTAAGAGTTTTTATTCTAACATCAATATTTTTTTTAAAAATGGCTAACAATTTCAATAAAATTTCATATCGAATATAATATAATACGGTTTGGACGATTTTATTCAAAATTAACATCTATGTAAGTCATGGATCTATGCTAGGTTTTTTAGGCTCTAACCCCTCTTTCGAAAATTATTATTAATTATAATTATAATTATATATATTAATTTTATCTCCTCATTTCGACTTTGCATAAATTTGAAATCTGGACAATATACAAACAAACAGCACACACGTGAGTCACATACTCGTTTACTACAGAATATAAAATTATAAAAATGCAAGATGGTACATTTTCGCTATCGAAACTCGATTTGCAAGAAGTGGAAAATAATAATTTAACTAACAAAATTTATTTATTTTTTGGTTTATGTTGATTAAGCTAGATATAAGAATAAAAACGACTGAGTATTGTAAAATCGTTTGGTTAGTTTTTGAGTGATATTCGATTAAGTGTGCAGTCTAGCTAAAGACAGCGACACTCAGGAGAATTAATAAAGGTAATAAAACGATTTTTTGTGTTTTTTTTTTGTTTCCTTCTTTAAATTATCTAAGTCGTGAGACCCAGATCCAGGCGTGCCCTTTATTTCTGACAGCCATCATGACTTCGATGAAAATTGCAACTCACTACCTAGCGATGTTTCAATATGCTAGTCAAAATGGCGTACGTTCGCATTGTCCCGAAATAAGGCACTTATTCTGTAAATTTTGACGAGAGTTTTAACAAGTTGAAATTCTTCATTACCTTGTTTCTTCACAATAGCCACCAATAATTATTCCTGAATATATAATAAAATGTCGGATGCCACAAGTGAGCAGTCTTGGAAAAGTCGTGAGACATGAAGCTGCTTAGAACTATTATCACTATATACTTGTGCAAAGTCGGTAAATATTTTGGATCAATAAACTCTCCAAGCAAACTCAGTAACTAATTTAATAACTGAGTAATTTATTACGAGGTGAAGTGTTTACATGTCGTCTACCATTTTAACCTCATTTTGCTGGACTTTGACTTATCCAACCGACCGACTTTTACCCTACACTCTCGGTTTTCTATTGCAGATAAGACCTCTACTTCCAGAAACTATGCAAGTTCGAAATCTGTTTTCATTTTTGCTCTTCATCCACTCTGATAAGAGCCCGCACGTAAGTGGCAGATAAAAACACGAACTGTCTGCCGACTGTCGCCGTGTGCGTAAACAAGTAAACCCCTATATATTATGTAGAACAATGTATAACAATTTAATGCTTCTCTACACTTTACAACAACGTGGAGAGCATAACATCATAAAAGCCAAACTCAGAGCGTTCGTTGCTTCCGGCGGCGAAGCAATTTTCCCGAATGAGTTTTTAATTGTTTCGAATACGGGCGACAATGATCGTCAAATAGCAATAAGCGGTAGCGTCATTACCACCATGAGCCGGAAGAGGTATAAAAGCGATGATAAGATAAGGGCTTGTGTTCGAGTGTATGCCAAGTTCGATTGGTAAATAAATGTGAATTTATTTTAATTATATCGTTTTGTTCAAAGATTGTAATATTTTACGATTTTGTAAAAAGAAAACGTGAAATTGATATTGTATAATCGGTACCTCAATTTAGGAGAATGACAAAGTGAATTCACTTAAAGATGGGATAAAACGTGACACAGTATAGGTCGAATGCGTTCATTTTGGGCAAATAATATCTAAAATAATTGACCTTTCCATTGCACTTCCTTGCAATTCTTCTTTGCCAACAATGGAGTTATAAGTATAAGATTTATCGAAATTGCACTGTCCGAGCCTATTTGCCTTGTGTGCAATTTTGTTCCCATTTATTTGCAAACCTAGATGTTTCTCTTAAATCTTTTTCATTTTACTCTTTAGCGCTAAAACATGTAACTATTTCATAAATGTCCTGTTAGATTGGGGAATATCTGTGGAGAATCTCTGCACGAAACGTCGAAGGCTCCCATCATCGCCGATCATGTTATTTGGTTTCCAGATCGACATTACACACGCTTTCTGATGAATATCTGAACCATTGTTTCTCAACCACCTGCTCTGCTTATATGCAGAAAATAAATTAACTTCTTCAAATTAGGGGTTTTGAATACAGTTAACTATTTATCTATTTAAAAGTTCTAGCTGTGGCACTGACATGACCAGCGTCATAAAATACATCGGGCGGTTGATTCGGTAGGTGGTTCAAACTATCCTAGGCCATTGCTGCTTATATATTTGATAGTTTTACTTAGCATTTACTTGTCATCACATTGCGGGCTTTGACTGGCAGACTTTTTTTTTCTATTATTATGATTTTCTCTAATTCCGAGTACGACTTTGACATCATACCCGCTCCCTTTCAGGGGGTCTTTTTAGAGATGATTTTCGGTACTTTCGGTTAGTGCGTATGCCGATTCTATACTGATGTTATAGAATCTGGGTTTGATGGGGACAATAGAATGACGATCAGCTAACGGTATTTTTATTTATTTAAAACGTTTTTTTCGGTTTCGAACATAGGTATGGATAGGTATATTAAAAATATATTAAAAAACATACATAAATTGTTCACACTTGTACTGTTTCGGGTTTCAAAGTTATTTCTCTATTTCAAAATTTAAGGCCAAAAACTGGTGGAACTCGCCTTGAATTTGTATAATAACCTGTGATAGACAGATGTCAATTTATTTGTATCAACACATTCATAATGCCATGGCCATTTGCGTTAAAAGATACGAATGAGGTATGAAACGATTCGTTCCAGGCGGATTATAACTTTTTTGTATGTCTTTACTTGTTGTTATTCTTTATAAATTTCTTGGCTGTGCATGAATTCGCTCCATTTGAACAGCTCTTTTATATAAAAAAATAAATTGTTCATATTATTTATAGCTACTTCAGACTATCATAGAAATGTTACCTTTACTATAACTTGTCAAAAATCGAAAATCTGATATTCTGAACACATCCATATCTTTCGAAGAAGTCTCATATGAGAAAGCATCTGACTTTTTTGATATTCCATCGGTTTCTATTTCCATCACAAAAGTCATAGGAGAACAAAAAAAAAAGCTGTGACCTATCAAATGATTATAGAATCGACAAACTAGAAGTCATAAGACTTCTATGATAATCTGATGGGAATTTAATGGAGTATTTTTTTTAGCACTTTATGGTCCTCCGTATTGCAGTAATATCTTTTGCTGTGTATTATTATTATTTGTGAGTTTCTCTTAGGAATCTGATCTGTCATATATTTACTGATATCCAATATTTCACTCTTGTGATTCCAGATTGTTTGTTGTCTTTAGGAAGCTTGTTAGGATGCGTAGGTTATTCTTATGATATTAGCACAGATAATAAACTTACCCAGATGTCGCATCCCCATACAAACAAATGTTGATCTTTTTTGGGATGAGCAAACAACGGTGGGCAAACAAAAAGCTTTTCTGCTTCGCAAAGAAAAAAAACGGAAAATAAAATAAATGCAAAAAGCTTTCACCACCAGCGTAGAGTTTGTGACATACCCACAGTGAAATATATTTTTTGTTTTGTTTTGTATTCTCGTATTTTTTGTCCTTGCCTGCGACTTTGGCACGGTGAGGAACAGACAGAGCAGAAATATACCTACTACGTATATATACCTCCATATGTACATTAAATTAGGGTAGGTTAAGATCAGGAATAATTTTAATGCGATCTGCGGTGATGTTAAGAATTTGTAGGTACGGTACAAAAAATTTAAATAGTAGGTACTGTAGGTATTGTAGGCTAACTTCATTTGACTTTACTTTATTCATATGTATGTAGGTATGTACGTATAGGTCTGATAGGTAGCCATAGCCACTCTTTTATTATTTTTTTGTTCATGCACGTTAAACAATAGGAAACAAAATTAACTCTGCTCTTAGCCCACTTTAGTTAAATGCATTTATGTGAAAATGCATTTGCAAAATATTTTTGTCTTTAGAAAAAGTGGTTTCCAGGGGACACGAACGCATACGTGGCAGAATATTGACCCCCACCACCTCCCTTACCACACCATATGTAAATATTTATTTTAGTTTACATATTCATTAAATTTTGCAACTTTTTTGTCTTTTGTTTTGGATTCCTTTTCTTGTTTATGCACTTGTCAATGAACCACTTCCAATTTTTCCAAAGCAGAACTACCACAAGGAAATTGACTGTATCAATTTTGTGCGAATAACATTTATTTGTCGTTTCAAACCAATCTGGATAGCGCAAATTTGTTTTTGAGATACATTGATTTACTATATTTTCTCTAAGATTAGATGCAAATGGACATTTCTGAAAGCAAGTGGTAAATACTTGTATATGAAGTTGACATATTTTGAAGTACTTGTCTGATGGCCAGACAAATATTGGATTTTCATTCGAGTGTTCATATTCTTTCAATTTGATCAATATTTCCGTGAGATCGAAATTGGTTTTGTCCTTTGTCATTTCTTTGACACAGTTCTCACAAACTGCATTCATTTTTTTAAGGGTTTTAAAAGAAGAGGAACCTGCAAAATACCTTGTGACTACGAGTATGTCATTCATTTCAGTCATTTTTATTGAAATCGTGTCTTCATCTGGTAATTCTATCGCTAGAAGTTCGGCTTCACAATATTTGGCTATATCGAATATGTTTTCATTTTTCTCTTGCTGCTGTGTTAGGACAATCTTTGTTTTATTTTCAGTATCCAACACAGCATTCCAATCTATCTGTAAATATTCAGAATCTTCTTCTTCACAATTGGAAAATTTTGACTTAAACAAAAATTTCAGAGCCATAATTTTGGCCAGTAATGAGCCAAATTCAGACGCATTTGGATTATTTTTATTAAAATTTCTTGCTCCTATTTTTCCAAAAAGGTTTTCAAGTGGGTCCTATTGAACTTGTTAACATATATATAATGTAACTCACAGTAATCATTGAATAATTCTTTTTTTATCATTAAAATACTTTCAATGTCATAATCAGGCCCTTAAAGCAGAAGGGTTTACATTTTGCATTGATTGGCTGAATTTGTTTTAAATATGATTTCTTTTAAAAATCCAATATTTGCGTAATTTCGAATAAGTGCAGGTCTTCCATTCAATAAACAAAATTTTTTATTGATTTTATTTATAAATTCTGCTGTTGGTTGCGCAAACTGTGCAATTTTCTCTGGAAATTTATTCAAGTGCTGTAATGCATTAATTGCGCAAGCCACGGATCTGCTAAGTACTTGTGCCGCTAGTTTCACATTCATTTTTTGAAATTCTATGCGATCTATATGGGCATATCTTAGTTTTGGACACATTTTTGTGGTATTATTTCTTTCTGTATTATAGATATACTCAATTATTTTCCAGCTTACAACTCCATCCAGAGTTTGTAAGTCTGATCTTAAAAGATTGTTTCTTACACTTTTGATTAAAGGTGGCACATCATACATTCCCTACACATTTTTTTCTTTATAAAGAAAGGAACTGTTGTCCTCATCCGGCTATGCAATGAAGCTGGGTGTGGCAAGTGCAATTGCAGCTGATCGCGAAGAAATTTATATCCAGACGACGAGCGGAAAAATATACATTGGCAAATCCACCTTTCTTCTTGGGTAAATTGTCGTTTGCCTTGTGATAAAATGAGTTTGCAAAATGTTTTCGAATTTTTATTTATATCATGTAAGAAATCTATTTTTTCTTCTATTGTTTGCTTTTGATATTCTCTAAGCTGTGCTTTATCTTTTTTTTAGCCTGCGGACTTTAATTGCCAGGATATTTCTGAATTTTAGACTTTTTTAGCTCTCTCTTTGAGGATTTTGTTAATTTTGTTCAGTCTACTTATTTGTTGAATATAAAAAAATTGTTTTTTTGTGTTCGCTTCGCATTTCTTGCATACAGATTCTATGGAATCTATAGATCTGTTGCAGTCTATAAGTGCTGAAACTTCATTAAGTTCATCAATGGATATATCGGTACTCGTTTGCAGTTTTAATCTTTTGTGATTAGAGTAGTTTATATTGGCTTTCATAGGATCAAAAGCAAGTTCATCACAATTAGATTCCAAAAACATTTCACTCCTTTTCATAAAAAGTGTAGGAACAGCGTCGGGTTTTAATTTTTTTTTCCCAAAAAATTTCAAATCGAAATGTTTACTACAAATGTATGGCCGTTTCTGATTTTCAACATTATCACGGGATTCTTCTGCCTGTGCTACCCAGTCATTATATTTCTTAGTTCCCTTTTTAGGAAATTAAGCATTTTCCTTTATGGAAATTGGGCAGTTGTTGCATTGCAGCATACAATAGCGCACTTTATTCACCACGACATTTCCTCTAAATCGATTTTTTTTCGCAACTTTTTTGTATTTGTAAGTACCAAGGTACTTAATCAACCTGAAATAAACTTAAATAACATATTTTACCTTTCCTAGATTAACTCTTCAAAATTTTTACTGGACACACACAGTGTGTCCGCCGGTGCGTTGTCCTGGTGAAAAAGAACTTTTTTCTTCGCCAAATGCGGCCGTTGTTCAAATCGGGTTGGAATCGATCCAGCAAATCCGGTGATCGTTTTACCCTTTTCAAGGTAATCGATGTGAATAACACCGCGCGCATCCCAAAAAACTGTCGCCATGACCTTGTTTGCTGACAAACCCGCCTTGGCATTCTTCGGCTTCGATTCACCAGGAGAAGTCCATTGTTTTGAGTGTTCCTTGGTTTCTGGTGTGTTGTGGTGAATCCAGGTTTTATCCACGGTTACGAAACGGCGCAAAAACACTGCCGAATTTTTGTGGAACATCGCCAAACACACCTTTGAAGTTGTCAAACGAATGCGTTTGTTGTCGATTGTGAGCAAACGCGGCACCCATCTTGCGGAAAACTTTTTCATGTCCAAATATTTATGTAAAATTGAAATCACTGAGCCATGTGATAAGCCTGTGACTTCTTTTTCTTGCAAATAATTGTGTTTAATGAGCATTCGAAATTCACTTTTTTCCATTTTAAGGAAAATGCTATGAGGCGTCTATATAAAATGGCTACCACAACAAAACATTTGACAGATCTGTCTGAAAATTTGGTTGCGTTCTTTTGAAAGATGATTCTTGAAAAAAAAATTAAATTTAAGGTGGCGACATACGAATGTATAAATGAAATTGTAGCAAAAGAAAAAGCTTTTCACACGGAAAATGTATTTTCTGTTTTTTTTCTTTGCGAAGCAGAAAAGCTTTTTGTTTGCCCTTCGTTGTTTGCTCCTCGCAAAAAAGATTAACATTTTTTTGTATGGGGATGCGACATCTGGGTAAGTTTATTATCTGTGATATTATTTTGATACATGCTTTGACATTTTTTCGCTGAGAAGTCTGCTGCTTTATTGCCCTCTATTCGGAAATGGGTATTCAGTAGAGGGTTACTTTGTCTCTGTCCAGTTTGTGTAGACACCTACACAAAACACTAAAATTTAAACCTAAGGACGTGGAAATACAGTGTGTAGTGTGTAATGTCTATTGCCACTTAAGCTGTGTAAGTCTGCAACCATGGAATAGTGAATATATGAAGAAAACAATATATCGTATCGTTGTACCTCTTGGGATAAAGGCAGATGTAATTCCTTAAGTTCTCCACCCCTACCATCTACTCGAAACTGGAAAGCCGCACCAACGCCAATAGATGAAATCTCCATGTCCTCCCATACCAGCGTCTATTGCAATGTAGATAAAGAAGTCAATTCTCCTGCTGTAATAACCGTTGATGAGCTGTACAATGAGATAATTTCGCTTAAAGAAATAAATTCGAATGCGTTATTACTTATCAGTAACCTTCAAGAAGAAAACAGATCTCTCAATTTGCAAAACTTAGTCAGTGTTATTCAACAAAAGCCGCTGCATAAATGCATTTATATTGTCAGAGTTCATAATGTTGATATACACAACGTTTTGAGGTCAGCTGTCAAATTACTCGTATTGTCCTGAACATCAAGAGTTGGCATGTGAAGACAATAATTAGTAAGCCGCAGTTTAACACAACATCAACACGGAGTAAAACACTTCATGTTTTGTGTTTTAAGTTTAAAAAGTTGGAGCATAAACAGAGAATCTTGTTCAAAAAAAGATGAATAAGTTGACTATGGGCATTTTTGGTAACCAATTTGGAGACAAACCAATTTTCATTAATTTAATAGACCCCTTTTTAATAGAGTTAAAAAAAATCAAATTAGGGAAACAATTCTTTTTTTTATGGATTCAAAACGGAGTCATAAAGCCCTAAAAATATTATCTTTGTTATCATGTTAAATATAAATATCAGTTTAATGGACGGAAAAAATACTGTGAATCATGAGCAACGACAAAAGCAAAACAAACAAGCTCCTCAGTTATCTAGATGATACCCTTGGAGTTTACAGAAACTTAATACCATCTAAGTTTCAAACCACTACACTAAATCTTTCTTTCTCTCTCTCTCCTTCTCAAAACGCCCGTGTATAAGAGTATTCATGTCCTCTTTGGCGCGCGCAAATTATAAAAAAAAAATTAATGGACAATCCTTATAACGTTCCTTTTTTGTAAATTTGATAGAGATTTTTTTAAAAGTGTTCTTTATTCTAATAACTTTCAGAATAATTTTTCTATTGTTCATCAAAAAATTCGGAGTTTATGGTACATTTGGAATCATTCATTAATAAGCCTGATTTAATTTTTCTCTCAGAAATATGGATTTATGAACATGAAAAAGAATTACATAGCATACCTGGGCATAGTTTCCATGCTAACTGCAAGACCTTATATGCGGCAGGCGGAGTTACTGTATTTGTCAGTGAAAGTCTAAATTTTATGTACGGCACTTGTAATTGTTTGAGTTGGTTAAAATTACGTGTACCATCAATACTCAAAAATTTATTTCTGTTGTCTTTAATTATTTAACAGTACTGTCAGTTGATGGCTTAGAGTCCTGCTTCAACCAGGGTCAATCACTCTTCTCGAACTTGTATTCACCATATACAGCTATGGCCAAAATAATAGCAACACTTACTACTTTTGTTTAGTATTGTACGTAGCGGTACTCTTTTGTTGGATTCTAGGAAAACAACGCACTAAAATGTTACGGTAAACTTGTTGTCAACACATTATTATGTAAAAGCAGGCAAAAAAGATGAAAATACACGAGTAGCAATTATTCTGTGACAATGTACTGTATTAGCTGGTCAAACAAATAGCAACAACCAAATTTAAATTTAAAAGGAACCGCTTTTGAACTAAAACCAGGAAATAAACAGTGCCTGACAATTTCATGCTACTTGTAATTGTAGATGATTGTTCTGCATTTAGCAAACAGTATTATGAGCAGATGAAAGCATTGCTCGGAAGCTAAGCGAGAAACCATTTTGGCTCTATGCAATTAAGACCTACCGACCCGATGTATCGCAAAATCACTCGGATGTTCCCAAAAATGGTTTTTAATGCTCTACACGCCAGAAAACTTTTAAGACTTCACAGGCATTTACTTGTCCTACTGCTCTCAAGCTCATTTGAGTAGCATAACTCAAAATGGAAACTGATGTGGACTCTCAATTTTGCAGTTTTCATTATTTTTGTTCGTTCAGTGCTTTCATCAAAAGTAATACTTGGTCGACCACGCTTTTGTTTAGGGCAACAGGCAAAAGAAACAGATGTCTCAAGCCAAGAATTGTTTGTATTTAGGAACAAATCGAGTTTTCTGTAAGCCTTTTCCACCGAGATTTATATTGTGACTTAAAATACGATAGTATTTTATTTAAACCTTTATTATCATAGTTTCGAGTTCGTTTTTTTAACTCCTCTGCTAGAAAATCAAGCTGTTTTTCTAAATTATTGCTTTCTGCTGACCGCATGATATTAACAAGCTCCCTTCGGGTCATAAACATCACATTTGAACTTGTTCCTAAAGGTTAAACATGTCTTTAAAAAGTTTACCACCAAAATTCACCACTTTCTTTTGTCAGAAAGCATTTAAAAAAAAAATTACAAACGAATTCGCTAATATTCGCAAAATTTTTTTATAGTTCTTCAAAAACAATAAAACGAGCTACCAACAAAAAATAGTTTTAAGCTTTGGACGGCTTTGGAACACAACTTTACCGACCAACATGTGCAGGTAAAAGCAAAAAATAGGCATTAAAAAGGGTTTTGATGATTATTACCGTTTTATAAAAACAGTAGCACTCTCTCACAAAAAAAAGAACTCTTAAATAGCTTTACCCATACCAGAACTTGAGGGCTCCATACCGAAAACTAAAATTTTGTATAACCGTAATAACTTTTAATGCAACCAAAAAACACTTCTAAACTGCTTCGTAACAAACTCTAGCTATCAGTGAACAAAACTGGATCGCGCCAATGCATTTTTTGCTAAATGTGTTTATGGTAACGGCTTAGGACTGTTACATTATTGACAGTGGGGTATTTGACCAATAATAAAAAATAAAAACGGACCCATACAAGCAACTTCATTTTTTGATTTATTGCCAACAATTGGGCAATTCTGCCTCAGTGTGCAACCCAAGCATTCGACAAAGCTTACAGAACTCTGGTTTGAGCAAAATAGTGTCGATGTTTTGCAGTGGCCTTCTCAATCTTCGGACTTAAATCCAAGTGAAAAACCTCTAGAGCGTACTGAAGATTGAAGTTAATAAACACCACCCCTCAAACACGCAAGATCTTTGGAGAATCGTCCAGGAAGTTTGGGCTTCAATGCCTTTGGATAAATGTCGCAAATTACTCGATTCTATGAAAAACAGAGTCGGTGCTGTTATTAAAAATAAGGGTTTTGTGACTAAATACTAATTTTCTTTTAAAAATATACTAAGCTAAATACATTATTTGAACGTTTTTCTCTGTAATTACTTGGTGTTGCTATTTGTTTGTCCAGCCAGTTACGCTAAAATATGAAAATATGCAGAAGATAAAATATGCTTTCAACTATAAAACTAATTGTATATGGGATATGTTGTAAACATATTTGTTAGTAAGTTGAAACTAAAAAAGTTTCAAAAATTCCAATGAAATAGGAGTTATCTTTACCACTGATAAAAAATAATAAGTGTTGCTATTATCTTGGCCATACCTGCACATATTTGGTAGGCTTCATCGAAAAAGAAATATATCTCTCATATTGAACTATAATATTTTTGATCATTGCATGACTGGTCTAATCTTTCAATTTAACAAGCAAACACCTACTTCTAAATATGCACCTTTTGATTCGGTTGCATTATCAATTTTGATGTTCTCAATACTCGTTTGTTATATGAAAGTTGAGAAAATGTACACTAGTAGCCAAATAAATGCTACCATTGCCTTTCATTAGGTAAAATTTCAAAAGTTTGTCCTTTATTTTAGTTATTTTAAATATGGTTTGAATGAATTCTTATATTTAAATTGTATTTAACACTTTTTAGATTTTATCCGTACAGAAATAAGAAAAATAACAAAAATAGATGGTGATATTAGAAACTCGATATAAAATGAGAAGGATTTTTAAATTAAAAAATATGATAGTTATTAATTGAAAAACCGAGTTGTTTAAGGGAAGAGGGTTACTAGCCCAAAGTATGTCCACCTCGAATTTATCAGCTTCTGACAATATTCTGTTGTTATTTAATTTTGCCAAACTTCTTATATGTTTAAATCCTTCCTTAGTTTTGGTGTTCTTCTTAGCAACGAATCGTTTTAACAGTGCCCAATAATTTTCGATTGGATTCAAATCAGGGCTGTTTCCAGACCATGCCAAAGATTTTATACCAGCGTTATGCATTAAACAATTGAAGAAAGTTCTTATTTAGTTTAATAGTCAAATGAGTGGATATCATGCTTAAAAAGTGATGTACAAACCTTTTGGTTCTGTGGGAGGGTGCAGGGTCATCCTGAAACATAGGGTCAATGCATACTGGAAACAGCATATCGATCGAGGGCTCCAAAAATGTCTTTATTATGTTAATGTATCCATCAGCATTTAATCTTCCGTCAATGAAGGTTAATTGACTGCATCCGTAAAAGCTAATGCCTCCACAGACCATAAAAATTTGTTTCGAGAGACAGCATAGGCTTGCTTTAAATCTTCATTTATTCTTCGGTGCACGTAGGAGATTCCATCGGACTGATGTTGATTTAATTTGGACTCATCTGTAAAAATTACCCTTTTCCAGTCATCCTGAGTCCAATTTTCATGCTCTTTTGCAAAACTCAAGCGGGCAGCTCGTATTTTTTTGTTAATGCAGGCTTTTTTCTAGGCCTTCATCCATGAAGTCCCATGTTTTGCAGTCTTCTCCGAATAGTCCTCGAACTAATAATTACTCCGTATTCATCGGCAAGCTCTTGACTACATTCTCCAGATGACAGGAATCTGTTTGCTTCACATTTTCTTAAAATAATACTGTCTTCTCGCTTTGTCGTCTTTTTATAGCGTTTACCAGTTCCGTACTTCCTTTTCGAACTATTCTGAGTTTTAAATCTTATCTTTAATTTCAATCGTTACGAAAAAATATGCAAGGAAATTACAACTAAAATTTCTATCTATAAAAACGGTTATTACCTTAACGAACTTCACACAACTAAAGGGAATGAGAAATTGTTAATGAATTGCTGAGTAATCATTTCAATTTCTGACTATCATTTAATAAACCGACTCGTGTAACTTTTAATGGTAGAAATATTGAAAAATCTGTTGCAATGGCTAATGGTTTTAATGATTTTTTTTTACAAGTATTATGAGCACACTTTCCGGTGCTGGTTTAGATTCCACCAAATCTTGATCGCAATGCTGTTTCAGGGGGGAGAGGAAGTACGATCTTAGTTTTTTTCTTTGTACCAATATCATCTTTTGACCATCAAGACGTTAAACAATTCTAAATCATCAACTCAGAATAGTTATTCTAATGTATTTATTAAAAAAATTTCCTTGAATATTGTTGATGTTTTCGACCAAATTTTTAATCAAAGTATCTACGCTGGAATATTTCCCGACAGTCTAAAAATTGCGGAGGTCATACCTATTTTTAAAAAAAGGCGATAGTGAAAATTTTAATAGTTATAGACCTATCTCTTTACTTTCTGTTTTTTCTAGAATATTTGAAAAAGTGGTTAAAAGTAGAATTGTCATGTTTTCGGAAAAATTTTCGTTTTTTAGTCCAAATCGGTTTGAATTTAGAACTGGTAAATCAACGGAGGATGCGCTGTTGAACTTTTCCAGGTGTATTTATGATATCCTTAATAGTAAGGAATTATCTGCAGCGATTTTTGTTAACATTACTAAGGCGTTTGATATCGTGGACCACACTCTGTTGTTGGTTAAACTAGAAAATACGGGCTTTAGATAGTTTATGCTTAAATGGTTGGCATCCTACCGTTGTGGTAGGAAACAATTAGTGAAGATAGATGATAAATTTGTTTCAAGTCAGGATGTTCGAATACGTGTTCTACAAGGTTCGGTACTTGGACCAGTTCTATTTCTTATTTTTATTAATTCCATTTTTTACCAAAACTTGAAAGGAATTCAAACTAGCTTCAAACTAGCTTTTCACGAATAGCTTGCTCGTATTTGACTTCTAATCCTTTAGATCTAATTTCCGATATAAACCATGATTTATAAATTCTAAAACAATGGTTTTGCATTCACAAACTGGTTATAAATAACAAAACGAAAACTATGTTTTTTAATCTATCGGCAATGGGACGCCAATTTCCTATCTTGACCTACCATATCACCTGCTGTCGGCAAATATCACTAAGTGTTAACACATGTGGTAGTCACAGTACTCGACAAACGTGTAATCTTGGTACCAGCTGTTCCTCAAAATGCTTTGCTATTGAAAGAGTTACTGTTTTTAAGTACCTTAGTCTTGAACTGGATTGTAAAGTGGATTGAAACGCCCATACTTCCTTGTTAAGAAATTATGTAACGAAAGCATCAAGCTTTATGTATCACCTGAGATTGTTTTGTTCTCGAAAACTCTTAGAATCCGTATACTATGGACTGGTGCAATCAAAATTACAGTATGGGCTAAGTTGCTGGGGAGGCACTTACAATATTAAAATCCAATCTTTGCGAGGGTATTCTCTAAACCGTAATCATATGGCTCAGGAACTTCGCAGTAGCGAATGATTTTTGGCTACTGTTCCACCACACAATACTATTCATTTCCGTAATTTTAATTGCCGCTGCAGCTAAGGTGTTCAAGTAATTCTTTTTCATTCAATCGTAAGATTAAGAAACTTCTAACTATGATTTTATGAAATCAATAATTTAATCACAATAATAGTTCAATACACTTTATTTTAATTTATCGTATTTTGTTATAATCACTCAATCAAGTGGTTGAGGACTTTTCAAAAATTGTTTTTTTTTTGCTTGCTATTTGATTTTGTTCAGCTCGATACATTCCTCACTAGTTTTCTTAATAAGTATAGAATGTATAATACATATCTTCTTATTCTTTAATGAAAAACAATTTAAAATCTTCTCTCTCTGTAAATATGCTAATATATCTTTGCTTACTATTTTATTATTTTTAAAGTTTTTAAATCATACTTTGTATACATTATAAATGAATTGAAGAATAAAATAATTTAAAAAAAAGTTAATCCATCCGAAATTGCTTATTTATATTGGTCCCTCGTCGCAAAATTTTCTTATCTAGCCTTAAAAATGACAGCTTTTAAATAATTAAAATTCATTAAAAACTTTCTAAAGGGTTTAATGAATTAATTCATACATTTAGTTTTGCTGTTTCCAATGTCTCCTTCTTCTCTAGTGTCAGTTACTCTGTGGATGCATCTACATCAACAGAAGTTGAGCTACATTCTTCATCATCTTTCTCCGAATCAAATCATAGCCACTCTGTGGATCCGTCAACTTCTTTCAACTCTGAACTCTTGTCTTCTTCCCCTGTCCTAGAAGCACAGAATTCCATTGATCTAGCTAACTCTTCTTCCGTTTCTAATGTTATGTTGGATAATGGCCAAGATTGTGCCTCAGGAAAAAGAAAGCGTGAAAATGTCACTTTAATCAAAAATCCATATCCTAATCCAAAACGTTTAAACCTTAGGAGTCATGCCAGAAATTGTAACACCATCCCCGAAATGAATGTCACAAAACTAATCATTAAGTCTCACCCCAAAGTAATTACTTCAGTAGTTACTGAAACTCGCGCGTTCCGTCCAGCTATTGATTCCATTCCAAAGCCTAGCTATGTGTTTATTTTTCGCCTGATGATGTCGTACTTCACTTAACCTGTAACAACTTAATTCCTACGGATATTACTGTTAACTGTACTAAAATAAGTAAACCCAACAGCTTCGTCTAATTATTTAAGATTGTTGCCCCCGCTTCTATTTTCGATTCACTTTGCAACAGTAACTCCTGGTATAAGTCAAGTACTGTTTCAAAAATTTTTACAGACTGTGTCCCTCTATTACAAGAATGTAAGAGGGCTTCGTACTAAAACTGCAAATATTTTTACCAACCTCTCAGGCTTTCCACATGACGTTATCGTTTTCACAGAAACTTGACTTAACGCAAGTGTTTTTTGGCACGAAACTTTTTAATAATAAGTTTTTTTTTTTTTTTTTTTTATAATTTGCACGTGTTAAAGGGGATATGAATACCCTTATACTAATCCTTAGAACACGTGCGTTTTGTGGAAAGGGGAAGAGACAGAGAGACAGACAGAGTGGTGTAGTTTGAAACTCAGGTGGTATTAAGTTTCTGTAAACTCCAAGGGTGGCTGTCCAGATAACTGGGGAGTATTTTGTTCGTTTTCGCTATTGTCTTTGCTTATGATCCACAGTATTTTTTTCCGTCCTCCTGATGTCATCATCACGATCAAGTTGCATTTTAGCCATTTGACCACCCTACTGCCAGTGTTATGCCTTCACAGTAGAGTTGACTTAGCTTTCGCAAGTGATCGACTTTTTTATTTATTTCATGCGGAATAAATAGATGATTCTTGACATCAGGATTCGAACCATGAATCAACAGCGTGACAAGCGATGATGTTACCACTACACCACGGTTCTTAGTATATCACAAACATCGTTATATTAACAATCTCAGACTTCTCGGTGGAGGAGTTCTTATGCTGTTCGTAATCATGTTAATTCATTTCTTATTATTTTTCCCTTCCCTTTAAAAATATAAATTATATGCGTTAAAATCTCTTTTCCTTCCAAAGACAATCATATGTAGTAAATGCATAAATTCCATCCACTACCCTTCTCTTTACAAGACTGCGTACGTATACAAAACTATAATTTTCTGAAAATATCTTTCACAACATACACTTTTGATTGCAGTTCTATCAAAACAGTCAGGTAAATAAGAGTGCATTCTTATTTATAATAGAGAATATAAATTTTAGAGGATGCATCTAAACCGCTGTCCCAGCTCATAAAATTTACCAAAATCTCCTTTTGCAGAGTGTTAATTTTATTTAGACTCAACCTGAAATAAATTTCAAACAATAAATTTAAACAAACGCAAAAATAACAATAAACAAAGATATTTTCACATATTTTTTACCAAATGCACCTCAGCTCGTCGGCAGAAACCATATCGAATAAATAAATACACGATCACTGATGGCAGAATGCCAAATTTCGATACTCGATACTCGATCTCTTAAGCGGTCATGTCAAATCAACATTTATCAGTCACGTGTTGCTCGATATCTGATGCGGTAATTTGAGACCAGGTAAACACAAGGACTACTCGTAAGGGCGATAAGAAGTAAAAGAAAGAACAATATTAAAAGTCTCTGCCCATCTAATTTCAACAAGTACATATCGTTCTTCAACGAATTCAAGATCATTTCCAGTAACTTATACAGTGGGGTGGCCATGGTGTAGTGGGTAATGTGTTCGCTTGTGACCCGAACTGTGCAGGTCAAGCCCGGTTGGGGAACAGCAACCACAGCCACCCGAGCATAAAAGAGAAACGAATAAAATCCAAGTTTCTCCAACCACTACACCAAAAGGAGTTCTGCTTGGTAGTACAATGGACTTTGTGTGATACTGAGTGCTCCGGGATTTGGAAATTTCCTTTGTATAAAAAAAAAACAGTAATTATAGGTATAAGCGAAATGGAAAAGTGTAAAGAATGAGCCAATTGTTTATTTTTTTTTTTTTAAATTTGTCAACTTAAGTCAACTTAGCTGCTCTGTCTTATGACCACTGATATATGATATACAAACAGTTACCTTTTCTGGATCAAGATGTTGAAGCATTTCTTTATAAGCAAAACCTCTAAAGTGTTTTAGAATTTCAGATGGAAAGTTTATCAATATGAGGCAACTACCTATATTATACTCCGCGTCTACTTGTAGTACAATCATGTTTCTTGTAAAAATAACCTTGTATCATACATTGTTTGTTCTACTTTTTCATAATTGCAACAATTACGAAATTTTTTATAGCATTGAATTCGTCTTACAAACACCACCATCAAGAACACTACTCATCACATTCAAGGTAGAGAGTGTTTTTTTTTTTGTATGATCTAAGTCTGCTTGCTAGTAGCTGAATGACACTTGTTTTTGATGCACGGTAGAAATTTGAATGGCCTGTATATCGGGTCAAGTTTGACACATTAGTGTAATATTTATTATAATTTTTTGCATTTCACTTTTAATCTTTCTTTTCTTATTTGACCACTTGGCTTGAGTTATTGTTTAGTTGCTTTTGAAAAAAGAAAATTATACACAAGCACAAAAAAACATAATCACCACCTCAAAAGAAAACTAATCTTTCATTTCCTTTATTCAATCAAAAAACAAAACAACCAAGATACTATGCCATCCAGACACCGATTACGCTATGCATCAACAAGTAGTGCACCACAATCTCTCCTAAATATAAACAATCAGAATAATCTAAAAGCAGCATCTGCGTCATCATCGGTGGCAGCATCATCCTTCACATCGTCGTCCAGTGGAAATAGTATTAGTCACTTGGATCAATTTACTGGTTCAGCGTTGTCAGCAAATCAACATCAGCACCACAACCATCATAACCGTCATCATTCTCATCTACATCAGGGCAACGGTCTGGGAAATTCTACTGGCACTTGTGGTTCTCCGCTAGACGATAAACAATTACGACAAGCTTACCTGCTGACATTGACCAAAGAACAATTAAAGGTTGAGTGTCGTAAACGGGGTCAGAAAACAAATGGAAATCGTTTTGAATTGGTAAATATCTTCAAAACACGAGCCAGCACTTTGTTTCTTTCGGTTTCTTGAATTTTGTGATGCCTTCTCTTTTTTTCAAAACAGAAAGGTTTTCATTATCACTGTTTTCGTTGTTTTATCCTGTTTTACTGCACAACCCACAGACATACTGTGGGCGTCAAAAGAAAGTGTACACCTCTATTTGTGGTTTGTATTCTCTTATAAAATATTTATGTACATTTTATAGGTAGTTTTTTTTCTCAAAAATTTGGCAAACAAACTTAACAAAAAGAGTAACAATAAAAAGGCAATAAAAAAAAAGAAAAAAACTTAATTTTTTACGCTTCAAAAAAGTGTACAACTAGAGGCACGTACGGTATCAGATGCTCCTAACTTGGAAAGCACCCGTTAGATTCGTTTTGTTTTTATTTGTTTTTGTCTGCTTTGCTTGAGTCGAAGGAATATCTCTTGTTGTTTAGTTCATTTACAAGAAAAGTGGCTTGATTTTGTGTTCAAAGCAGATCGTTCTTAGAATGGGAAAACAAGTTCAATTGAAACGCCAAAACTTACTTTAAAATTTAAACAGGAAGGAAAATCGTAACGGGACATAGCATAAATAGTTGGCAGAGTCCATAACACAGTTAAATTTTGTTTAGATAAATTTGATACGTTCAAAGAAGTTAAAGATCGACCTCGTCCCGGTAGACCAAAAAGATTGTCCGAAAGTGAAGTACGCTCTATTGTCAGGGAAGCGCGAAGAAATCCAGCGCCAAGTGCAGTGAAAATCGCAAAAGACATAAGCTGAGCTTTTGAAGTTCCCGTTAGCGCAAGTACTGTTCGTCGGACGCTCCATAGTAATGGGTTACTGGCAGTGTGCCTCGAAATAAGCCTTATATTTCAGAAAAAAAAAACAAAAGCAACGACTGCTTTACTACAAATTTGAAATATTTGGATCGAAGAAACTGCCCAAAATATAGAGAAGTAAAAACAAAGAATTTGAAAAAAAAAAAAATATAAATTCAACTATAAGCACGGTGGTGTTTCGGTTATGGTCTGGGGGTGTATGGCAGCATCAGGCGTTGGAAATCTAGTCTTTATTGACAGCACAATGAACAAAATTGATTACTTCAACATTTTGAGGGGAAGCTTACCATCAAGTGTTGCAAAATTGGGGTCTTCCGGCAGGACAACGACCTCAAGCACACGGCCAAATTGGTAAAGGAATGAAGACTAGAAGCTGTTTTGAAGTCGAAAGGGAAGCAGACAAAATACCAATTTAAAGTTTTTAAGTTTGTTTGCGTACTGTACACTTTTTTTTTGACGCGTAGAAAATTAAGTATTTTTTTTATTATTATTATTATTATTATTGCCTTTTTATTGTTAAGTTTTGTTTGCAAATTTCTGAAAAAAAAACTACTTATAAAATGTACATACATATTTAATAAGAGGATACAAACCATTCGTTGAAATAAAATATTAAAAATGCAACATGGAAGTGTACACTTACTTTTGACGCTACATATGTATGTATACACACAATCGATTTAACAATATAACTTTATTTGGTGAAAAATTTTTGTTTGGTTTCATTGTTTACAATTTTTTTTATGTTAATCTTATTTTATTTGTTTTCTCTGTTTAAACCTATTATATGTACACTCAAGGCAATCGAAATTTGATGCATTAGGGTAAAGTGTGAAAATAAATTCTAGAAAGTTTAGCGAATTTGTAATTTCTTGCAGTTTCAGAAAAGTCGGAATATCAAAAGCAAAATAATCTCACCCAGGCGCCAAGTAGACCACTAGCTGCCTATATCTCACTAACATGCAAACAAAAAAAAAGCCACACACGAGTAAAATAGCAAATTTTGACTTTGACCTGCTCTGTTTCCGATTTTTTTTTTTAAAAAAAAAGCATTTCATTATCGAGTAAGTAGGATACTTAATAGTTATTTTTATTCGAGGTTTCCTTGTTTTTAAAGTCGCCTAGGTTTTTTAATCGTTTTTTGACCGTAAAGCGAAAAGTGCGCAGTGAGCAGGAAGGGCAGTTGACAAAATTTGGAAAAGGTAAAATCCTGGCTTTTAAGGGGAAGGTGAATTGATGAGAGAAATTTCTCGGCGATTATTATTTAACGAGTCGACCATTAGAAGATTTAAAAAAAAAAAAACATATTTGGTTTTTTGGAAGCCTACCGGATGGCAAAAAATATCACTTATTACGCCTAGGATAACAAAAATCCAGAATTGGATCCGAGATGACTAGCAAAAAGGTTATATTCTCAGATGAGTCTAAATTGTCAGACGGAAATTCCGCAGTTCAACCTTTTTTTTTTTTTTATAATTTGCGCGCGCCAAATGGTATATGAATACCATTAAATTATTTCAGGGCACGGGCGTTTGCAGAAATTGAGAGAGAGAGAAAGGAAGATTGGTGTAGTGGGTTTGAAACTTAGGTGGTATTAAGTTTCAGTAAACTCCAAGGGTGGCATCCAGATAACTGGGGAGCTTGTTTGTTTTGCTTTTTTTTGTCGTTGCTCATGATTCACAGTATTTTTTTCCCTCCACCTTGTGTCATCATCACGATCAAGTTGCATTTAAGCCATATGACCACTCTACTGCCAGTGTTATGCCTTCGCAGTAGAGTTGACTAAGCTTTCGCAATTGATCGACTTTTTTATTTATTTCAAACGAAATAAATAGATGATTGTTGAGATCAGGATTTGAACCGTGAACCAAGAGCGTGACAAGCGTTGATGTTACCACTACACCACGGCCACCCTCCCACCTTGAGAAAGCTTGAAGAAATAATGTATAGCAGATCGTCCGAAAAGGTCTAAATGTTTCACGATTAGGGGAATCATAACTACCGGTGGAGTTGGCACTCTTTTTATAGTGAATGAATCCATAAATGCTGTAAAATACAAAGAGGTCATAGGAAATGGAATGGTTCCCACTCTAGAGGAAGTGAGCCTCTACATGTGTATGGTAATCAAACGAAGAAAAATTGCGAGTTGGAAAAAACCAAGGAGGAAAAACTACAGTACAAAGCGAGTTGAAACAAAGAAGAAAAAATCCTTACGGCACTGCAATTATTAATTTCCAATGAATATCTTTACCGTGCTGTGTCCGAAATTCCAATGGCCGAGTTTTATTCTTTAAAATACTCAATTGATAAAACAACGGTAATATGCAAAGATAATTAAGATAACATTAACAATTTGAGTGCAAAGTTGCGATTATGTAATCAAGTGTAGAGTAAATTATGTTATGTTTGGCAAATGAATAAAACATAATTCAATGTGAAGTTAATAAGAATTAATAAAAAATTCAGCATACCGATTGTCACCTTGTGGATTGATCAGATTAAATTGCCCGGGGGTTGATCAGCATCCTTCAGCCCCACCAAGTCGTTGATCTTTATGTTTGCCTGAGCTTGTCGATGTTGCAAGGATGTCAAATACTCCATTCGCCAGCGTTTCCAATAACCTTGGACCTTAGACTGTATATCTTGCCAGCAGGATAAGCGATTTTTTGGGATCTCTAGTGTCGGCTCTGGAATGGCAGCATAATTCGATTGGAAACTCTTCCTTATAGTCAGTCTGTTGCGAGTCGCTCCAACGCCCATACCGACAGAAAAGGCGTGCATGACGTTCCATACGTCACAGTCCGAAGTCTGTGCGAATGTTGTAAGGGTTCTGAGGGAAAAATTTCGTGGTATGGGTGGTCCTACCATCAGCGAGTCATTTAGGGAGTTACCGTCTCTGTCCTTATAGGATTCATCGAAAACGACACGTCATTTCGTGGTTGCGCTGTCTAGCTTCAAGACAGCGTGGTGAGGAAGGTAGAACACATTTGGATTTGCTGTCTCCGTAGCAGGGATTCGAGACATATGTACGTCCCAGTTCCAGGTACTCATCGAGGACTTTTGAGTAACCTTCGAAAAGCTCATTCATCTTCATTATTTTGAGGCGCAAAACGGCTCCGCTGAGGGTGTAAAAACAACTGTGGAAAATATTTGAAATACTCGTTCAGATCCCGCTGATGTGTATTTAGAAAATGCTCTTCAATTTGTTTATTTTCCATAGATAGGTTTGATGTGGAGACTTCTTCGATCGTCCAAAACGATTGTAAAATAACATCGATGTCTACGCAAGAGTGGTGAAAGAGGATGCTGGACTCCGTTTAGGATGGTTATTTTTCGGCTAAGACCCAACCGAAGACAATTTTTTGAGCTATTGGACGTCCCTGATTACTATGAACTACACCGTCCTATAGAATTTCCCATGCTCTATCTGCTATTAATAAAATATCAACAGAGTTTGATTCATTGAAGAAAGGATCAACTAAGTCCAAACGATACAAGTGATCCCAATCCTCGACAATGAAAGAATTGGTTGGCAAACCTGTCGTAGCGCTTGACCGAATTACTAAATAAATCACAGCGTGTCGATATACTCGTAGTCAATGAAATGACGCCTCTGGATCTACCAGCGCTGGTGGACCCAGTACAGCTTATCGGTATATGAGCGTTTCTTCGCTTGAGCCCCAGTCTTTGAACACAGCATTCAGTAACGAAAGATACCTGCGAGCCTGAATCTACTAGGTTGCGAATCTGTTGGTATTTACCGTTGATATCTAATACCTTTCCGATAGCCGTGGGAAGTAATGTTTGCGGTCTGTGATGCGCGGTGTTAACCGAATGGTTGTTAATAACGAAGTCTTTCCCGAAGTTGAAGCGATATTCAAGTTGTTCGAAAGGTTCTGACGAGTGGGTTCATTGGTTTGACTCCGATGAAGTGTATTACTAATGAATGCATTAGCCGAAGGGTTGACGTTACTGCTTACGAAATCATCATGAACCAAGCTATGGTGGGAATTCGAGCAGACGAATGACCAGAACGCAAATAGTTGAAGCTGATTTTATTCGATTTTACAAAATCTCTTCTGGATTGCACACTCATAGCTAAGAAATCTGAGCATTGAAAAAGACCGTACTCAGCATTACTTTAGGATAAGCCACAGACCTGGCTCCTAGATTTGGTTTCACGGTCGCTAACCTTACGACCTCCTAATGCCTCACATCGACGTTGTAAAAAATCAATAAACTGATCAATAGTGGGGTAATCTTCCGAAACGCTTTCTTCAGACCACGCTTGATGAGTTTCAGAGTTCACTTTATTTATAAGAATGTAAATTAACCATGGATCCCTATTAGGCGTGTTGGTTGAAGTTAAGCCTCTCATAATTTCATCAGTTCTGTCTGATATTTTACGAAGATGGACAACGTTGGAATTAGGTGCTGATGGAAGATCCATGAATGTTTTTATATAACTGTTGATAACATAACGCGTCCTATCGTAACGTTTTCTAATCTTTCCCGTGCCTGCTCATATAGTATGTTACATCACAGACTGGTAGATGACAAGATTTCACAAAATTAGATTTCTGAGTGGGAGTTAGATTAGCCTTGTTGTGGACTGCGCCTTCAAACATATCGCGAAATGCGGGCCAGTCCTGAAAGTTTCCATAAAACGAATCTATATATTGTATTTCATTATTTGATGTGATAAAGAGTTTGGAAAAAATAAATTAGCTGAGTTGCAGATACCCTAAGTATCATTATACGCATTTTTTGGCAAAAACTTGGTGCTTCATTATTGGCATGTGGCGACGTGTCAACATGCGGACATGCTCTTTTTATGGCATGCGCTTTCGTGACACTTCCTTTTATGACTCTTCTTTTATGGCATTTTGGAGGTCATCGTTTTTCCGGTTTGAACTTGAAAAAGAAAATTTAACTCGCTCTCTTGTGTTTGGCTTGGCATGCGGTGCGGTCACATTTAGCTCATTTAAACTAAATATTTAAAACATTAAGTGCTGAGTACTTAAAGTTATATGTAAAGAGTCATCTGCGTATATTTATTGCGTTCTATAACCCAAATTGATGACCCCGAGCAAACACTTTTTTTCATTTTAATTCTTTCTGTGGTTGCGCGGTACGCAAACATTGCTATTCACACCACCAAAAACAACTGAACGAAGTTTAGTTTTTTTTTTTGGTCAGGACGGCTGCGCCCCTTGTGAGCCGCCACGTGCAACTTGGCTAAAAATAATTTTTCTTCCCGGTTGCGTCCACTGGGAACCGCCACTCGGGACATCGTGGGTTTAGTTTGCACTCCAACCAGACGAACAAACCGCAAAAAAACAAATGTTTCTTTTTTTCACCCCGGTTGCGCCCATTGCGAAACGCCACGCGGGACATCACGGGATTCGGTTGCACGACAACCTGGCGAGTAAACCGCAAAAATTTAATTTTTTCATCACGGTTCCGCCCATTGCAAGCCACCACGTGGGACATTGTGAACCGTAAACAGTGGATACATATTATTTTTAACTTACGTATTATCCTTATATTAAGGTGTAAGTATATACATAAGAACCTAGTTAAGCTACGCGCGTGTATAGTTCGCAATTCCATAAGCTAGATTTTGTAATATTCTATAAGATATCTGTAACATTGCCGGATCAAACCGCTTGTCAACAGTTTACATATATTCCCCCAACTGCACCGCGCGGTCCATCTTCAACCGTTCGAGAGATTACCGCTTCAAACTGGGATCGTTACACATGTTCATATCTTATTCAAGGGTAACGTAGCTAATGTAACTCGGGACGTTCCAGGCGGTTCACCTGTCACAGCGGATATAAGAGCAGGATCGGTACAGTTAGAGCCAATTGCTAACAAGCAAATCAACTTTTGGTCGTCATGCCCCGACCTGTGGTTTAATTTAATGAAAAGGTCTCGCCAGAACGAAAATTTTATGCGGCGTATGCATTGATGGATATGGTCCAACGCGTGCGCGACGTTATCGCTCCACCTCCCTCACAGACAAAATTTGAGGCCTTAAAGAATGCAGTGTTATCGCGACTGATGGACTCGACAATGTCGGTGCTAAAAACCCAGTCAGCTTAGCTTAGGTGCACCCGTAGGCCACAAGGGCTATTCGCTGCAAATACAACCAAGGTTAGCACGTGCGGCCATAAGCTCATGAAATTAGATTTAGGCCTTCGTCGTTCCTTTAACTGGGTGTTCGTGTTGGCGAACGTAGACCGATTTCTTAAAGGCATATGGAATTTTAGTTGATGTGAAAGTGAAGCGACTAATCGACCCACTATCCAAACTACATTCACTCGGGCGAGTAGTTAACGGACATGTTGCTCTATCAATTCCGATTCTATAGTAGATCCTGCGGTTCGAAGTCTCTTGAGAAGGTTTTGGGGTGCGCTGCCGAAAAATTCCTTGCACAAAAAGATTTTTCATATGGTCACACACACCACATTGTGACTAAGAGACCTCCGGTCTCGACGAGACGACGCAGACTCTCAGCCGAGAAATTGGCTATCGTGAAGAAAGATTTTCAATTCCTCTTAGAGCAAGGTGTGTAGGTCATCCAAGAGGAGCTGGTCTTCGCCATTACATATGGTGCTAAATAAGAACGATGAATGGACGTCATGAGGGGACTATAGTGCTTTAAATACTGCGACCCAACCCGACCGGAACCCAATTCCGCATATAAATGATTTTACACAGCAATTTATTGTGTGCACTGTCTTCTCTACCCTAGACTTAGAGCCTACCATCAAATTGCCATTGAACACGCCGACATTCCAAAGACGGCAATTTGTATTCCATTCGGCTTATATGAATTCATAGGAATGACTTTCGGCTTAAGAAATACAGCACATACCTTTCAGTGGTTCATAAAATACATTCTCTCATGCGTGATTTCGAGTTTTGTTTTGTTTACATTGACGACTTACTGGTGGCATCTCGAAATAAGGAGGAACACTTACAGCACTTAGAAGCAGTCATAAATAAATTGCACGCAACAGGCCTGGTAGTTAACTTTGACAAAAGCATATTCGCACAGTCTCCAGTAGATTTTCTCGGACGCCGGTGGTATTAAGCCACAGCAGGGTAAGATCGAAGCGATCGCAGGGTATAAGCCACCGCAAACAGTTAACAACATGCGCAGATTCCTCGGACCGCTTAATTTTTATCGCAGGTTTATCCCTGGCGAGGCCAACGCACAAGCTCTGTTGAATACGTGTCTCCAGGGCAGTAACAAAAATGATAGGAGCGCGATTGAGTAGATACCAGATTCCCTAAAGGCATTCGATACTTGCAAAGAGCAACTGCGAAAAGCGGTGACCCTAGGTTTTCTCCTTTCCAAACGCTGAATTGACAGTGGTCGTCGATGCCTCGGAGTCAGCTATTGGGGCGGCAGTTAAGCAAAGGTTGGCAGAAAGCTGGCAACTTCCGTCACCTGCTTGAGGGCGGGGTATTTACGCTTTATACAGACCATAAGCACTTTATCTACGCGTTTCGACAGAAGGTCAAGAAAGCATCTCCGCGACAACTTCGACATCTGGACTTAACAGCTCAGGACGGCACTACACCAGGTTGTATCCACAATAGAAGATGCTTTTGAAACCAAGGAATCAGTCGCAGGCGTTTTTCTAGATATCGAAGGGGCATTTAACAATGTGAAAACTCAAAAAATTGTGGAGGCACTCTCGATATACTGTAATAACCAAATAATAAACAATTGGCTAGAACACATGCTTACAAACCGCATTATCACAGCTTCACTGGGAGACGACACAAGAAGGGGAACAGTCCGTACGGGAACACCACAGGGGGGGATAATATCTCCTTTTCTGTGGGTTCTCACAATGGACAACCTTTTAAAAGCACTGGATGGAACCTGTGCGAAATGTGTAGCGTACGCAGATGACCTAGCCGTTCTGATAAGAGGTAAGCACCTGAACATCATAGGAGAGCTTATGCAAAACACCCTTCGAATCATAAAAGAATGGGCGGAGGAGAGTGGATTAGAAATAAATCCAAATAAAACGGAAATGGTTCTCTTTACAAAGAAAACCAAAACTAGAGACTTTCACATTCCACAACTCGGAGGAGTATCACTACAACTCCGCGACAGCGTCAAGTATCTGGGCATTATATTGGACAGGAAACTGACCTGGAGAAAGAACCTGGAAGAAAGAGTCACCAAAGCAAAGAGAGCATATTGGATATGCAGGAGGGCCATCGGGAAGTCATGGGGCTTGAAACCGAAACAGGTCCACTGGATATACGAACGCGTAATAAAACTCATCATCTTCTACGGTGTAGTTGTATGGTGGCCAGTGATGAGCAAAAAGTATGCAAGAGACTTGCTAACTAAGGTGCAGCGTATGGTCTGCCTGGGTATTACAGGAGCACAATCCTCAACACCAACCGCGGCCATGGAAGCGATACTTAACATTCTACCAGTGCACCTCGAAGCGAAGAAGATTGCCGGCATTTCAGCCTCACGGCTTAGAACTATCGGCCATTTCAGCGGTGGTGCAAATACGGGACATCGAAAAATCACCGAAATGATAAGAGTAATGACACCACTCATCGATTGCCCCAGTGATGTTGTTGGGAAATCGTACACGTTCTCCAACAACTTCGAAACAATTTTTCCCGCAAGAGAATATTGGACGTATGAAAGAACGTCAAGAAACTCCAATAGGATACCGATTATACAGATGGCTCTAACATATCAGGGGAATCAGGGGCTGGCATCTTCAGTGCTAACCCACCCATTGAACTTGCTATTCACCTAGAACCATTTGTATCGGTGTTCCAAGCAGAAGTCTATGCAATTATGGAGGCAACCGAAATACTCGCAGAAGACACCAGCGAAGAAAGGCAAATTGACATCTGCTCGGACAGCAAAGCAGCAATTAGCGCGATCACAAACCCCATGTCGAAATCACGACTAGTAAGGGAGTGCAAAACTAAATTGAACTTACTTGCCAGACGCAATAGAGTCCGTCTCACATGGGTACCGGGGCACGAGGGTGTACTGGGTAACGAAAAGGCAGACGAACTAGCAAGGAAAGGAGCAGGCAATACAGAACTGAACCCGGATAGTACAATAGGGGTCCCTCTGACAACTATTAAAACAATAATCAATGATAAGATACGACAGGAGTTCAATAACTACTGGACGAATCTAGACACGTGCAAAGTGGCTAGATCTGTAATAACCAAACCGAGTAACAACACAGCAAAAAGAGCTCTTAACTCAAGCAGAACACAATTGAGATTGATGGTGGGACTTTTAACAGGGCACATCAATCTCAACAAACATTCGTTCAGACTCGGGATGGCTGATACAGCAATCTGTGCCAACTGTGAAGAGGGGGAGGACGACACTTCCTCTGTCACTGCGCCGCTACAGCGAGGCTAAGGCTGAAAATCCTGGGATCTCCAAGGATTCCGGATATTACACACCTCAATAAGAAAGGAATCGGGGATATACTGGAGTTCGCCAGACGAACACTACGATTCCCCGATCACTATACGATATAGTTGATACTACCCATGATCCCTAGACCTAAATCCTCTCAATACATAATTCCCAAAACACATCACTATTCCTTACAGTTACGCAGATGAGGGGAACACAACGGGCCCAATGGAGGCCTAAGTGAAGAGCGTAAGCTCACTCTCTCAAACCAACCAACCAACCAACAGCTCAGTTCACGTCAGACATCGGACACCTACCCGGCAAGCAAAACGTCATAGCAGACCCCCTGTCTAGGGTGAATGAATTGTCGATACTAGAAACATTAATGGTAGTGGTTAGAGAATTAACAACGACAAGCAAATCTACTAGCTCTGGCCGTATATCCAAGCAACCGCAGTGGTATCGTGAACCGCATGGAGCGGCCTACGAAGGAGGGGGTACTGTGGCGACGTGTCAACATGCGGACATGCCCTTTTTATGGCATGTCCTTTCGCGACACTTCCTTTTATGGCATACTTGGTTGTATGGAGGTCATCGTTTTTCCGGTTTGAGCTTGAAAAAAATTTCAACTCGGTTTCTTGTGTTTGGGTTGGCATGCGGTGCAATCACATTTACTACTAAGTATTTAAAACATTAAGTGTTGAGTATTTAAAGTAATAAACGTTTTCGAGCAAATCCTTTTTTTCATATGATAATTGAATGAAAGCTCAGATGTCGCCTTGAATTGTATACCACAGATATGAAGTTTGAAAAAAATTGGTCCAGTTGTTTAGGCTGCAGTCATGCGACAAATTTTGAGATTCTTCATTATAGTAATACCAAGTTTGATCCAAATATTGACGTCACGAAAACAATTTTTGCCCTTATAATGTAAATAAAAAAAAATCATAGATGTTGGACGCTCAGTATCGGATGGGTCTCAAACGGTACCGGCACTTGAGAATACTATTACATACTCCTGCTGCGTTGCCACGATGCATGCTACTTTGTCAAGATTTTTCAGTTTGCTACTTTTTGGACGTAGCCAGTGTGTACGACTTTAAATTTCAGTGTGCACGAACAAAAGCAATCGAAATCAACTCTTCCAAGATACCTTGGTTTTGAGTTTTTAGTGAGTCTTGGTCATTTCAAGCTGTGTTCTTTTAACACCAACACCCCGACATTGTTCTTGGATTGTAAAGCACGTTTATCAATACTTAATTTCAAAAGATTATCCGCACAAATGGAACAAAAACGAATGCCACCAAAAATGTTTTATGGTCAGTACCAAAATTGATGTCAGTTAGTCAAGTCTGTCTGTTTGTGCTTATGACACCGGTTTTTGTCTCTAAAGTTTTGACCTATGAACATTAAATCGCATATACAATCAAACTCGGGTAATACTATCATATATGACATTTCTCGAGTTTACATATGAGGTAATTAATAACTAAGCGATTTATGGTCATTGTTTAATTATTACCACGGAGACGTCAGAAATGACAGTTGCAAATTGATCCCATATTTGAACATGTCGCAATCTATTGTTTTGACAATTTTTCATTCAATTCTTTTCATGTGTGTTTGCCTTGTTGAACTTTGTTTTGTTCTTATTTGCTATCTAACGTCCTAGTAGTGAGGTTACTTATAAGATAGTTTAGCACTTCATTTGAGATTTTTTTGTCGTAATCGTCTCATTTGGCTCTAGTGAAAATATATTATAAGTACCTTCGCAAATTTCCTTCAAAAAATGATGCATTTATCTGAAGTAGGTTCTTTGTGAAGAAAGGTCAATATTTGTAGGGCACACGACCAAAACAAGGTGTTATCAGTGAATAAATTGTTCGCGCTCAAAAAATTGACAATAGCACAGTATCATATCTGCGCAACGTTGTGAAATATTGAAAACTTATTTCCAAAGTAAGTACTGTGTTACCGAAATAGTGTGGATTTTGAAAAGAAATTTCCCTAACTTCTGCACGTAAGTTTGTGAAAAAAGTTAGTGAGATTGACATGCTAATTGATAACACAAGTTATCTTCGTGTTCGTCCTGTGCGCTCAGCCGAGAATATTGCTGCTGTTGCCAAAAGTGCGCACCTGTTGCGGCTTTATTGGCCCATTTTTCTTCGAATAATCGTGTAATCAGCCGTTTTGATAATGTCGTTTGGCCTCCGCGGAATTGCGATTTGACGTCGGTGGACTTTTTTTTTGTGTGCCGTTAAAGATTGATGTTATACTGATAATCCAGAAACGATTCAGGCACTTAAGAACAATATTTTTAGAGCTATGCGTGAAATAAGAGCCTCGAACCATCGAAAATATACTGCAAATTTGGATTGAGAACGAAATTATTTTCTATAAATAATGGGAAAGTGTACTCTTTTAAATAAAGCAAAAAACTTTGAAAAATATTAAATGGTTTTTTTTTTATAGCAATTTTAAAAAGAAACTGACAGATGGTCCACCTTTTATTATTAAAATTGTGTACTTATGTAGGTTTGCATTTTACTACGGTGCACCGCGGTGGCGATTGCCTGAATGTCGTCTTTACGAAATTTTTATTAGAAATAGAAAAAAGCCTACCATCTACTGTTTGTAACATTATTTTGAAAACTAAGACTTTCTTTTCAAACTTCCCTACAAAGATGATTAAGATACTTTCAACATACATCTTAGTAAGTAGTTTCTTACTTCTTTGTGGCATATCATTGTCACAATCCTTGCTTTTTTCACATTCTGAGTTCAGCACGTTTACCCAGTTCTGTTGAACTAAGTTTTTTGAGGCTAATTTGGTAAATGCCAAGTGCATATAATAACATGCACGAAGACTTACTAAAATGCATTTAATATATGTACATATGTATTGTTTAACGAAAAATAATAAATTATATTGTTTCAAAAACAACAGTCACATTTCGAAAATCTACGAACTCCAACCATTCATTCTGCTATGAGAAAATGCATCTTTACTTAAATTTAATTTGTTCGATTCTTATGATAAGTAACATCACAAATTTAAAGCAAACTCCAGATTTTTTATTTTGATTAAGCAGTTCGCTTAAGTTTCTTCAGGTATTTTATTGAAGATATTTGTGTATTTGTAAGTAAGACGACGCTCAGAAATCTTTAATTATTTACTAAAGTGTAAAAACGATTGGCGCTGTATTAATGAAAGACGACTTTTTAGAATTCATTACGAAAATTGAGATGCAATTCAGCTTTAACTTATTCCGACACCAGAACGATATTAATATTAATTTTTTCCGTCACCGAGCACACAGAATATTACGCTCTCTCAGTATATGTATAGGATCAATACGACCATAATTTGTTTTATGACTATTTGACTTCGAATATCTTAAGAACGCATAAAAAAAGGAGCATACTGCCCTAATTATAAATGTATACAATTATTAGGTCATTTATTTTTGATTTTAAAATTAAATAAGTGGTTTATAATAACTGGACCTACATTTAATTTGTTCACCTCTTCCACAGAATTTTATTTATTTATTTTTATTTTTTTGTTTTTGTTTTCTTAATTTATACTTTTACTTTGATTTTTGTTAGATTTTTATTTATTCACTATGACTATCGATGAAATTCTTCACGTAAGAATCGTACTTACTCCAAAATTATATTTTCCTTTCTAGCTCCAACGTCTCGGTGTAAAAATGTCCCAACTGCAGAAGAAAGGCCAACAGCACATAGACAATTCACCTCGTAATCGTAAAAACAACACTAACATGGATACTAACACAAAATCATTGGCCACATCAGCCGAAGCACAACAAACACAACAACAACAGAAAAAGGCGAACGGTTCGCCAAATGGATCTCCACCACAACAACAGCAACAAATCATAATGAAGAAAAAATCTCAAAAGACCATCAAAGAGAAGGAACGCGAAGAACGCGAGCAGCTTGTCCTGCTGCGTAGCCCGATCCAAACCATAAAATATTGCTCACTAGAAGTAGTCACACTCACACAAATCTATGGTAGAAAGTAAGTACCACTAGGCCAGGTCAGTCATAAATCTTTAACTAAACCTCTCCTTCGTAGAATGTTGCAGCATCGAACCCTTCTATCTGGATTTCTAGTATTAGCCGTAATTCTAAGTGTATTGTATAATATTCCTGGTCGCCATCAAATAGTAATAGAGATTGTCCGTAAGAACACAATGTTCTTTGTCTACTGGACCGGATTGGGTATACTCTCATCGGTTGGACTTGGGACGGGCTTACATACGTTTCTGTTGTACCTGGGGCCGCATATAGCCAGTGTCACGCTGGCGGCGTACGAATGTAATGCTTTGAATTTTCCACAACCACCGTACCCAGATGAGTAAGTATGCACTGAGACGGCTCTACTTTTACTAACAGTCTGTCCCGACCCTCGTAGTATTATATGTCCCGATGATTCGGATTTGACGCAACCACCCAATTTGTGGAATATTATGCGAAAAGTTCGTCTAGAAGCATTCCTATGGGGCGTTGGGACAGCCCTCGGTGAACTGCCTCCATATTTTATGGCAAAAGCAGCACGCCTGTCCGGTTATGATCCAGAAGATGCCGAAGATATTGCCGCATTTGAAGAGCTGAAAGCGAAAAAAGGCCAAAAGGACCTGGGTTTGGTCGATAGGGGAAAGCTATTTATGGAACGTGTCGTCGAACGTGTTGGATTCTTGGGAATTTTGGCGTGTGCTAGCGTAAGTTAAGTAATTTTCAGTCATTTTCTTTGTCTAACATTCTCTTTTCAGATTCCCAATCCTCTATTCGATTTGGCGGGCATAACATGCGGTCATTTCCTCGTCCCCTTCTGGACATTCTTTGGTGCAACTCTCATTGGAAAGGCCATCATAAAGATGCACATACAGAAGGTATTCGTCATCATTGCATTCAATGAATCTCTAATAGAGCGTGCAGTCGATTTGTTGCAAGTCGTTCCGGTATTCGGAAATAAATTGCAAGAACCCTTCAAGGGATTTCTAGAGAATCAAAAACATCGTTTGCACCGTCAGAGGAGTGCAACTGGTACTGAATCGGGCAATCTACTGTCGAAGGTCTTTGAAACGTTTGTCATTTGCATGGTGTGCTATTTTGTGATGTCTATTGTGAACTCTCTGGCGCAGAGTTATCACAAGCGCATCCATAAAAAAGGCAAGAAAGTGTTAAAGAAGGTCGCTAAGGATTGAGCGCGGTGGGATCCTTAACCGTTGGACTGGTTTACAATTAATGTATATTATTATTTTTATTCTCTTTTTCATTTTTGTTTTTGTTTCATTATTTTTATTATACTTTCATTGTTTTTTTGTTTTTGAATAGAACGATTATTTGAATGGATGTTCTGTATTTTTGTTTTTTGTTTTTTTTTTTTCTTTTGTGTTATAGTTTAGAATTTATTTTATAAGAGGGTATTTTGAAATTTGTAGATTTCAAATTTTAGATTTTCAAACTTGTATGATTCTGTAATTTTATTTGGTCAAAAATTAGAACATGTAATCATTTAACTTTGGAACACTAGTATAATCTTTGACATCGTCACGGTCTTTTCATGAAGGCAATGCGGTAATGGACTAAGTCGTACCTCACTCTCAAACGTTTTTATAAGGCAACCCTTTAAACAAGCAGAACTCTGCTTTCACTTTCTACTACAGGCTCACTCAGAAAGCGCATTAATAGTGACTGTCATCATTCTTCTCAATCCCAATACATCTCATTATACTACACAGATATCTGCTTTGCAGATATTGAACATTTGACTAAATTATTGATTGCACGAGATCTCTTAAAGAAATGTAGTCTAGTCAATGGAGACTTAAACACAAGAGCAGTTAGATTCGATAAAATGGCGTCCAAGGCGGGTGCCACTCTACAGTAGGTGTGGCACCTAAGATTTAAGTATATATTCAATCTTATGTATGACACGATTTCTTATAACATATTATAAATTTTGTATTAAACATTTTCCTTAGAGTTACATAGGACTGAAGTAGACCATTCAAGTGACATCTTGATTAACTATGGGAATCGCACAAGACTGAAATTACAAAAGCTATGGGAAAAGGCCTAAAAAAAGTGTGGTGACAATCTGACATTTTGATTATGGGAATAAGGGTGAATATCCAACTGGTTTGTACTCAAAATGGGCTAAACAGCATTTAAACTCAGAGAGTAAATAGTTTTGGGTTAACGCCAGGTCTAGACTAGAGGTCTGCAATGAATGTCTTGAAACCAGTTCCAAGACATTCGTTTTATTTCAAGTACACTTCATTATTGTACTCACAGCTTGAAAAGTAAAATAAATGAATCATCTAATATATGAAGTGATTACTATATGAGTATTGCACCCAGTTTAAACCAAACACTTAGTGCAGTGTACTCATAAAAAATGGGTATTCATAAAAAAAAGTGTACACTAAACTGAGTACACTGTTTTATACTAGAAAACAACTAGTATTTGCAATCGTTTTATTCAGTGTACTCAGTGTATTCTTTACAGTTAACATTGTGAACTATTTCCTCACATCAAGCCAGTTCAAAGCACCCAAAGTGTGGGAGAGAAACAAAACACTGCACTAATTTTGCTATCAGGTGACCGAGTATTGTACAGCAACTGTCTTTTGTGGCGTGGTACTCTTTTTTGCTGTACACTTGTTCGAATTATTGCAATGACAGGTGTAGAGAGACCAAATGAATACATTCATGCAGACCTCTAGTCTAGACTGTGGATGGTAGCTAATGGTGCCGTGAATGTTGCCCGAAGATTCTAAATTTTTATTGAGACCCCAAGGCTAAAGCTATTTGCTGGACACGTCCACTTGCATATCTGTAAATATTGTCCATGGCTGAATATAAAAATTCAACATGACAGCAATGTTGCTAATCGTAAAATCTTGTTGAATTATAATATACTTACGGTACTTTTACTTGAAAATGAACCATGATACGAAATACAAACTTTTACGTGGCGAATTATCGGTTTAAGATTGAGCCCTGGGTGCGACAATACGCGGGAGTCCTGTGAATTTAACACTGCAGACTAAACTAATAGGTTTCTCATAAAAACACAACGTCTTCGGTTTAAAGTATTTAATGTGTGTTAGTGTTTGTCATCATGGTTGAATACAGGTTAAGTTTATAGGTTTTCAGTCAGCATTTTTTTTAATTTTGCTGATCCACTTGTATTTAGCCGCACCGGGTTGAAGGTATTTTTTTGACTTTCTTTCTTCCTTCTCGAACCTGAGGGCTGGAATTCAAAAATTCCATAATGGCGTTGCTGACCATTATCTTGATGTGACCGAGCCAATGTAGTAGTTGGGTTTTGACTTTTTTGACTAATTCTACGTCTGATATAGAATTCGCGGTTGTACCTTCTCCATTCGGCCTTCTCGCACATGGAACTAAATATCCGCCGAAGAATATGTGCTCAGCTTTGTGGCTTATAGTCCAGCACTCGGCACTATATAGTAATAGAACAAGGATGATTATCAATCTGTAGACCATGGATTTTGTTCTCAGAATTAAGAGAATAGCCAACACCTTGTAGAGTTCTAAATTATAAATGCTATCATATTCAGGCTCAAAGTCGATAGTAGAATGTGGGTATCGACTTGAAATTCGCTGGTTTGTTTTAGTGTAATCTGCCGGGCCGGAACGGAAGCCGGACTGGTATAAACCAATCAGTGTAGCACAGAAAAGCTTTAAACATTCACACTATAAGCTGGATAAGATTTTGTACGCAACATTTAGCAGGAATATGCCTTGGCAGTTCCCACAGTTTGAACCAAATTATACACTAGACGTCCATAAATTTCTGCAGCTAGTACCTACTTAACTTACATTTTTTCTACTTTTCTGCTCTTAAAAGGCTACGCCCATAGAATAGTCTAGATTTTTTTATCTATTGTCTACTTTCAATTGGCAAATTTTCAATAATTCAACAATGGAACATAAAAGTGTGCGGTATTTGACATGTGCGTTATTCTATTTTTCCTATTGGAATATAACTTTTGAATTAACAATGGATGCAGAAATTGATTTAACCAGATATAACATTGCTGTCTACACAAGGATAATAATTCATCCAAATTATTTTTTTCTTTTTATTTATTTGTAATTTTGAAAAGCAAAATTCAGAATGACAGTTGCGAGATGTATTCGTGGTAGTGAAAGTAGGGGTAAATTTGTAAAAACAAATCGAGATTTGCGAAAATTGATCTAGATAAAAAAAAGATTGATTTTTTTGCCAGTGGATGTGCCATTTTTTGTATATTTAAAGTTAAGTACCTTGAAACAAGTCAAATAATAAGTAAAATAAGAAAGTAAATAGAAAGTCAAAGACGTTGCAGAGTAAATTAATGGTTCCTCACATATTCCTGACGTTTCCTTTATGCACAGCTTTTGTTGTTCGATGCGTTGCCTAACTTTTTTGCAATTTGCACTTTTCCCTTACTCCTTGAAATTGGTAATTTTACGAATTTTAGGGCAAAAAGTAAGGGTTGACCTAAGAGCTAATTCGTGCAGATTGGCAAGTTGTTAATTTTACATAATTTTGTTAATTTTGAGTTTAATGACAGGTCGACGAAACAAAAATTTTCAGTTCGCGTGGCTTCCCGAAAAAAAAAAAACAGACCTTTATAGAAACTATCTTGGAGTGTTTTTATTCGTTGGAGCCTTTTCATGTTTCTATCCACAGCACAGGGTACTCATGAGTATTGTATATTTAATTGCTTTAACGAATTTTTAGCAATTATTTCTTATGTTTCTCAATCAGAAACTGCCAAATAAAATTGCAACCTATTTCAGCAGCACAAGAATAAGTGAAGAAATTTGTGACTGATTTTTTATCATTCATCATATATCAAACCACGAGTTGTATAACCGTTTGAGAGAAGCCGTTTAAAACAAAGTGACAGTTAAATACATTCGACAAAATTAACGAAAAAAGAGCTATCTGACTACAATAAACATACAGTCATGCTTTTTTTTGTCTTACAAAGCCTTCACTGCCTGCAGAGAAGAGATTGAAATTGATTACGTTAACTTTACCTATTAAGCCCAAACCCCAATTGAGGAACAATAATGATTAAGGTGATGATAGGTAGCTCTCTTTTATGGGTTTATAACTCAAGGCAGGATCAAGACTGCGACTGAACACTGATGTTGTCTTACACATGCTCGGTTTCGCTTATGTTGGTAGCAGCGAGTAAGGAGAACCTCCTCCAAGTTCGTTTCCCCTCTCCTGCTCTGTCTCGTTTTATTTTTCAGAGATCTACTCAATAGAGACGAAGGACTTGGGGGATAAATATCATATATAGTGTGCTTGGTTTGCTTATTTTTACTTTACGATGCAAAAAGCGATAAAGAAAGTAGGTCCTGCTACAAATCATGGGCTACTGTGGTGTAAGTTGAGTATAATGAGTGATTTGATAAGCCTCGGAGTACGAGAATTTTTTTTTTTGTTGCAATTAATGTGGAAATTTTAAATTTTCTGTCAATGACACTAAATCATTCATAGGCTAGGCGGTCGAAAAGTATCCGCTTATAGCCTCTTTAAAAAGACCACACACCAAAGACATCAGTCGTCTTTTTATGATTAAATGTATGTACTATATCAGTCACTTAAGACACTGTCTAATAGGCAAGCATGCAACAAGGCTTGGCGTCTTCTCAGGCGATTTCTGCAGAAGCTGCATGGACGAGGAGGAAGAGACTATTCTTCACCTTCTTTGCACCTGCCCAACTCGCTCCCAAAGAAGGAAACTCCACTTAGGAGCCTTCTGCTTCAATGACATAAATGATCTGAATAATATTGACGTTAGGGACCTTCTAGGCTTCATCAGAAGCTCCAAATGGTTCAACGAGTAGGCTAGTCTCAAATCCATGTAGTATCGCATTCTTCTTTTTTGCTGACAGCCACTGCAACCTAACCTAACCTATCAGTCACTCTTTCTTCCTCTATATTTTTTGCACTTTGCTCTCTAGAACTTTTTGTGGGTCTTAAGCCGGAGGCAACTTAAAGTGGGGAATAACTTCATTGGAATGACTTTCATTTCTGCTCCCATGTGAACAGGCTCTTGCACAGGGAGCTTCACATCACACTTTCGAATAGCCACTAACTAGACAGCAAAATCATGGAACGGCCTTTTGGCCTTACAACAGCTGATAGCTAGAAACTCGCTAGATTTACTAGTGGTGGATAACTATCAGTAGTCATCACTTTCGATAATTCTCTATAGTATTCGATTGTTTTAATCGAACCTTTTAATATAATCTAGTTAAACTAGATTATAATAAAACAGTCTTAGGCTGTGTAAAATGTTAGTCAAATTTTAACTAGGCACTACTGAACTCAAATTTGACCAAGAATGCAATCAACTTCATAAATGTCAAATACAGCAATTTTTGTTCATTTCAATTTATCCTGATATTCATTTTGCATGATTAAAATCAATTAAAATTAAAAACTAGTTTTAGAATAAAATTTTTCCGTACTAACTGATTTCAGTATTTTGTTTGTACAGCTCACTAAAATTTTAGCCTGAATTTTTTTTTATTAGAATACAGTCAACTAATGGACAAAATTTAATAGTTTTGCAGTGATGATTAAATAGTTAGCGTCTAGAATAATGTACGTGTACAAAGTCATACGACTTAAATTACCAACAATTCAGACCCTTGTTTTAAATAATTTAATTATGATTCTATCGATAGCTCTTTTCGACCATCGATTTCCGTTTTTTCATTCTATCGAACACATTGTAATGTCAAAGAGCAGGCGAAAATAGAATTTAAGTAAATTCTATTGATCTGCAATTGAAAGCTTAGTAAGTCGTAGATTAATCATAGACAAATTTAATTGAAAAACAAATAATTTCGAGCATTTACTGCATGTATTTGTATTTGATAGTAAACGATAGTTTTTTATTTTTTTTTATTATCGACTAGCGGGTACATGTACTGAAATTTACATAGAGCGAAAAACTTGCCCCACTTAAAATGAAGTTGATGCAAACTGCTGGACCGATTATGACCAAACTTCACAGAAACAGTCTCTCACACTCCGAAGATTGCCTGAAAATTTGAAATCATTCGGTTTGGTGGTTTCGGAGTCCATAGCATAGATACAAATATAGGTACATTTATTCGAAGACTCCATCTCTAATGAATTGTATTGTTCTTATCTAGCTAAGTGTTCTAGCGAAAAACCTGTTCCACTCCACATTTCCCCTTTAGCGCTAGTAGCGAACATTTTTGACGACCCTGTCATCCTGGTACAAAAAGTCACTTTGCTAGATTCTAGAAGAGTGTTTGGAACGCGTCGACACCTTCGAATATGTTCGTGGTCCAGCTTTGCTCGTTGGGTTTGACGGACCGAACATACTCGCTGCTGTAACATCACCAGAGGCGAGTGTGTTCGGTACGTTGTTGTTGACTCCATACACTATCGGATCAGCGCTGTCACTTTGTTACGATCATATCAAAATTGTTACATTTTTAAAGATATATATCCATTTGCTACTTTGCTACCCACTTCACCAAATTTTGCTTCATTTTACACTTTTTCTCGGTTTAACATATCTTTAACCTTACTTTTCACCTAATCATTATGTACTTAAGTAGATATTTCCCATTATTAATTTTACTAGTAGGGGATTAGAAGACCGATGACCTGAAAGCTCTATTATGTCCCTTCTGACGTTAGCTGAAGTTGTTGTCGTTTAACCCAATTTCGCCTAGAAATTGTGGGTACTGTATTGGATCTGTAAATGAGATGTCTCTCTCTGTTGTGAGTCAATACCCCACAGATCCTTAAAATGTATTCAGGAGTGTCCTCCGCTTTATCGGAGAATCTGAAATCTGGGCACGGTAGGTAGGTAGGTAGGAGTGGCGGTTCTTAGAACCCAATTAGCACTAGGTGCCGTTTTGATACCACAACTCATGTAAACTTGGCTATTAAGGTGTGTTGATGATAAGTCTCTAAATCCAACCTGTGGAATTTAAGGAAGTTATTAGTTCTTCAATATTTTTCCCGGAGATCTCCTCGAGTGAATTGAAAAATGATTTGCCTAATGCTCGTTGTCTGGCCCTACCTAGAGCCGGACAGGCGCATATTTAGTGGGTGAGGGTTTCTTTTTCGGTTGCGACCTCGCAACAGCGGCAGCGTGTATTATGTGGGATGCCTAATCTGGCTGCGTGATCTCCTATCGGCCAGTGTCCCGTGGTGTCCGCTGTTATTCTGGCGAAGTCTTCTGTCTTTGCCTTGTTGTAGTATGGCCACATCATTCTAGATATGACACAGTTTTTTAGCCTAGCCTATCTGAGGTTGGCTTTTGTAAGGAAGATTGAGGAGATTTTTGCCTTGACTACTCCCAACGGAACGTGAACTGGTTCTGCGAGTGAACAGTGAAGGGCTGAGCCTTGCCTAGCCACCCCGCCGGCTTGTTCGTTCCCATATGCCCTGGAGCCCAAATCAGGGTTATCCTGAATTGACCATCTAGCGAGGCTAGCTCACTTCGGCATTCTTTTACTAATTTGGATGATATAGTAGCCGAAGCAATAGATTTGATAGCTTGGCCTTGGCGTTATATTTGTATGTGGTTTGATCTGACGGCAGGCTTCACGGATAGCGAGTAATTCCGCCTGGAAAACACTGGCGGTATCCGGAAGGATTCGGAAAACACACCCGCACCCACTCCACAGTCCATCTTTGAACTGTCTGCGTAGATTGTTAGATCGAAATCCTTGACCACCTGTCCATCTTGCCATTCTATTCTTGAGGGAATTGTACGTCAAACCGTTTTGTAAAGATCATTTTGGTTATATTGCTATTTACTGTTGCCTGAATAATTCTAGTGCTAAGCATAGAGACTATCCCTAGCTCCATGAGGGACTCAAGAATTGCTTCAGTGTGTACATTATTAAAGGCTCCTTCTTTGTATAGGAAGGTGGCTAAGGTGTATTCTTTATAGTGTATGGATTTTTCTATTGTTCGTACTACTTCGTGAAGAGCTGTTTCTGTAGATCTTCCTTTGATTTATGCATGCTGGGAATTGGAACGCGTTCGAGAGTCTTCAAAACAAAGGAGGTCAAACTGATTGACCTGAAATCTTTCGCGTTTTCATGACCGCGCCTGCCCGCCTTCGGGATGAAGACTACTCTCACCCGTCTCCATGAGTGAGGTACGTGATTATTTAATATGCAGCTCCTAAAAATCGGTGTGAGCCATGGAATTGCTAAATCTTACAATTTTTCCAGGATAATGGGTAAGATGCCATCCAGGCCAGGCGATTTATAAGGAGCGAAACTGTTTATGGCACAGGAAATTTTTTCTTCGGTGATAATAGGTGTTTTTTTTTTCTCAGGTCAGATTGCAGGTGCAGGGTGTGCTCTGTTCTGCTATCTTTGCATCCGGGAAAGTGGGTATTTATTAAATGCTCTAAAGATTCTTCTATTGACTCTGTCCATTCGCCATTCAACTTTCTCAGAAAAGATGGGTTGGAGTGTTCTTTGGATAGTATTTTGCTGAGTCTTGCAGAGTCTTTGAGAGTTTTAATGGATTAGCAGTATTCTATCCAGGACTGTTTCTTAGCCACTCTGATAGATTGTTTGTATATTTTGAGGCAGTCTTTGTATGGCTGCCAGTATTTACACCTGTGGAAGATATTAAAGGTCTCTCTGGTAAGTTTCCTAAGCTTAGAGAGTTCCTCGTTCCACCAAGGAGGGAGGGTTTTTTTTTGCTATATTTGACTGGACACGAGACTTTGAGTTGGGGGTTCTGTGGAGTTTTGATTTAATGACTTGGCCAAATTTTGTCCAATAAATTTTGTTGGAGTTTCTGAAAGGTTTAGGAGTCTCGATCTCGAGATCTACATTGAAGAGGATTCAATTATGGTCTGAGAAGGATTTCAGATTGGATACTCTCCAGTTTTCTACTTTTATATTGCTGTTGTTGTTGGAGAGTGTGATATCTATAACATCTTAACATTATCCGTACTCGGAAAGGTAAAGATGGGGGTGTTACCTTTGTTGCATATCAAAAGCTTGTTTTCAATAATGTAATCAAATAAAGACTCACCGCGTTCATTGATTTCCGAGCTGCCCCATACTGTGTGTCTGGCATTGGCATCGAATACCATCTACAGGTTAGTCTTTTTTGTGGAGATGGTGGTCATCAGTTCATAGATTTCTTCCGGCGGTGCTTGTCGGTTGTGTGCCATGTATGCAGATGCAATAAGGAGGTCTGCGCTGCCTGCGTTCTCCATTCTAACAACTGTTAGATCGGATGAGCTAAAATATGTTTTTTTTTTAGCAAGAATGCAGGTTCTTGGCTTACCATGGTTTATGTTATTGCGATTATAGAAAAGGTTGTAGTGGTTGTCATTCAGGCCCATTATAGTAGGGCCATTTACCCAAGGCTCTTGAACAATGCCCATGTCAATGTTTTTCTGTCATAGAAAAACCATCAGATTATCTGTTGCACAGATAGAGTGCTGCTGATTAATCTGTATGGCTTTCAGCATTGGTATTTTCTGTGGTTTGAGTGGGTTGGATGGTTTCAATTCTCATGTCCTCCAACAACTTGTTGGCATCGTCGACTTCGCCTAAGTCGTCGGTCGAACCTGGGAATCGGAATATTTTCACTTTGTCATGCCTGATGGCAAAACGGAGTTTGCACCCGATCTTCTCTATAGAGTCTGCGCTGTCCTCATTTATAGAGAGGAGGAAGGATAAGGTATTGTTATGCGGTTCTTCAGCCTTGATGACTTTCCAGTCATCCGTGAGAACCACAGGGTTGTGGAGCTTGAGACAGTTGACGAGTTTGTCACTGTCGATGGTCATGTGTGGGGAGGTCGTTGCAACGTCTGGTTTGGTGGTGGATATTTTAGCGACTTTGCTCCTTAGAGAATCAGGCTTGATTACCTCATGGGAGTGATTTCGCTTTACCGCTTCGCTTTTTTGTGGTTGTGGTGTATTGCGGCAGTTAATGAACTCATCAACAATCTACTGATACTTATTTGTCGTCCAGGTCCCGCTTCGAAACCGTACCGGCTTCTTCATTTTTAGTAATCTTACCCAGAATGAAGATTGCCCTCTTATACGAGCTTTTTCTGCGGTTGCTGGACGACTTTTAGATATGGCCTGGGCGCTTCTGGACACTAAATCGAGTGTCCTGCGCTGTAGGTGTAAAGGATGTTGATGGTTTTGGGAGCGCAGATGTGCTTTGATTGGAACTCCTCTCAAAGTCCACGCTTCCCAATATTGTCTCCTGACTGGAGGCGAGCAAATCATCTTCCGATGAAGTGCCCGGGTTTTCTTTTATGTTTTTTGTTTTTTTGTTTTCGTTAATTTTTTTTAAATTTTAGTCCCACGAGTATTACGGAAAAAAGGGTCCGTCCCAGCAGAGCAGATAAACTGGGATAAGGCACTTATACAACCGACCTTGCCTGGGCATCGGAGGGGAGCGTTCGGCTAGTTCTCTTTAACCACTAGTTAGCTATGCAGCCGAGCATGGGTACCTCTACACTCTGGCTTTAAAAGTGGGATTTATTTAGGTTGGTGCAGAAGACAACTGAAAAGACTCCAGTTGCTTACGCCATTCACATGTCTTTTGGACTACTCAAGCCCCCCCGCCGCTGCATGGCAACAATCCACAGAGGGGGTAAATAGGGTAGGTACTCTTTCTGATCGCGTGCTGGAGCGTTTACCATTGCTTCGGAGTGTTTGGTTCTTGGCTGAAACACTTCTGCCATAGTCCGCTCCCACTTTCCTCGATCTACCCGTACACCATTGTACGAGTATGGTATAATATTTGAGGGTATATGTATAGGTATGTACATCGTCGATTCGTTGGTCTTTTCTCTCGTAGTGCTTAGTTTAGTAGTAAAGTTTTTTGTCAAAGCTCTCGTAGAATAAAAGATAAAAAAAAACTCACGTACGATTATTCTCCCGGTCCTGATAGTCTATCCTCTACAGTTCTGAAAAAATATGTTAACTATTTGACGACTCTCTTCCAAATTTTTTATATCGCAGGGAGTCTTTCCTATGCTTTGGAAGAGCTTTTACATAAGAGAAGAGCGATTTCGAAGAACGAAATTTCCAACTACCGAGCAACTGATAAACTCTCCTGCATACCGAAGCTCTTTGAAAGCATTGTTTATGATACAATGTTCTTCCATTGCAAATCTATCTTTTCCCCAAACCAATATGCATTTGCTGAGGGAAGATCAACAGCCACAAATTAAACCGAATTCATCTCTAACACTCTGTGCACATTCGATGGTAAAGAAGTCAATGTAATTGCCACCGACTTTAGGAAAGCCTTCGATAAGATCTCGCACAGAATTATCATTTTTAAACTTAAAGCTCTTGGCTTTCAATCCGATTTAATTGCGTGGATTAAATCCTAACTTAAAGAACGGCAACACAAAGTTCTCTTTACATGCTCTGTATCCGACCCCTTTATAGCCACATCCGGAGTGCTTCAAGGTGACAAATGCCAAGCCATTACATATACCCTTAAGCGTCTTCCACCAGTCCCTATACCCTATCTGATCTGTGTTGAGCCTATCCCTTCCGACTCTTTATTGCGTGATTCGGATGTAATCTGCGACAGAGAACTAAATATTCGCTGTCATATTTATAACATATTCGCAGAGCTAACTCCGCGCTTAGTTTTATGAAACGTTGGTCTAAGGAATTCTCCAACCCTTATGTCACGAAATATCTCTTTTTCACATTTGTTAGATCAATCCTTGAAAAACGCCGTGAAATTGCCGACTCCTACCCCTCCACACCAATCTTCGCAATCTGAGATCTGTACCCCTCTTCCGCCTTAACTTTCACCGCACCAACTATGGCTGTAACATGGTAAACGGTACAAGCTCTTTTACACTTCAAAACCCCATTCTTAGTGCCACCTCCTCTCTATCTCCTCCTTAGTTTTTTAGTTTATTTTTTAAGTTAGCTTTAAGTTTTTTTTGCTTAATTCAGGTTAAGTTAGGTTAATTTAGCCTAAAACTAATAGCTTGTACTGAGCTTAAATAAATGAATAAATATTTGTTTCCTTTCCTAGAGTCGTACTTTAAAAAAGGCATAAATATGACAATAAATAGAGCTATGTACCTGACCTAGTTTTTCTCCTTAGCTTCCACTTCCACCAGATCTCAAGAAAGTCAGTAATCGCCCATGAATTGTATGCAGCAAGTCTGTTTTCATTTTCACAGTTTCACACATCAAATTAATAAGAACGGCTTATACTTTTTGTTAGAAATGTGAATGTGTTTCTCTCATTCGCAAAGCAAAATAAATTGCTCTGAGTGACATAAAACTGCAGGCATGTGAGTGTGTGAAGCTCTTGCTGTATAATTTCTGCCTTGGGAGAAATGAGTTTGGGTGGTGTTAGGCAGAGAGTCTATCTAGACTCTGTTACAATTCATTCAATTTAATTCAATTTTTATTAGTAGTTTGATAGATATATTACAATAAATACAGTTTCATAGATATTTTAAGAATTCAGGCAATTTGAATCCTTTACATCTATAATACTTTGTATATGTATAATAAATAAGTAAGTAAAAATTGTTTAATTTATAGAGGGAAATACTACTAGAAAAAACCCTTATATGAATCTTAAATTTCAATAGTGCACTAATCCCAAAAAACGCAAATATGCAAAAGTGGATATACATGATGTATGTTAATAATATGATGTACGGGTATAATAGTATTGAAGTTTCCCATATCATGGAACCTATTTGTTGAGTAATGCCATGGCAATCTAAGGGTCATTGTAAGGATCTTATTCTGGCAAATTTGTAATTTTCTTATGTGCGACTTCATAATCAAACCAAACCGGTGCCATATAAACTAGGATGGCCTGAAAAATTGTTTTAAAAATTAGCATCTTATTATGCACGCTCAGACTTGATTTCCTATTGATGCACGGATACAGAACTCTAATGATGATGTTAATCGTGTGTGTGGTATAGGCTATATGCTTTTGAAATTGAATTTATTATCTAAGATAATGCCAAGATATTTACACTCATCAGACCATTCGATATCAAGAGAGCAAAGCTGAAGCTTAACATTGGGTGAATAACAGGGCGTCTTACGTAGAGTAAACCATATTGCTTGGGATTTCGCGCCATTTATCTTTATTTTCTATTTAACAAAGTTAACACTACGATGTTAAAATACTACTACTGCTGGTAAAAACGGCCATACTACTACTTACTGGCAATAATGGCTTAGGGTAAGGACATTTTTGTGGAGAATATAATTATAGCAGGTTTGCATATTGATATGCTATGTTTCTATGGGTATCTGTTGACTTTACTCCGAAAAATCCACAACTATTTCAGAGTCGTAAAATTGGGTTTTACTTTGTTTACAGCTAGATGAAAGATATTAACGGAAAACCATTCAAAGTACAAAATTGATGATGGGTTACAATGCTGAAGCGATCGAAGATGCTCCATTAATATTTTTTTTTTGCATTTTTATTAATCATTAATTTATTATAACTTGCTTGCTAGACAAAAACGCTTAAAACTAGCCTAACTAACTTATCTATGTTATTGTAGCTCTAAGCTAAACCTAATACTTAAAACTATGTCTTTCGACGTAACCTAACTTTAATTTGTATTTATTTCGTTTTTTTTTTATTACTAATAATTACTAAGAAAAGTTTTATTTAGATGAAAAAACTTAGTAAATGAACTCAAAACGAACTCCATTAATTCATACGACCTGATTCGTGGCATAAGTGCTGAGTAACGGTAGAAGTTACCAGCGCATTAGATATACACAGGCCAACATAATTCATCGTACGGCGCACATAAATGCTCTTGTCCAGTACCTATACTCACTATAGACTCGGAAAATGACTAGAATTTAAGAGCCAGAACAAAGAACAAAGATTATTTTTATATTGGATTGGATTGGATTTAATGTTTATTAACTTATTATTTAAACAAAAAGAAATTATTCATTTCATTCAAACGACAAAATTTATCGTAAGGTAAGTTGTTGGGCCTCCAGTAGGAACAGCCTGCAGTCAACGTGTCATAGAAGAGACCAGATTGTTCGTAAAGTCTTCGGGTACACGACCCCATTCTATTTGGAGAGCTTTCTTACGAGTCGCTTTTGAAGTCTGAGCTCTGTGGGGGTGAATTCGGGTGTCTTGGAGCATAATACAATAACCATTCCTTCACTTTTCGAGCGGTGTGCTTACTGTCGTTATCTTGCTGAAATATGCACCCAGGATCCAAACCCAATTTCTGTACTGATGGATGTAGATTTTCTTTTAGTATATTTAAATACATGCGAAAGTCCATGTTTCCTTCAATAAACACCAGGTTTCCCACGCCGGACCAAGCCATAACAGTACCTCCACCGTGCTTGACTCTTGAAAGACCGTTGTGACCGAAAATATTATACTTACTTTCATTGGTGAACAACACTTTCTTCCAAAATGACAAATCTGCGTCTTTGTGTAAGGAGGCAAAATCGTTGTGTTTTTTTTTTATTGACAGCACTTATTGACTGTTTCTTCCTTGGTATTCTTGACAAATACCCATGTCTATTAAGAATTCTTTCAATTGTAGGCGTGTTGACGTCTTTCTTGCATGTATCCAAGACTATTTTTTTTATGACATGGCAATTAGTTTTTGGGTTTTTGCGGATAGTTTTAAGAATGACACTTTCATCCCTTCCATTTGCATGGACGGCCACGCCCACGCACGTACTCAACACTGCCTATTTTTTTGTACGTTTCTATGATGTGTTGTACAGTAGAATTGAATTTTCCCACTATACGTGCAACGCTAACGATTTGTGTCATTGTAACACAAATTTACAACTACTTGTCGGAAATCTTCGGTCGTTTCTTTTCTGGATTGTTGAGCTGACATGATCACTTTTTTCGCAAAAGATGTAAATTCACTGACCACTGAATACAGAATGACATAATTTTTGCACAAATTGCTATGAAAAAGGGAAAACTAACGGTATCAGTCGACGTACGAAGAATTATGTCGTTTGAACTGCAATGTATAACTTGAGTAAAAGGGATGTAATGAGAGAATACGCATGGGTGACAGAAACGACATTAGCTATAGGTATTTAAAAAAAAAATAAAACAAAAATCTATCAACATATTGGATTCCCTAGGGTAGATGACAGTCTTGGAAAAGGTAATCAGGCAGTAAAATAATTGTGCAGCTGGATGAAGAGACGTTGTTGGTTGACTTTTAAATCACCTCGGTCTCTGCTGACGCCTAACTCGAGCAGCACGTGACACATTGTAATTGGTTTAAAGAACATAGAAGCAGGCAGTGGATGATATGAACACAAATTTAAGTATCTACTAATACCAATGTTTCGGTATTCTCGAACAATTATTTGGGAATACTTAAGCAGTAAGCTAGAATGTTCTGGGTTTTTTTTTTTATATACTGATCAGAGCTCAGACTTTATGTCTTTAAATGCGTGCTACAATCAGAGAAAAGGGGCTAAATATAAAATTTGCGGGCTATACTTTAAATTTTAATGAAGTTTTCCTCGATCTTGGCCAATTTACTCCATACATGATGTCATATAGTTCCTCGATCAGTCAACGCTGATAGGTCATTAAATTGACGACTTTTATGAGATGAGCGAAATGAACGCACACAATGTGCAAGTTTTTGCTTGCACCTACAGCTGCGAGTAAAATAATAGAAGTGCAGATGAAGAAGTAGCTTCAACTAAGTTTAACAAAAATCTATACATGTGTTTTAAGAACTTTTATTAGTAGAATAAATAACATTACTTTCTTATATTTCAATTCAATTCAATTAATTTAAACTTTCAAATAAGCCTGTTTTCGAAAAAATCTAAGAACTAAACCGAGCAAACAAACAGCGCTGCTATTTCTTCTTCGGCTTATTTAATAAAAAAGTGGATAGACTCAATAGAACCAGTAAAACACTGACACGTTTCGGGCGGTATTGATTTCCAAGACTGTTCAACTACCGCCCATAACTCGTTATGGCAAAACTACTTGAATGAAGCAGACGAAGCTATAGTAAAATTTCTTGACCTGAATGAACTAGTCGACCCTGTGACTTGGCGGCATACACACTACACAGAGTCTCCAAAGTCCATCTACAATAGGATCAACACCATTGACACCAACACCAAGAATACTTCCATCAACATCCGCAGCAATAGGAGAAACATCCAATCAATATTTTCTTCGATCTAATACTTCTCCGTATTCGCATTAGATTCGTTGTCCGTGTTTCCTCTTGGTCTTCATCCTCGCTACTCCACGACATAAACGTCAAAATGCTATCCATATTTTGTTTCCCAAATTGTATTTTTCACTAAAACTGACAATTGACGTACTTAAGTACTCAAGTATAAGAACATAATAAAAGACGTAAGCAGGCAACTTCATAGAAGAAAATATAAGTCTGTCATTGTCAGTTTTTTATGTGGAACATAAGTAAAACGATACACGAAGCTTTTCGCTCCCGTGATACCGACACTAATCCGTCCCAACTCAACAAACGTCATGAGTCGATCAACTTAAACGCCAGTCGTAATATTCTCCCACTTCTTAGAAGGCCACGACAAATGCTCTCTAGCAAACTTAAGCTTGTTGGTTATGTGTATTTTCTTGTGAATTGCGGGCATGTAGTTTATGTTTTCTTAGGCGTCTTCTAACTGTGTAAATACAGTGGTGGAAATAATTATACAGACAGTAAAGAAATCGTAGTTGCTTTCTACCCGATCTATGTAGCAAGGTGAACATGATTCTAAGAATTCCTCAGAGTACCAGAGAACAACTTAGATAAGATTTAATAATAAATATATAGTATTCCCATATTTAAAAGAAATTACTTAAACATGAAAACGACCAATTTCAACTGGAAAAACTCTATTTCTCCATCACTACAACCTTCAAACATTCAAAGCCAACGTGCATATGTACCTCCTCTATTCCTCTACCCCCTTTTCCCTGACGCCCGTGCCATGAAACAATTAAAGGGTATTAATACTCCTTTGGCGCGCGCAGATTATAAAAAAAAAAATATAAAGGCATAACTTCTTACAATTAATACTTAGTGTGCCCGCTTTTGCTTAAGATAACCTCGGGCGTTCTTTTCGGCCCCGATGATAATATTTCCATTCAAATTGACCATTCCTCCGCAATTTTTCGCTTAAGAGCTCCCACGCAATCAAATCGACGTCCATTTACATACACCTTTCGAGCAAGAATACCCCACAGATTTTCTATGGGTTTCATATCTGGGCTTGGAGATGACCAATCTAAAACTGCAAATCCACTGTCTTCAAACCACTTCATAGTGGCACGAGAACGATGTATGGCTGTATTATCTTGCAGAAACATCCAGGTTGGGCCTACCAAATCGCAAGCATTTGCCAATAAATTGCCTTGTAACATCTGTATATATGCAGTGGAGTTAACTTTTGTTGAAATGAACTCAATTAGCAATGTTCCATTAAAATTAAAGGCACATGGAGTGTGGTGCCAGAGCCACCTCTGAAATTTCTGCTCACCTCGATTTTAACCTTAAGTCGTGCCAGTAACTCCGTATGCTACCACGGCCTTCCAAGTTAAACTTCTTTTAATCGCTAAAAACCACTTGGCCCCATTGTTCTGCCCAACTCATATATTTTTTTTTGCGAATTCGAGTCGTGAGGATTTATGAGCAACGGTTAACATTGGCTTCTTGATAATTTTCTTAAAAACAAAGTTTAAAATCTGCCTGATCCTTCTGGACGTAACTGGAAGATCAAGTTTACTCTTGATTTGACTTGAGAATATGTAGCTTATTTTTCGAAGCCTCATGTAAAATCATTTTCTCTTGGCGGGGTGTGAGTGACGATTTTGGAACCGACCTTCGTTGAACTTATCAACTACTGCTGGAGATCGGTTTATTTCTTTTGCTATTCAATAATCCCATTGTTGCATCTGGCGTATGGGCTATTACACCATCTTGCTGAAACCATATATTGGCATATGGTGGCAATTGTGGATGTAAAAAATGTTGAAGCATTGCCCACAATGTTCTCCATTCATTGTTAGGCTTTCACTTCAAACATTTTAGAAAAAAAAAGTGCGGTCAAAAAGCTACAACTGGGCAGATCGTCTTCACGATGATGTCTCTGCGTTTTCTGTGATGCTCTGTCTCACGGCATCAATATTTTTTAACAGTCTACCAGTTCGAGGTCTTGAATCTCCAACAGTCCCGAATTCAGCAAAATTATCTACCAGGGAACGAATTATTGAATAATTATTTTCAAGGAATAGAAAAACAATCTTAGTTCTTTGCGCAATTGTATACTCGTAGCGTTACATATTTTTATCTCCCAAGTTTAATCTGTTATACAGAAAAAAAAATAAATATTCGCAAACAAAGAAGTTTTGACATCATCTACACTAGAATCCAAAAGTTTGAGGCCGCCCCCAGTGCTAGAAAGAAGAACAAAATGCAACATCAAAAATAGTTCTTTAGTAGAATAATAATCATGTTAAATGAACAGGGAACATATGTATATGAAACCAAAATAGGAAAAAAAAAATTTTCATTTTGTTCTTAACATAAAGGAATTTCTTAAAAAAAGGAAATATGACAAACCGATTTTTCGTCGAAAAAATCGAAAATCATTCGATTACTTTTTTTACAATTCTTGGCACTCTAGCATATATATATTGCTCCAGCAATCCAATAGTATATTCCGCAACGCAGGTTGATCCCAGACCCTTCAATCCAGCTCCTCCCACAACAGTTCTATGGGATTTAAATCTGTTGATTGCGGCGGCCATATCATGACTTGTAAGATTGCTTCATTTTCCCTCTGTTTCAGGTAGTCTTGACAAAGTCTTGACGTGTATTTAGGGTCGTCGTCCTGTTACAATACGAATCCTTCGCTAATTAATCTTGCCTCCTTATTAATTTTTCCAATAACTCGAGCCAAATCTCCCACTCCACTTGAAGAGAAACATCCCCAGACCATAACAGAACCGCCATGCTTGGCGGTTCAGTGCTGCGTCGAACAAGAACTCTCCGTTTTATGCCAAATACCTCGAACTTGGACTCACCGCTCCATAAAAGTCTGTTGAAATCTTCTTTGGCCCATTCTAACCTTTTCTGCTTGTTTTGTGGTCGCAGCAGAGATTTTCGAACAGCAATTCGTTCAAATAGTTCAGCATATCTTAATCTTCGTTTGACTGTTGTCAAGGACTTTGGTTTATTTCGCGCGCGTATTTCGGGTGTTGTTTTTCGTCTACTTCGTTTGCTTATTGTGACTATTGGCCGATCTTCGTGGTAGCAGCACCTTGATTACTTCAACTCCGAAGCATCTTTCCGATGATTGAGATTTGACTCCTTTAAGAAGGGTGATGATTGCAGAACATTTCGTTTCTCGATTGTGGTTTTTGCGACTTTTCCCATTTTTAACGAGTTGTTTACTCAAGACGTGAAGAATCTCAAATAAATTCTTATGACTTGAAAGTGTGGATTTAAGGTAAGACCGTTGCAATCCAGGTTGACAAATTTGGGATTTGAGAACCCTTTTGATGTAAGGAGTCATAATCAAGTGCAGAATCAACAACCAAAAGTCATACAATTTAATGATTATGAAAAAAAAAAAACACTTCTCAATAAACCATAAAAGCGGTTTTACCCACATTTTTGAACAAAACAACGACTGTTCAAAAACGTGGGTGTAAAATCCGACTTCTATTATCTGAATGTGTTGTGTATTGTGCAGGTAGAAAATTTATTTAAAAAACCCAATGTAATTCATAAAATTCAATCTCCATGCATGAATGAAGTCAGTTGTCTAGCTAGGCCTCAAACTTTTGGCCTGTAGTTTAATTACTTTTGCCGCACCCTTTATTTGAATATGTTTTAATTACAGTTTGGTTGGTTAGCTTGAAGTAATTCTAGATGAGGTACACCTATATCTAAAAGTACCCTGTGATGCTAATAGACAAGACGGGCCAACTTCTGGACCTATTTACAAGCAAAGAATGAGAGAAACAAGATTTTTAATTAAAATAAACAAAATAACAGTCAAAGTTTTTTCCAGCTTAAACATAAACATACAAATATATATTAATAAAGTATTAGAGTAATGAAGAAACAAACAATATTAATTTTATATATATAAATGCATACAAAAATAAAATGCACCCCTGGGTCTCACGAAATTGCACTATATAAGAACATATGTATATACTCTCAGATTTTAAATTGAAAGAAAATTGTTAATTTTTCCATTAAAAAAAAAAGATGTTGGAGATTTTCGAAAACTTGGTAGGCCATAATCTTATACATCTCAAATATGGTGCAAATATTGATTTCGAACAAAATCGATCGAATACTAGCCTATAATTATCCAATTTTCAGAAACCAGCTAACAAGTAAAGTACCGTTATACGCATTTTTAAAAGAAACCTTGTACGCCCCTTGATAGTATGTATCCACCATAAATTTAGACTCGTTTTCGAAACAATCGATTTTTTTTAGAATCAGTCATTAGTAAAGTACCGTTAATTTTTGGGTTTAAAATGAAAATTCTGATTTAGGTTGCAGTTGTGCATGCAAACCGACAGACAGAATTGTTAAACCCACTTTATTGAGTTTTTCTATAATAGTAACATCAAGTTTGATCAAAATCTCGAGACCGACAATTTTCAGGAAACCAATACTTGCCCTTATAAGTGCAAGTAAAAATTAAAAATTAAATCTTGAATTTATATACAATAAGAAAAAGAAAAAAAAATAATATTGAATTAATAAGAAAATTATACATTTTAACCTCAAAAATAAACACATGAATGTTGCCTATTCCTAGCTAGATAATTGAAAAAAAAAAAAATGATTTAGTGATAAAGGTCTAAACGTAATACATATAACATATTCTAAAATAAAATATTAAATAAAAATTTTTAAAATAAATTATTTCTTTTTTATTTCTAAAACGAAACAGATTACACTTCTGTTAAGCGACATTATGTTTCTTATTATTTAAGTTTCAAACTATGGATGTGTACAATGTTTTTACTGGAAAAACTAAGTTATGAGCACTTGTTTTTCTTTTTTTTTTGTGTACTTATTTATTAAAAGAACATTAACATCTTAGTAAAAAAAATAAAAGCAAATATGAGAAATAAGTTGATAAATAAACAATGTTTGAATTTGAAGAAAAAAATGAAATTGTTTTTTACTTTTATCTAAAAAGTCAAAACGTAAAATAAATCCAAGAATTTCAGTACATACGAGTATCCTCACATAATCTATATAATCCAATTAACTACATGAAAATATGTACATCAACACAAAACTAACCGGCAAAATAATATACACCTGCTTTTCGTTGGTTTGCTCTCATCTGTAAAAGATCTCTATGGAGACAATCCTGCTATGGTAGTTAATAGATCTTGGAGTACGCGAAGATCTTTTATTCATTCACTTTCTCTCTGTCTATTTGTGTGTCCTTCAACGTTATAGGGCCCATACACTACACATACACACATGTACAATCAGGAGCATTAACAACCACACTTTCTCCACACACTATATATGAATACTGCGCAGTTTGCATTGCGCAGTATTCATTCGTCATATCGTTGAGGGGGTTGTATAAGAACCCTACTACAATTTGAATCGCCTTGGTAATAAAAGGAAATCAAAGGAAACGAATTTGGTGTAGAGTGATTTAAAAAACGAAATAAATTTGGGTATACAAAGTTGTTGAAGGAACTGGGAGAAACATCGATTCCCGGTTTTAATAACTTTTTAAAAAATGAATAAATCCAATTATCTGGAATTGTTAAATAAAGTTGAATTATTAGCAAACAAAAAGAACCATATTAAGAGAACCCATTTCTCCTCATGAGCGGTTGGCGTTGTTTTTGACAAGCGTACAGATGTTTGAGAATCTTAAATTTATAACAACAATTGCACCACAAACTGTTGGGAAAATTGTTATGGAAACCTGTGAAATAATTATACATATCTGTACTAAAACTGTACAGAACTTCCTATTGCCACTACACGCCATTACTTCTCTCCTTGAATTCCTTCACGTAACTAAGCAATTTCCACCATACACCACACAATCTCTACAGCTGCTATGCCCAACCCAGCTGGACGATGAATGAATACCAGACAATGCTAGATAATTTAATAAACGATGCGTACGGTAGAACTCCAATGGCCATAGGTGGTGACTTCAACGCATGGGCAACAGATTGGGGTTCACCAATGCCAGAGGGCGCATTCTACTGGAAACTTTTGCGCCACTAGAAATAGTGCTTGCAAACAAGGGGCGCGCAAATGAATATCGCAAAGCAGGTATGGGGTCAATTATCGATATAACCATTGTGAGCAACTCCCTCCTGTTGAACACAAAATGGCGGCTCAGTAAGGAATATACACATAGCGACCACCAGGCGATAATAATGGATATTAAGAAATCTGGTTCAACCATTCAACGCCCTAAATTAAAAGGCTCAAAATGGAAAGATAAACTCTTCGACAAAGACACATTCGAGGAAATGATGGACGTCGATATCATAACTCTCTTCGGAACAGCCGAGACTCTCTCGCACCAGCTCACTTGAACTTTGTATTTACTACAACGAGGGGGTAAAGTACTACAACGTCACTGCGGGAGTCCCACAATGATCGGTACTAGGCCCTCTTGTATGGAATATTATGTACAACGGAGTCCTGTGCCACAAGGATAATCGAGTTCGCTGATGACAACGCCGTAGTTACTGTAAATGCACCCATTTCTGCATTATCGCCAGTCAGGTCGAATGCTAATAATGCAGAATAAGCTATTTATTGAAGTGAGGTGTAATATTCCCGTCTGGAATATTTTCTCACATTCAGTAAATTGATGAACAGACATTTTTAGGCTATACGTAGAAGTATAAATTAAAATTGTACTTTAGAATTAAGTTGGTGTAATAAAAAGACGTTAGTCTCCTGAAAAGTTTAAATACAACACAATTTAAATACAACACTTCCCATCGGAACAGTGTACACATTTAAAACACAGTGAAAAGTTTAGAGACTTCTCATCCTAACAGTGAGCATCTCTAGATGAAACGATAGTGATCGAGTAGAGTACCGCAGTAGGCAGCTTCCAAGATTCAACGAAAGCAGCTAAAAAGGAATAATTCTTCTCGTCCAGACAGAACTAGATCGGTTCCAGGATATAGACACCTAAGCAGTATCCTGTCCAGACAAGCAATGAAGAGGATCATTATCTTATTGTAAGTCAAAAACAAATTACCCACTTAATTCTCAAACACTACTATATATTAAACAAATTCATACATATTGTCAAAACAAAACATACTAAAACAAAATAAGTGAATAGTGTACCAAGTAACTGAATAAAAGCAGAAAAATAGATATATTCAAGAAAAATAAATGAATAGTGTACTAAGTGACTGAACAGAATCAGGAAATAATTGTAAAAAAAAGAGAGAAGAACACTTTTACAAAAAAGGAAAGAGAATTAATTAAAAAATAAATTCAAGTCAGATTTATATTATCCTTAAATAATTATAATATTGAACCTACATAAAATTATAATAACATACGAGTATAATTCGTTAGCCAGTATGATAAGCACAAATAATATCGTTAGCTAGTAAGATAAAAACACAATTTTGTACCACACTCACACAAATAATAGTATTAGAACCCATAACAACAATATATACAACCCATTAGAAACAATCAGCTCACAGGGGCAGTAAATGCTCAGATCGAGGCTGTAAAGAAAATGGAAAGACGACTTGAAGCCTTGGAAGTAAGGGCACAAGAACCAGCCACATACCCGACAAACCTCCAACCTCCAAGAAGCGAACAAGACCTTAAAGATATTAGTAAACTACCGGATAGTGTAAAGGAATTACAAACTTTTGATGACAACCCAACTCAATATATATCCTGGGTCCACAACGTGGAACAAATATTGATGGACTATGAAATAATTAAGACTAAACCAATATACAGGCAATTCTCCAAAGTATCAGGCAAAACGTTAGGGGCGGAGCAAAAACAGCACTTATATCCTATAATATATTCCATGAAGATTGGTCGGCCATAAAGAAATGCTTATCTCTCGATTATGCCGACAAGAGGGGTATACGCACCCTAGAACACCAATTAAATACTTTTATTGAGGGAAATTCCAGCATAGATGAATTCTATACGAACGTTAATCAGCAATTTTCATTAATCAAAAAGTGGACAAATAATATCAGTTGCATCAATTTACTGTTCTCCCAGCTATAGTCTTAAGAAAAATTACTTTTTAGGCCTCTTCCGCATATTTCGCCATAGATTTATCGCAGGTGGAGATTTTAATGCCAAATACAAGTATTGGGGATCTAGATTGACAAATACGAGAGGAAAAGAATTATATGAAGTAATAAAAGAAATTAGCGGCAAATATCACTCAACGCGAAAACCTACGAATTGGCCAACAGATAGGAAGAAAACCCCAGATCTTGTCGACTTTTTCGTTACAAAGAATATCTCGTCAAATACTATAAAAGTAGAAGAATAATATAATACAATACTTTTAACACATGGCGATATCACTATAAAGAAAATAGCCCAAAACTAACTAATAAGATGACTGATTGAAACTACTTCAGGCAGAATCTAGAGGATAGTATTCAGCTCTCAGAAACAATTGAGACAGAAGACCAATTAGAAAAGGCTGTTCAGATATTTACAGTTAATATCCAAAAAACTGCATGGGCTGCAACACCGATGTATAACTAAAACTAAGATCCAACAAATGAAATCCAAATGAAATATGTGATATAATTGCGGACAAGAGAAGAGCTAAAATACATTGGCAACAATCAAGGGCGCCCAGCGACAAAACAATACTGAATAATCTAAACGGTAAGCTTAAAAGATCGATAAGAGAATTTAAAAATGAGTCTCTTAAAAAATACCATACCAGTCTTACGAATGATGCTAGTACCGAATACTCACTCTAGAAGGCAACGAAAAAAATGAAAAGGCCAATTGCACACATTCCTACCAAGAAAAAGCGAATTTATTTGCTGAGTATCTCGAAGGCGTCTTCCAACCATATGAAGATAAAGACTGTCTAGAAATGGAAGAATTGTGCGAAGAGGAGAGACATATTCAACCAGTAACGGCGAAAGAAATTGCCAATGAAATACAAGAAGGCATCAATACTAATAACAGATTATAAATGCCACATTCAGGATGAGGTATTTACCTAGCATGTGGAAAGTCACGGAGGTAATTATGATACCAAAACCAGGGAGGTCATCTAATGAAGTCATCTCCTACCGCCCCATATCGATTAAGCCTATGTTGTCAAAACTGTTGTCAAACCATCAATTTGGTTTTAGAAATAAGCACTCCACGATTGATCAGGTGCATAGAATAACTGATGAAATCAAAAAAGAATTTGAAGATAAGATATGCTCTACTATATTTCTTGATATAGCTCAAGCTTTCGATAAAGTATGGCACAAAGGACTGATACATAAATTGCAAAAGCATCTACCAAAGGAATACTCAGAAATCCTAGAGTCTTATATATTAGAGCGATTTTTTTAGAATCAAACAAGGAGATGACTACTCCACATTGAGAAAAATAGAAGCTGGTGTACCACAAGGCAGTATGCTGGGCCTTGTATTATATCTCTTGTTTACCAGTGACTTGTCATTTAGTGATGAAACAACTGTGGCGACATTTGCAGATGATACTGCTATCCTTGCTGTCGGATAAACTGTCGAAGTAGCGACGAAAAAGCTACAGAAGGCAGTGAATAATATATCAAAATGGACCAACAAATGGAAAATTAAATTAAATGACCTAAAGTCAGTCCATATCAACTTTACAAAAAAAATGTTCCGCACATCCCAGTAATAATAAATGATAATGAAGTAGAATACGCAAACACAGCCACATATCTAGGCATGACGCTAGATGCAAAACTGCGCTGGATAGCGCATGTAAAGGTAAAATTTATTGGCTTATAGGGAAATACTCTTGTTTGTCCAATTACAATAAACTACTGCTTTATAGGCTAATTCTAAAACCAGTATGGACCTACGGGCTCCAACTATAGGCAAGCACATGCAAAACCAATTTACAGAAAATACAAACATTTCAAAATAAAGTACTACGGAATATAGTAAATGCACCATGGTACATAAGAAACACTGATCTGCATAGAGATCTAGAAATTGAAATGATTGAAGATGAAGTCAAAAAAGTAACTAATAGACATAAACTTAGACTTAAATTTTTTAAATACTAGCAATCTAGCAATCTGACTAGGAGATTAAGAAGAGTAAAACCTTTTGAACTAGCTAGATAGGTAGACAAAAATTAAAAAAAAAACTAAAATACAAAAAGCTAAAACAATATTTATTCATCCACAGATGAATACTTATCATAAACACCTTATGATATGAAAGACAAATTGATGATTGGTCTAACGACTAGGTGCAAAAAGTGGAAGACTGGCTCCTCCCCGCCCTGCGATGAAATGCTAAGACGGTGGTGCCGTAGGGAAAACGAGAAGAAGGGAGAAAGGGTTAGTGGGTAAAAATCCCACACTGTTACTGAGTCCGGCTCAGTTTCGTCTTTTGAAGATTACCACATCCCAGGGTAAATAAAAAAAAAAAAAAACTATAGTGCGGAACCATCAATGCACTTATCGAAAACTACAGGAATCGTTCATTGGATGTATTTATTAGAGGATTAAATGGCGATCTTTCTAAGATCCTAATAATTCAAAAACCGCAAAAACTGCCGGAGGTTTACACCGCATGTTTAGAAATCCAAAATCTAAATTATAGAAACCTAGCAATACACCAGAAAAACGTTCGCAATATGGTTACAGCTTCAATCAATCAAATATTCACACCTACACCAAGAGATAACCAGGCAAGGTCAGGACAGTCACCAACACCTCAATAACCATGGAATTTACAACAAAGAAATATGGCATACAACATTCAACATGGGCAATACCAAAATAACCAATACCAACCATCGAGATACCAGAGGAACGATCATCCACCACCAAGCCCATCTCAACCAAAACCGCCAGTTGTTATGGAAGTCGACCGGTCTGTCCAAACAAAACAAGTAAACTATATGAACAGGCCAGCCTATAACCAAGGCACCTACAATCGACCTAACTAGGAATGAGTCCGTTAGTATTCCGCAAAAACGTCAAAGGTTATATAATATCGAAACTCAAGAGGAAAGAGAGTATTGTAGCATAATAATAACTACGCGCCTATGTCTATGCAGCAAATTCCGAAGTGACTTTCCATTCTGGCAGAATTTTGGTTCAAACTGTCCTTCATTCGAGGTTCGTGTCTGGGACGAAGTCTCCACAGCTCATGTCAACGAAAGAGACAAATAATATTAGGGATAATATTAGGGATAATATTAGGGAATTATAACTGCAAGAATTATTTCTCTTGTTCCAGTGGTCGAAGAATTTGCTAGAAGTTTCTGGCTATCAGAAACTTCTGCTATATAAGGACAGATGGCGATCAAAAAAAAGACACAGTTGGTTTAGAACCGTGGCGAACAGATTGGAAAAGTGATAATGGGCGAAGTTGTAATTTGGCGATAAATTGAAAGTTGAGAGTGAACAAGAAAAAGTAATTAGTTTGGATTTGTGAATTAAGTAATTGAAAGGAGATAAAGTGATTTGAGAGGAAAGAGACATTGTAAGAAAAGAATTTGCGAAGAATAGTATAGTGTGAACTTGAATTGTTCTATAGAGAAAAAAAAAAAAAAAAAAAAAAAAAAAAAAAAACGATTTCTGCGTTGAGTTAATTAGTTGCGCAAAATGGGTCGCAAGTTGGGAAAACTAACTATAATTCAACTAAAGGCAGAACTCAGTAAGCGGAATCTCGACACAACTGGGGGAAAAGATGCCCTACTGATTCGGCTGGAAGAAGCAGTAACGCAGGAAGGTGAAAATCCGCATGACATAGAGTTTGACGTGGAAGAGGAACCAGCAAGTACAGTAGCCGACCCGGGTATAACAAGTCTGCTCCTGCAACTTAAGTTAGTCATGGACGAACAAAAGAAAGCAATAGAAGATCAAAGGAATTCTCTAGAACTTAAGCTGGACGAACAAAAGAAAGCGATGGACGAACAAAAGAAAGCAATGGGCGACCAAAGGAATTCTCTAGAACTTAAGCTGGACGAACAAAAGAAAGCAATGGACGAACAAAAAAATTCTCTAGATGCTCTGGAAAGTAAACTTGATGAGCAAAACAAGAACTTGGAATCCAAATTCGAAGTGATCGAAGAGAAAATCGAGAAGGTCGAGACGCAACTCGAAAAAGTCGAAACTAGATTCGATGAAAATTTTGAGAAACATGAAACTCAGTTCGGGAAGATAGAGACTCAGTTTGAAAAAGTGGATACGAAATTCGAGATAGTAGGAAAGCAAGTCGAAAATCTTGCTAAGGAGCTCAGCAACGTGAAGAGACAGAAAGCACGGGAATATTCCACTGACGGTCTGAGAAGAAAGGAGATGCAGCCTCCTATCTTCGATGGTCAAACATCATGGCCAATTTATAAGAGGCAATTCGAAGCGGCCGCAATGACCAATAGCTGGGACGATGAAGAGAAGTCTATTGCACTCACGCTTGCACTGAGGGGTCCAGCTGCGGAGCTCTTGCAGACCATCCCGGAAGATAAACAGCAGAACTACGACTCTCTGGTTCAGGCTATCGAGATGCGGTTTGGGGATGAACACATGCAGCAGGTGTACAGGGTTCAGCTGCGTAGTCGAGTCCAGAAAAGGGGGGAAACGCTCCAACAGTTGCAAGCGGATATAGAGCGACTAGCCCATCTTTCATACCCTAAAGCCGGTGAGGAGCTTATCAACGAAATGGCGGTGGAAGCTTTTATTCAGGCCATAGAGGACAGACAACTGCAAATGGCTGTAAGGATGGCTGAAAAGCGAACACTCCCCGAGGCATTGGCATTCGCTTTGTCAATGAAGGCTGCGGAGCAAGCATACCAGGGAATACACCGTGTCAGGGAAATGTCCGTCGTGGAATGCTCATGCCAGAGAACAGCCGTCATGGATGAAGACAGAGCTCGCGGAAGTCAAATCCGTTGCTGGAATTGCAACCAAACCGGACACCTACAACGGCAGTGCAGAAGTGCACCTAGACGAGGAAATTGTCCACATTGCGGAAGTAGGAGAAGCAGAGAGGAAGCATCCTGTCGGTCAGACTTCCCAAAACCAGCAGTCGGGGGATGCGTAAGGACCAACTTCGCGGGGCAGAAGTTGGTTACTGGAATCGAGGCCCCCAGGACCACCATTCAAGTTTCGCAAACCAAACGGGGTAACAAGAGCCTGACAGTGGAGGCACTAATCAACAAGAAGAAGTGCGTAGCCACCATCGACACAGGTGCCACCGCCTCCATTGTAAGAAGAGATATCGTCAAAGGCTCCTGGCTGCACAACACCAACAGCTACTGCCTGAAGACTGCAACAGGGGAAATGGCGAAGGTATTTGGAGAAGTTCGTCTTACGATTACTCTGGCAGGACTGACGTTCGCCCATGCGTTTCTGGTGGCAGACATATGCGACGAGTGCATCATCGGAATAGACTTCATGAAAGCAAATGAAGTAATCTTGGACATCGGGATGCAAGTACTGAGGTATCGAAATGTGGAGATTCCGATGGTGTACGGAAATGAGAATGCCGTAACTCTCAGGACAGTCATCAGCAAAGACGAAGTTTTGCCGCCGTCTTCAGAGACAATCATTTGGACGAAGCTGGAAGGTGATCTTGGGAGCCACCGATTCTACATAGTAGAACCAGACCCAGAGAAGAATTCTCAAGACTACATCGTGGGAAAGACGTTAGTCGAACCAAAGAACACCATGGTTCCAGTGAGAGTTTTGAACGCAAGACCACACACTGTCAAACTAAGGCGAGGGGAGGTGACTGGAAAATGCACGCCGATTACCGCCGTCGCAACAATATCTGAACGTGATGCTCCAAAACCTCTCCCATCACCTTGGACAGCGGAAACGAGAGAGACGATTCTCCAGTCCAGTGAGCTGAATCAGGAGCAGCGAACTATGGCAGAGAATCTTATCAATGAGTACGCTGATGTATTTGCCGCACAGGACGGAGAATACGGCCGAACACACCTGGTACAACATCGAATAGACACTGGTGATACTAGACCAATTCGTCAGCCTGCTAGGCGCCTTCCATTGGCAAAGCAGACAGAAGTTGCAGAGATGGTGTCGGCAATGGAGAAAGAAGGTGTGATTGAAAGTTCCAAAAGTCCGTGGGCATCACCGGTTGTACTGGTTAAGAAGAAAGATGGCAGCACGCGGTTCTGCGTGGACTATCGGCAGCTCAATTACGTCACCAAGAAAGACAGCTACCCTCTGCCACGGATTGACGACACGCTAGACACACTATCAGGAGCCCGATGGTTTTCCACTCTCGACTTGAAGAGTGGCTACTGGCAGGTACAGATCCATCCAGAAGACCGGGAGAAAACCGCCTTCACCGCAGGAAATGGGCTATGGCAATTCACGGTAATGCCATTCGGGCTGTGCAATGCTCCGGCGACTTTCGAGCGATTGATGGAATGTGTCCTGCAAGGGTTAACATGGAAAACCTGTTTGGTATACTTGGATGATGTCATCGTCGTAGGAAAAACGTTTGCGCAACACCGAGACAATCTAAGGGATGTGTTTCAAAGGCTTCGAAGTGCCCACCTGAAGCTCAACCCCAAGAAGTGCGCCCTGTTTAGAGCGGAAGTCAAGTACCTGGGACACATAATTTCAGCGAAAGGAGTGAGAACCGATCCGGAGAAGGTCGAAGCGGTGAAAAACTGGCCAGTCCCCAAAGACAAACACCAACTAAGGAGCTTCCTGGGCCTAGCTACCTACTACAGACGGTTCGTGAAGGATTTTGCCGGGATCGCAAAGAACCTGCACCAGTTGACGGAAAAGGGAAAACAATTCAAATGGTCAATTGAGTGCGAGAAGAGCTTCAAGGCACTTAAACAACGGCTATGCGATGCCCCGATACTGGCTTACCCCACTCCCGGGGAAACGTTCGTTGTGGATGCAGATGCTAGTAATGTCGGGGTAGGAGCCGTACTCTCCCAGGTGCATGACGGCCAAGAGAAGGTGGTTGCGTACTTCAGCAAGGTGCTCTCTAAGCCAGAAAGGAACTACTGCGTGACAAGGAGAGAACTTCTAGCTTTGATCTTGGCTACGAAGCATTTTCACAAATACCTCTACGGGAGGAAGTTCGTTCTTCGCACAGACCATGCAGCCTTAAAATGGCTATTACAGTTCAAGAGTCCTGAGGGTCAGGTCGCAAGATGGATCGAAAGGCTGCAAATCTACGACTACGAAATACAGCATCGTAAAGGAAAACTCCACTCTAATGCGGATGAACTGTCCCGGAGACCATGCAGAACGGATTGTAAACATTGTGCGCGTCAGGAAGAACGGGAGCTGGTTTCCATCCAAAGAATGAGAGCCGAACCTATCGCCGGCTGGAGCGTAGATGAGATCCGGAACGCTCAGAAGGAAGACCCCGATATCGAGCCGATTCTGGCCTGGAAGGAGAACATGGAGAAACCGGATCATCAGGACATCTCTCACAGAAGCCCGACCTTAAAGGCATATTTTGCGCAGTGGGACTCCCTCCATGTCCAAGAAGGTGTTCTGAGAAGAAAATGGGAATCCTCCGACGGAAAATCGTTTGTAATGCAGCTTGTCGTACCGCGGACGAGGGTCAAGGAGGTGTTACAGGAAATGCATGGCGGGGCGACCGGAGGCCACTTGGGAGTGAATAAGACGCTAGAAAAGGTACGAGAACGTTTTTATTGGTTAAAAGCGAAGGAAGATATCGAAGACTGGTGCAGAAAATGTGACGTGTGTGCAGCTAGCAAGGGTCCGAGAATCAAAATTCGAGGTAAGATGCACCAATACAACGTGGGAGCACCTTTCGAACGAATCGCCATTGACATCGCAGGGCCCTTTCCGGAAACCGACAATGGTAATCGGTATATACTCGTAGTGATGGACTACTTCAGTAAGTGGCCGGAAGCGTTTCCGATCCCTAACCAGGAAGCCAGAACCGTGGCGGAGCAGATCGTCTACAATTGGGTTAGCAGATTCGGTGTGCCCTTGGAATTGCATTCTGACCAAGGGCGGAACTTCGAGTCAAGAATCTTCCAAGAGATGTGTCAACTACTCGGAATCAAAAAGACAAGGACAACCCCGCTTCATCCACAGTCGGACGGTATAGTGGAACGTTTCAATAGGACTTTGGACGAACATCTCTCGAAGGTTGTAGGTGACTACCAACGAGTTTTGGACCGGCAGATTCCCTTGTTTTTGCTGGCCTATAGAAGTGCCGTGCATAGCACTACTCGACATACGCCGTTCGAAATCTTATTTGGTGGAATAGCTCATTTACCCAGTGAGGTGAAATTTGGATCTCCTACCAATGAGCCCAGAAATGAAGAAGAGTACGTGGCGGACCTTAGGGAAAGGCTTAGGGACATACACCAAAGGACCAGAAGCCAGATTAAGATGACGAGCGACCGCATGAAGACCAGGTATGATGCCAAGGCAACAACGTCAGGATTCCAGGAAGGAGATCTGGTGTGGCTGTATAATCCCCATCGCCAAAAGGGGAAATCACCTAAGTTACAGCGGAACTGGGAAGGTCCCTACAGAATAGTAACCCGCATCAACGATGTTGTCTACCGCATCCAGCGAGGACCAAGGGCCAAAATGAAAGTGGTTCATGTGGACCGACTGAGTCGATACAATGGCCGAAATGAGGATGCACTTGTTCGGGACGAACACGTCTAAGAGGGGGGCAGTGTAGCATAATAATAACTACGCGCCTATGTCTATGCAGCAAATTCCGAAGTGACTTTCCATTCTGGCAGAATTTTGGTTCAAACTGTCCTTCATTCGAGGTTCGTGTCTGGGACGAAGTCTCCACAGCTCATGTCAACGAAAGAGACAAATAATATTAGGGATAATATTAGGGATAATATTAGGGAATTATAACTGCAAGAATTATTTCTCTTGTTCCAGTGGTCGAAGAATTTGCTAGAAGTTTCTGGCTATCAGAAACTTCTGCTATATAAGGACAGATGGCGATCAAAAAAAAGACACAGTTGGTTTAGAACCGTGGCGAGAACAAGAAAAAGTAATTAGTTTGGATTTGTGAATTAAGTAATTGAAAGGAGATAAAGTGATTTGAGAGGAAAGAGACATTGTAAGAAAAGAATTTGCGAAGAATAGTATAGTGTGAACTTGAATTGTTCTATAGAGTAGAAAATAAAGAAATAATTTCACAGAATAATTGTTTTATCTACTCGAGCCGTAGCTCGCATATTACAGTATGTTGAGGAATACGAGGAAGAATACACGCAGGAGGATGAGACAGAGCCAACGGAAGAGACAACATATGAAGTAAATTTTATGACAGGAGCCTGTCTAGCATTCCATATATAGAATACAAGACAAAAAATGTAGAACTACAAAAATTCCTTATAGATACTGGCGCCAACAAAAACTTTATACAACCTAAACTAGTAGGCGAAACTCAACCAGTCCAAAAGCCCTTCAGAATACTCGTAAAATCAGATGGAGGAGAAATATAAATCGATAGGAAAATTAGTGGTAAATTCTTTGAAAGTATCGGCAATAAGATTACAAATTGATTTTTTCATCTTACCCGGTCTAACTACATTTGACGGAATCATCGGATATGATACCCTTAAGGAATTAGAAGCGGTAATAGATAGGAAAAATAACACACTAAAAATCAAACCGAATATTAAAATACCACTAAAAAAAAAGAAGTCTGCTCAGGTTAATAACATAGAAATTAGAGTCAGCCACCTGAGTAACGAAGTAAGGAAACAGATAAAAGACAGTGGAAAAATACAAAAAACATTTTCGGAGCAGTGAACGACAAGGAAATTATCGACACGGCTATACAAGCCGAAATAAAAACATACACAGATGAACCCCTTTACACCAAATCAATAAACTTCTAGAGGATGGTATTAAAAATAATAAAAAAATATCTCATTAAAAAAAAAAAAAATTTTGTTCCTTTCCATTTTAGGTCTATCCTTCCTTAGACACCAAAACCATAAATGGAACCTTCCTTATATAATTCAATGAGGATATCATAATCAATGACAAGAGCTATTATAACAAAGAAGTAAGAGCCTTCCAGATTTTACCACCACAATTGAATACGTAAAATTAGATTGAGAGTATTTACATGATCTGCACCTAAAAAACATAACAAGGATACATAAATTCTCTGTAACCAACAACATTTCTCTCATTTCAAATTTAATTATGTATCTGATTTTTTTTTTAACAGGAGCGTTGCCATGCTCAAATGGCGTGCAGGCACTGCGACCAGAAAGATCTATTGTGCCAGAGACCACTATTTAGGGCAGCAGTACTTCAACTTTCCTTATAAAAGCTATAATTACGGCTGGGGAGGAGTTTCTTAGGTCTAATGGATATATTATCTCCTTTAGAAAGAAGCTTCTTAGGGACATACACCAAAGGACCAGAAGCCAGATTAAGATGACGAGCGACCGCATGAAGACCAGGTATGATGCCAAGGCAACAACGTCAGGATTCCAGGAAGGAGATCTGGTGTGGCTGTATAATCCCCATCGCCAAAAGCGGAAATCACCTAAATTACAGCGGAACTGGGAAGGTCCCTACAGAATAGTAACCCGCATCAACGATGTTGTCTACCGCATCCAGCGAGGACCGAGGGCCAAAATGAAAGTGGTTCATGTGGACCGACTGAGTCGATACAATGGCCGAAATGAGGATGCACTTGTTCGGGACGAACACGTCTAAGAGGGGGGCAGTGTAGCATAATAATAACTACGCTCCTATGTCTATGCAGCAAATTCCGAAGTGACTTTCCATTCTGGCAGAATTTTGGTTCGAACTGTCCTTTCATTCGAGGTTCGTGTCTGGGACGAAGTCTCCACAGCTCATGTCAACGAAAGAGACGAATAATATCAGGGATAAAAGGGAATTATAACTGCAAGAATTATTTCTCTTGTTCCAGTGGTCGAAGAATTTGCTAGAAGTTTCTGGCTATCAGAAACTTCTGCTATATAAGGACAGATGGCGATCAAAAAAAAGACACAGTTGGTTTAGAACCGTGGCGAAGAGATTGGAAAAGTGATAATGGGCGAAGTTGTAATTTGGTGATAAATTGAAAGTTGAGAGTGAACAAGAAAAAGTAATTAGTTTGGATTTGTGAATTAAGTAATTGAAAGGAGATAAAGTGATTTGAGAGGAAAGAGACCTTGTAAGAAAAGAATTTGCGAAGAATAGTATTGTGTGAACTTGAATTGTTCTATAGAGTAGAAAATAAAGAAATAAATTTCACAGAATATCGTTTTATCTACTCGAGCCGTAGCTCGCATGTTACAATATTATTTAGAAACAAATGTAAAAAAATCCAAATTCAGATACCACAGGTAAATGACCTCTTCCAACCTACTAAGCTAAATTGCTGATCTACGGGCCGTAGACCTTTAAGGAGGGAAACGTTAGGTGCACTTCTGCATTATCAGTACACGCGCCAGTCAGGTCGAATGCTAATAATGGAGAATAAGCTATTTATTAAAGTGAGGTGTAATATTCCCGTCTGAAATATTTTCTCATATTCAGTAAATTGATGAACCGAAATTTTTAGGCTATAAGTAGAAGTGTAAGTTAAAATCGTACTTTACAATTAAGTAGGTATAATAAAGATACGTTAGTCTCCGTAAAAAAAATATTTTTTTTATCTCTTTGAACGTTAAATTCGTTAACTTTATCGTGGCCAAACACATCCACGAAATAGAGTCGGCCAGAAACGAAGTAATCGAAAAAATCAAAGACTGGCTAGTATCCGCCGGTCTAGAATTAGCAGACCACAAAAATGAGGCAGATTTTATAACACGTAGAAAGGCTGTTGAATATGCGAATATTCGAGTCGGGAGCCAGACTATAAGATGAAAAGAAGCAGTTAAAAATTTATCAGTAATGCTTGATGATATAGGGTGACAGATAAGAACGATAGGAAAATAAATTTAAATAAAGCAACAACGGTGTGAGATATCAAATTGATTCTCACTTTATTTTGATGCCACATTTATGCCATTATGCATGAAATAGCACATCATTTAAATGGCCGCCTCGACTTCGCTGGCAGTGCTTCACGCGATCGGTCCAATTTTTGATGACTCGGTCCAATATGTACGGCATTATTCCGGCAATAGCCTCTCGAATGTTGGCCTCGAGGTCGTTCAAAGTGGTTGGCTTGTTAGCGTAGACTAAGGCCTTCGAGGGGTGTCAAGTCGCATGATCGCGGTGGCCAATTGATGAACGCTCGACGTGAGATGACCCAGTCCCCAAATTTCTCCTTCACCACTTCGAGCTTTGCGTCGCTTGTGTGGCATGTAGCGCCGTCTTGTTGGAACCACAGATCGGATATATCCATGTTGTCATTTTCTGGTGACAGAAAGTCGGTTAAAATCGCTCTATACCGAGGACCATTGACGGTGACGGTGTCTCCTTCCTCATTTCGAAAGAAATATGGTCCGATGATTCCGCTGTGCCATAAACCTGTCAATCTTTGTGGATGCATTCATGCTTGGTCGAACACTTGTGGATTGTGGTCGCTCCAATAACGGCACTTTCGCTTGTTGACATAGCCGCTGAGCCAAAAATGGGCCCCGTCCGAGAAGATGATTTTTTGGTCAAGATCCGGATCTCCGGCCAACATTACCAGCGCCCAATTAGCGAACTCATGGCGTTGCCTATGGTCGCCCGGCTTCAATTCTTGCGTCAGCACGATCTTATACGGATGTAGGTCCAAATCCAACCGCAAAATAAGAATGGTTGACTCTCTGGCGATGACCAATTCAGCTGATCGGCGCCGAATCGACATTTCTGGGTCTTCTTCTATACTGGCCGCTACGGCGGCTATGTTATCTTCACTTCGTATCGCTCTCTGTCTGGTTGGTGACTTACGGTCCAAAAGAATAGTCACGCTCAAACTTTTCCACGGTGCGACGAATTGCCTGCGCACTGAAGCCATGATGGCGACCGACCTCACGAGAAAATTCATGTTGCGTATTTACAACTGAGCCGGAATTTCGATAACATGTTTTAATCATTTCCACACCTTCGAAAAGCGTCAAACGATGCATAATAAAGAGGCAAACTTTACTGAATGACAGCTGGATGTCATCTTTAACTTTGACAGCTGCTGAAACATAACAATTGGAAAAACTATTATTGCTATCTGGCCACCCTTTAGATTGAAGTTTAAAGCCCACGTAGAATACTCTAGCAAGAAAACTTCCCTACTGCAGGCGGCACACTCTCGAATAGTACCAAACATCGGAGGATCTGGATACGCTAGACGGATTTTACTACGCAGAGTCTTTAGCTCGGTTATCCTGTATGCTGCCCCGGTTTGGGCGGCGGCGTTAGCGACGATGGAGACACGGAGGAAACTGTCGGCAACATATAGTCTCTGCGCTATAAGAACAATCAGCTTTTTCCGAACAATATCGGACGAAGCAGCGCTTGTCATAGCTGGAATGATCCCTATCGACATCCTCGCAAACGAGATGGTAATGATCTACGAAAAAAGACGCTCGAGTAATCGAGAAGCAGGAATTGTCAAGAAAATGAAAGAGGAAGAGAAGGCAATATCAATATCTATGTGGCAAGCTAGGTGGGAAAACAGTACAAAAGGCAGACGCATGGGGACTGCAACTACCACCTTACACAGTTCCTATCGGGTCACTGTAGATATCGAAAACATTTACACAGATTTGGGCACGACATGTCACCTTTCTGTCCAGATTGTGAAGATCAAGAGGAACACGCAGTATTAAATTGCAGTCGCTTCGCAGAATGGAGAAATAACTTGCCGAGTCCACCGCTCCTTATAGACCATGGAAATTTGCGCATTCGTAACGAATGTGCAAAAAGAGCTTCGTATAATTGAAAAAGTAAGGAGAGCAGAAGCAGCAATATAAGAAGCATAGCATGAATTGACATGCTAGTAGTGCATACTAGTAGGCTACTAGATCTTTAGAAGATTACCACATCCATATAAAAAAAAAACAATCTCGCACGCACAAACAAAAATGTGTCAAACATTTTTAAAATGACACGCCACATGCACACTCACTCAATCAACACGATAGCCCTTCAGTTTGCATGAACAATCCCTGGAGTATGCATGCGTCATGTGTCGTATATGGGCTCTATTAGTGAGGAGCAGAATCAATGAGTAAAGAGACATCAAACTTTCCCGTCACTTCCATTTCCACACACCTTTTTATAAAATTCGTGAATGCACTCTAAGATGTCGGTCGATTCTTAAATTCACCCCAACATGCGTGAATTCACCCCTAAAATTAGAAAATTCACCCCAGAATTACCGGATTCACAAAAAAATCTGGAAAGTATTAGAGCCTGTTCAGTAAGTACCAAGACTATTTCAATTATGTCTTTTCAGTTCGTCGGTTGGCTTAAAAAAATAACAATTTTGATCATGTCTTAAATGCGATTATTTCAATGGCAATAGGGCAGAATTTTATTTTATTTCCGTAAGCTAAATAAGTATAACCTGAGCATATCGGCCGTGAAATTCAACACATAATTAAATTGCAATTTTTGAAATCATCAGCAAAAAAAAAAACAGATGTCCAGTTTAATGGCGAATATTATTATTACTTCCTAAATCGATTTTTATGAAAATCAATTTGGTCATTTTCCATAAAATATTCGATAACTATTTCGGAGTCGTTAATAAAGCGAGACATTTCTAGTATTTGGCAAGGTTTTTTGCAACATTAGTCACAATAGAGACTGTAAAAATATTACATACATAAAAGTGTTGAATCCTTTTTTGTTTGTTTGCTTGCGTTTTTTTACTTAATTTATTTATTAGGTACTTATTATTATACTAATTGTAAAATATTACAATTACTATACTCGTACGAGTATATGGATGGGACTCGAACCTACAACTTTATCTCAGGAAGCCACCGCTACATCAAGCCACCGCACAAATGCATACAAAAAAAGATATGTTTAGTAAGTTCAAGTTCTCTCTTGATTTCCGAGGTCCGAAATGATATTTTTAAATTTATGGAACAAGTTCATTCACTTAGAAACAATATTTTGATGAAATGGATCGATGATTACAGCGATTAACTGGGTTGATTTTGTTTTTCTCATAATCCACTCGAGCAATCAATTAAGTACTTAACAGTAATCTTAAATCTCATTCAATTTTTAATTGTTTGCCAGTGCTGCATTCCATCAATAAAAAATAAACTGAAGGTATTAACTTTTTGAACACAGCACCTGAATTTCTTGTTTCACCACGTGAAAATGGCAGGATATTTTTAGAGGAAGACCCAGTCAAGGATATGTTGTTGGTTTGGCACACGTATTCGCGGACATGAAATTGATTTGCAGGAGCAAGAATGTGAACAAATAGTTGTTGGGTGGAAAGGGACGAGAGTTTGATATCTTTTAACTCATTGGTTTTTGCTCAGGAGGGAATTTCTCATTTGAATCAAGAGTACTTACTCGTGCGCTACCACCCTTTAGATACCAACAGACAATTCATAGGGTAAAGGCACAATGACCAGGAAATGAGGGAAAAATCGACATACGTATAGATGCTACTGAAGCTTCTACATATGTATGTACATATGAATAAGCTGAAGTTTTTGTTAACAACTTCTTTATGGTATCGTGAACATAAAATTTGAGAGTTGCATTGTGATAACTCAATGCGATTTGACAGTACTTAATTTTTGGGGTATTATAGATATGGTGAACACTTTGGAGCCCGCTTTCTTCGCATTCAAATAAAGGACGGAATTGCTATCTTGCAGGCAAAAGTTATCAAACAAATAAATTTGGTTTTCTTCACTTCACAGTTACCAACTTCCTACGATTTTTTTTCGAAAATGTGTCAAACTTAATTTTTACCGCAACAGACTTTACTTTTGTTATCTTTTTTGGGAAAAGACATTCAAATGTTTAAAAACTTGAAAGTAAAAATGAATGAAAAAAACTGAAGTGCCAATTTCAATAAATCTGAAATTGATATAATTGTTTCTATTTTTTAAGTATAAATATTATATAGGTATGTACCTAATTGAAAACAAGGAGACACATTGCTGTTGAGTGGGCTGATAAACGAAGAGGGAAAACATTGCTCATTTGTTAAAATGCCTGGAAATATTCATCGAATTTTAATACTTAAAAAAAGCATAAACAGAAAGTACACGCTATTACTTAACAAAATGAGAACAAAACTGCTGGTCCGAAAGAAATATTTTATTTCATGATATGAGGAAATACTTCGCTGGCATGTAGGCAGTTTACGACCGTGATTAACAAAGTAATATTAAATAACAAATCTATTTTTGTATACATTTTAATTAAAAGAAATCTAATGCCCATTTTTCAACTACACAAATTAAACAATTTAGCAACAATTATATAATTGTAACGAAAGCGAGACATCAAAGTCTTCGCTACTCAAAGAAGCAAATAAAGTTATCTTGTGAGTCATATCTGGAACTGAAGAAAATTGATTTCGTATTTATTTGCCATTTTATCTGTCAGGTATTTTATCTGGAACATATTTGGAATTGAAGAAAACGGGAGCAAGATACTCGCACGTTGGTCTTTACAACTTTTGGAAATGATATTGACTTTCTATATTTTCTGGTCCATGTCAAATGAAGAAATTTCTTTGCTTTATGTTTGACATTTAGTCGTATATGGGACCACTTTTCTTAATGTGGGAGCTTGAAAATGAGAATTGAACACAACAGACTATGTGCGAAAAAAAAAACTGTTTAAATCAATCAAGTCTAATACTGGCAAAACCCTATCAAGTAGAATAGACTCTAAACTTATATAAAGCATACATATGCATACAACAGCTATTCAGGAAGGATGAGATAGACTGGGCTTGAGAAACAAGGTATTTGAATGTCATTTTGCTTTAGCTTCAGCAATGTGATGAAAAATTAAATACCATCAGATGAGTCTTAGTTGCACATTAATTTCTATAAACTACTCTAGAATATATAAATACATCGGCAAAATGTGTATGTAATATTAACTTGCTGGAACAACATGCCATTGAATAAATTTATCATATTTCACAATGTCAGTTACCCATTCAATAAATGAAGACCTGCAGAATATGTCTCCAGTGGGAAAAAAAAAAATTAGTTGACTCCAAAGTGAATGAATTTATTGAATTTAGTACATAAACAATTTATTGAGACTTGTGACGTCAATATTTTATGGAAAATAAATATGTAAATTTAATTATGAACAGATATTTTTAAAGAAAGACAAAAAAAAAAAGAGTAACGGAACCAATAATAAACTGATAAAAAAAAGTCAAGAAAAAATTTAAAGAAAATATGAAAATACTTTCACAAATGAAAACATAACATATCACTTTAATTTCCTCTTCCATGCTTTTTCTTCTGGAAGGTCTTTGAAAATATGCAAGCTGCTTAGCTCTGCCCCAAAGTTATATCCAAGGCCACCAGAGAAAACATCGAAGAGAAATTCAAAGATTTTTTTTTAAAAAAACAGCCCAAGAATTGCAAGAGGTTTATACAAACTATCCCCTAATAGTCGTTATTTTGTACATATAACAAATGAACAAATATTTTGGCGCTAACAGAGGCGGGATCTTTTTTGTATTTTCTGGGACGAAAGCATTGAGTCTCTGGCTCAGTGCCCGCTTACCAAATTTGATTAGTCTAGCTCAAAATTCAAAGCCCCACAACCCATAGAGACGGGTCAATCGATTACACTATGGATACTGATCATTTGTACTACAGGGTGTATCATTATTATTTTTATTTTTTACTTACAAACTATGCACTAAAATAAGGTAAACAAATACTTTTGCATTTTCGTAAAGTGTAATTTAACAATGATTTTCTAAAAATCATATTTATAAATAAATTTAAATTTTTTAAACAGTACGGTTGCTTAAATTGGTATTGTACTGACAAAATCAGTACAAACGCCTGGCTCTATCTACACTAGAAATTCATGTAGTTTGTTTACGGTTTAGTTAAGTTGTAGTTTAGATACTCGTAAATACATATATATATACATATATATATAGTATATATATAGTATATATTCGAATAAAATCTACAATGTGGTTGTTGCCGCACAATTTACATTAAGAGATTTGAAAATTGTATCTTTCTACTGAGGCATTATCTAAATAAAGTACACGGCTGGGTCGCACATATTGCACCTACACTTTGTACTCAGATTTGAAATATATTTTTAATAATGTCAAGTTTGATCAAAAACTTGAGATCGACAAGGCAACAAATAATTAAATAAATAAATATACAATATATAAAAAAAAGGATAATACTAAGTAAATAAGGTGCTAGAGATTAATAAATTAATAAACAAAGTACTGACAAACGCATAAATAAACAAATAGACAATACTAAATAAATTAATAACATATAAAAATAAATAATAAAAATTGATCAGTTAGCTTAAGAATTCTATTGGAAATCAACTCAACATTGGCCCGCTTATGCAAGTCAGAAATTGAGTGATATTTGAATACCTTATTTTCTTAAGCAATGTCAACTCTACCAAAGCTACTCCTAACTGCTGGACTGTATGTCAAAGAAAAAAGCGCTAGCTAACCCCTTCCTTCCCTGAGCTCCCTCGCCATCCTGCTGTGCAAATTTATCACCCTGTCTCGTATTCACGGAGTGCTTACGCCTCTTGTTACTTTTAGCTCTCTACTTCAACCAACCCCCAAATTGTTGATAAGTTTTCATGCGATTCTCTGTCGCCACTCATACATACTTAGATCTGCACTCATATGTATATACTTTTTCCACAGTCCCTAAAGAAGAATGAAAATCCACCCAGCACAAAACTCCGAACGTTAATTTTCAGTCGTGCAACAGGCGTTGAACGGTTCGAATAGATAAAGTGGAGCTGTAATCCGCCCTCGAAAGTGCGGACCCCAAGTGAGAAGTTGTGAATGAAAAAGAAAAAATCTGCGTTGTGTGCGCGTCTGTAAAATAACAGAATTGGGAAATACATATGTATATTTTTTTCTATTTATGTAGTATGTAATTGAAAAATTAAGTGTGCAAAATATTACGAATTAAAAAAAGTGCTGTGAGTGCAATTTTAAATTTTTTCAAAACGGTGGGAGGGAAAGGTCAAACCCCCGAAAAAAGCTTTGGAAGTGAAAAACCATCTCCAAAATAAAACGGCGAACATGGATTTCCAGAATCGCAATCAGAACGAAAACAAATTCGTCTGTCCCAGTGATAGACAGCTGGCATTGCGAGCAAAGTAAATATAATTCAAAAAAAAAAATATATATATATCCTTGCAAGCCTCTAGCATTTATTTGTAATCATTTATTTCATAAAGTGTGCATAAAGTCTGTTTAAGTTATTTTCCCAATAAATTACAATTATTTTTTGGTTTAATTGACAGCTGCTCCTCCTGGTCCGCCATTTGTTGATGGCGCTGAAATTGCTTCAACAGGAAATGTGACATATTGCGCTATGCTCTTTGTTCTAGGTGCTTGAAGGTGGTGGTAGTGCGTGCTTTCACGTTCTATGTGAAGTCAGGTAGGGCGCCATATCTCTGATGATAATTAGTGAAGTAGTTTGGACAGTGCGTGTGTATGTGTTTAATATCTGATGCTGTTCTGATGGGTGGGAATATAAGGACCCGTCAATCTCGAAATTTCTGCAAACAACCAGTGGTTTCCTTATGGAGCGCCTTAAATCAGCTCTTTTTTTGTTCGAAGAGAAGAAGTTTTGTCGACTTATACAGAGTCCTCCAGTGGTTGAGTATTCATGACACGAATTTTTTATAAGTCTGTCTCTTACAAAATGATAGCAGAAGGAGGAGATGTAGGACAAGTTGGTGGTGAAATTCGGTGGCGTATGAGTAACAATAAAATGCAAATGAACAATACTCATGCAACAGTGCCCAATATGGCAGGCGAGTCTTTCAGCGATAAGGCTTTGGGAAGGTTATTTTAATAGAAGTTCTGATATGGTTATATTTCGCGTTTCAAAGTTAACTTTTTTGTATTACATATGTATGTATGTATGTATTATACATCTTAGGCTGTTAATGTTTTTGAAAAACAAAAATATGTGACTTAAGGGTTGCAAATATCTCGGGACTACTAAGCAATCATTTGACTAGAACCCAAACTGAGAACAAAGGAGCATTAAACTGAACTTTATATAACAATGTCGAGGTTCTTGAATTTTTTAATTTGCTTCTGGGCACAAACCACTGATAAACCCTTTGAAATCTAATGTCACCATTTGTGGTTTGACCCACGACCAACATTCTTTTTTTTAATACCTAACCTACTATCTTTAACTTCTCCATATCAATTATGTTCCATTGAACTCGTAGTAAGAACTCAAAATTGACAACGGGCAAGAGTTGTAAAACCTGAAATTTACAACCACTTTGGAGTACAGAAAGAACACAGCTTCCCATAGAATCCTTTCCTACTTAACTCTTGAAACAATAAAAAACATTATAGTACCATCAAGTGCGCAATACTGAGTGAAAGAGTTATGCAGCTAATTTCCCTTCGGTCGACCATGTGCCCCTGGCAGCACGTGAGCAAATTTAAAAATAAAAAATAAAAATGCATGCATATATACATATGAAGAGAGACAAACAGATGATATCTGAGGTTCATATTTAAATTTATGTTCTTCATTTTTTGTATTTCTGTTGTATTTGTGGTATCCTTCCAACTGATTACTGGCTATGAAAGCCCAACTGCTATTTATAGTCAGCATTCAATTGCAAGACTTCCAGGAATAGATCGAAGGACGTTGTCATGTTTTTTATAGTTTTTTTTTGTTAAAGCTGAATTTAGTGAAATTTCTGAGAAAACGAATTAACATTCTACTGAGAGAGAATAATGAAACTATAGACACAATATACAAACATATACATATACTATGTATGTACATTTCTGTAGGTCTTATGGAAGTAATTTCTTGCATAGTTCCTTAAATCTTTATTAGAACTGATGATGTCGGGGTAGGTACGAGTATGTGTGTTAAATCTGATTGATTAAACCAATTTTGGGATAAAGTGAATTTGATTGTCATTAGTTCTATGCTGTGCTCTCTAGTTCTTTCACTTTTTGACATCATAAGCATGTGTAGAACTAATCACGTTGGCAATAGTGTCTTGAGAAGATGACATCCGGTTTTATTTATATTATAAACAAACTATTGTAGTTGATCTCCGACCGCTTCCACCCGTCCCGTGTGTAATTATACCCCAAAGAAACTGACAGTAAAACAAATAAAAAAGTAAATAAAAATATCCTGTCCCTATGCTGTGCTGAGCGCTTGCAACTATAACAACTGCTGTTAGAGATGGTATTCACTAATTGTAAATTTATGATACCGATTTGATTAAGAAACTGAGTTCATTGCACTGATTGGTCATCTTCAGTATAAAGTACAAAGATAAACAATTCCAAATCTATTCAAATTAGATATCAGTTTCGCGTATCGCCCTTCCCTTTGTGCAAAGGAAGAAGATAACTTTCGCTCCACTGATTATCTGGACCCGATGTCTCCCATCTTTTTCCAGAACTCAGAGGGTATCTCGTCTGGCCCAACCGCTTTTCTTTTTTTTGAGTATTTGACGGCATTCCTAACTTCTTCGACAGTAATGTCGGGTATTTCGTCACGGTTAGGAGCGGCTCTTGGAAAGTATAGCCGGGGAAACTGTTCGTTCAGAAGTCTTTCACAATACTGTCGCCTTCTGTGGAGAATTTTGTCGTCTTCCACAAGAAGCTGGCCTTAAGCATTGTTAATGAACTTTGGGGAACGAATCTCCTGAGCATTTCTTCTTCTCTGGGCGGCTATTTTGAAGGTAGTTGCTCCCTTATTCAAGTTGTTTTGTCGAAGCTCCTGGATAGCCTGGTTCCTATCAGACGTCGAAGACGATATTTCCTCCAACTCCCGATAGAGGCCTTCCATACTTTTTGCTTGAAATTGGGCGCACTTCTTCTTCGCCAGACCTTTGCAACATCTATATATCACTTCAAGGCGAGCTTTTTCATCTCTATTAGTAGAAGAGCACTTTGACCAAGCCTTGAAAGCCGTTTTCTTTTCCCGTATCACTACTTTAGCTTCATCTGTCCACCACCATGTTTCTTTGGCGTGTTGGCAGGGGCCTTTCGACGTTTCAAGCAGTGTTTTGGCTCTCTCCAAGCAAGATCGCTGTAGGAAATTCCACATATCTTGTGCTCTGCACTCCCCATCACCGACCTCATCGATGATGGTAAAGAGGTAATTTGTCATGTTGGTAATAAAAACTTCGCCTTTCCGTTTGTCCAGCTTGTACCAATTGATTTTCTCAGCCACCTTTGTTTGCTTATTTGTTTTCTTCCCCGTCTCCATAAAAATTCCTGTCAGGAGGAGACGGTGTTGCTGGGCGATCGCCTCTCCCAGGATCACTTTGCAATCTTTAACCCGGGGCTTCATGAAACTGGCTACCAAATGGTAGTCAATCTGGGTTTCATTTCCACCACTGCTGTAAGTGATCAGGTGCCGGCTTTGTTTGACGAACATGGTATTTAGCACGATAAGACCGTATGACTTGCACATGCTTAGGATGTCTTCACCTGGAGAATTCCTGGTGCCGTACCCCAGTCCTCCATGGCAGTCTTCATAGTCTTCATTTGTTTTCCCGACATGTCCGTTCATATCTCCGCCAACAAACAAAAGCTCTTCCTTTGGGATGTTTTTGATAAGGTTGTGAAAATCCAGCCAGAATGCATCTTTTTCTTTCTGTTCGCATCCGACTTGGGGAGCGATTGCGTAGGAACGTCGATTGATATTGCCTTTTTGACGGGGTTCGAAGGATCTCTCCTTTGAACATGACAATACCAACTAAGCCGGTCGTGTTCTATCTTGCTTGTGATGGGTTCTTTTACATGAAGGCTTCCTCGATTCTTTGAACTTCTTATTCTATCAATCTTCGTTACTCCTGCTGTAATGCGAAGCATCTTCATCTCAGCTGCCGTTAATTTGCCCTCATACTTTTTGTACAGTGTCCAGCATTGTGAACCGTATGTGAGCGCCGGACGTGCAACTGTGGTGTAGAGTCTTCCTTTAAGCTTAGGGGGCATTTTTCGATCACAGAAGATTGCGGAGTTTTCCCGCCACTTCATCCACTCTACGCTTACGCGATGATTGATGTCATCATCACAAGTTGCTTCGCTATTGATCATAGATCCCAGATATTTGAACTTTTCACACTTGGGAGCACTTTTCCATTCAAGTAAATGTCTGGAATAGGCCGGTGTGGATCAGAGAATGGGCAGCACAGATGCTCTGTCTTTTTCGAACTAATACGGTACCCATTTCCCTCCAAAACATCCACCTATACATCAAGTGCTCGTTGCAAGGCCATTTGATCTTCGCTTTTGCTCCATCGTCAGCAAAGAATAACTGATGCACTTTAGGGTCCGTCACTTTTCCTTCAAGCAGATAATCAAGGACTGTAATAAATAGCAAAGGACTAAGAACGCTTCCCTGGTGTACACCGACTTTGATTGGGAACTCTTCGGTGACTCCTGCGGGACATCTTACTCTTGTCCTTGCTCCCTCATACATGTCCATGATCATGCGCACGTAGGTTTCTGGAACTCCTCGTTGTCTTAGCGCCACCCATAAGAGATCTCTTGGTTGTCTATCAAAGGCTTTTTCAAAACCAACCAACACCATATGCAAGTCCATCAAGGAATCACGATGTTTTTCCATTATGATCCTTATACTTTGGATTGCATCTGTTGTTGATTTACCCGAGACAAACCCACACTGGCCTTATTATTTTCCGCAGTCGGCCATCTAATGCCCGCTCAACGATCTTCATGGTGTGTGACATCAGCTTGACAGAATGGATAGCCTGGTTCCTATCAGACGCCGAAGACGATATTTCCTCCAACTCCCGATAGAGGCCTTCTATACTTTTTGCTTGAAATTGGGCGCACTTCTTCTTCGCCAGACCTTTGCAACATCTATATATCACTTCAAGGCGAGCTTTTTCATCTCTATTAGTAGAAGAGCACTTTGACCAAGCCTTGAAAGCCGTTTTCTTTTCCCGTATCACTACTTTAGCTTCATCTGTCCACCACCATGTTTCTTTGGCGTGTTGGCAGGGGCCTTGGCAGGGACGTTCCAAGCTGTGAATTGGCTCTCTCCAAGCAAGATCGCTGTAGGGAATCCCACATATCTTGTGCTCTGCACTCCTCATCACCGACTTCATCGATGATGGTGGCTCCAGGAAATAACCCCCCAAGAAATAAGCCCCCAAAAATGATTATGAAATAACCCCCTAAAATGTTTCATATGAAATAAACCCCCAACATTGGGGATTTATTTCATGGGTTTTTGGGGATTTATTTCATACTTCAAATTCGGGAGTTATTTCATGATGAAATAAGTCCCCAAATTAAGCTATAAAAGAAGTTCCCAAATTTAGGGATTGTGAAAATATTTATGAGGAGTTAAAAATTCTCAATAATATGAAACGCTATGTGTGGCATTCGCTCAATTTTTAGGAACGTCTGTGAAAAGTATGTATCTATCTCTAATACCAAATGGATGTATGTAAGTATTGATGACATAGGCGCCTGCCTGACGAAAAGCACCTACCCCGAGCAGAGCAACGAAGTTGCTTGAGCGGGACCTGCCGCATGCGAAAAGAGAGTTTAAATCCCTTAATCCCGCGAAGCGGTCCACCCGGGGACTGTTAATTAAGAAAACTGTGGACATAGCCGCCTGCCTGACGAAAAGCACCTACCCCGAGCGGAGCAACGAAGATGCGTGAGCGAGACCTGCCGCATGCGAAAAGAGTGTTTAAATCCCTTAATCCTCCCAATTTTGCGGGGTTGTTTCATTTTCATTTTGGGGTCTTATTTCATACCTTTTTGGGGACTTATTTCATTCTCCATTTCGGGACTAATTTCGCAGTGAAATAAGTCCCCAATTTTGGGGGGTTATTTCATTTTAATTTTGGGGGCTTATTTCTTGGGGGGGTTAATTCCTGGAGCCGATGATGGTAAAGAGGTAATTTGTCATGTTGGTAATAAAAACTTCGCCTTTCCCTTTGTCCAGCTTGTAATAATTGATTTTATCAGCCGCCTTTGTATGCTTATTTGTTTTCTTCCCCGTCTCTATAAAAATTTCTGTCAGGAGGAGACGGTGTTGCTGGGCGATCGCCTCTCCCAGGATCACTTTGCAATCTTTAACCCGGGGCTTCATGAAACTGGCTACCAAATGGTAGTCAATCTGGGTTTCATTTCCACCACTGCTGTAAGTGATCAGGTGCCGGCTTTGTTTGACGAACATGGTATTTAGCACGATAAGACCGTATGACTTGCACATGCTTAGGATGTCTTCACCTGGGGAATTCCTGGTGCCGTACCCCAGTCCTCCATGGCAGTCTTCATAGTCTTCATTTATTTTCCCGACATGTCCGTTCATATCTCCGCCAACAAACAAAAGCTCTTCCTTTGGGATGTTTTTGATGAGGTTGTGAAAATCCAGCCAGAATGAATCTTTTTCTCTCTGTTCGCATCCGACTTGGGGAGCATATGCGCTTACAATATTCCACACCTCACCCTGTATCACCAATTTGAAAGACATCAAACGGTCACTGGATTTTGAAATGGTCAAGATGTTGCCAAGTGGCTCTGCCGCGAGGATGATAGCAATTCCGTTTTTACCTTGTTCCGATCCATAGTAGAACATCTTGTAAGCTTTTGTCTTAACATCCAAGAAACGAAATGGCGAAACACCGGGAATCGGGCGCGTTACACACAAGATGTCCACTCACCCTCTAATCATCATTTCTTCAAGCTAGTAGCTGCGACCTTTCATACTTCCAAGGTTCCAACTCGCGACTCTTAGGTTACGCCTAAGCCGATGCATTATTTTGCTATCCCCCGGAAACCGAATAGCTTTGACCCGAGCATTTCTGCTCGTCCCAGGATTACCGCCATGCGTAGCATTGGTAGTGCCTGGTAGAGTAGTGCTTTTCTTTTTAGCGTACTTTTCCATAATGCTAGGGTTTAGGGGTTTTTTTTTTTGGTTTTGACACGTGCATGCTCCTGATTTTTTGATTTATGTTTGATCTTCCTTTTACAACACCGGTGATCTCCAGTCGTGTCAACCCACGGATTCGCATGCACACTTGCGGGACAGTTTTAAGATGATATATGTGTCGCTAGTCTCACCTGGATATTTTAAAAATTTCCTAGATGTGATTTTCCCCTTAGTCGCCTTCTACGACAAGCGGTATGTATTTGTGGGGGCGCTGCAGTGATATTCTTAACCCGTCCCTGCACGGGGAAGTAATTTTTAATATAACGCTAATTTTATAAAAAGCTAAAAAAAAGTGTCCAAAATGTGAATTTCATGTGCTTACTATAGTAATTTTTAATATATTGTAGTAAGCGCATGAAATTCACATTTTGGACACTTTTTTTTTTTAGCTTTTTACCGAATTTTACGAAAACTTCGCTTATAGATTTAGCCTAAATTCGAAATCTGAACTATTTACGGGCGAATAGCATATGCGAGCAAGTAAGTGAGATCCATTCGTTCTCTTAATCAGGGTTCCGTTACTTACAAGGTAACAAAAGTAAGAACGGAACACTATGGTGAGAGTCGTTTTTCCCAAAAACTGCTAACTAAGAATACCCATTGACACACAGTGAATGGTACTGATTTTTAGTTTTCTGGAAGTACGGAAAACAATTACAATGTTTTGATGTGCCTTCTATAGTTTTGACAGCGCGTTAACTTTTCCATGCATCAAAAACATTTTTTCCCGATTTGTTGCACGTTTTCAATGAATGAAAATACATTCTGAAATTGCACAAAATTAACAGTGTTTTCAAAACCGCTAATCCGATTAAAATACCACGAATAGATACACAAATAGACAGACGAACAAATAGAAACGCATAGCAATCATTCGAAAAATCTAGTTTTTGACATTTTGAGTATATTTAGAGTTGGCCTTATTTTAGATACGAATATTTGGCAAGATCACCATGCTTCCATTTCCTTATAACATGGAAGTAACAAATGAGAGAGGATTCTATGTTTTCCATTTGCACTTAATTACAAAGTTTGTTAACTGCGGTTAAATTGCCTCAATTTTAAGAAGTCTGTCAGTTTCTAAATTTAAAAATATATTTTTATTTTTTTTAAAAGTTGAAAAAGAATCAGGAGATTTCGAATGAAAAATGCGCTTGCGTACGTCCCTTCTTATTGATTCTGACAATGTCTAGTACGACATACTCCTAATGGTGTGCGGACCTCGTGCTGCCCCGCTCTGGAAGACTGGCTCCTTTGTATGATAAAGATTGAGGGATTAGGGTCTGATCCGAAACAGTAAACTGAACTGAACCCAAAACATTCAAAACAGAGTGACTGTGTTCTACATCTGTAATAGAATTTGTGGAAAAAAATGTTTTCCGTCCCCTAAGAATATGCAGTGGATGTGTAGATATAGGTAGGCAGAACAGTGTTCGAATTATTTGGGTGCAGGTCATAGTAACTACATCGGAAATGAAAAAAAAAAAAAAAACAGATGAATTGGGCAAGTTTGGATCCGGTCGAAGTATACCACTAGCCGATACAAGAGTCCATGCACAGCGAAAAACTACCTTTCCATAGCAGAGAGCAGGTGGGAAAACATTCAAACATGCAGCAACACAAAAGTCCTGTGGCCCAAAATGGATAGAAATAGATCAAGAAGCTCGTCACGATATCCAAAATTTTCATAACACAACTTTGCTTCTTCTCTTTTCAGGTGGAACGAAGGGTAACGCTAAGGGCTAGTGTAGGCTTATGCGTGCTGATACCTAAATTTGTTCCAGCAATCTACCTACCTGCATATCTGTTGGAAATAGTTTTAAGTGTTTGGGAAATGAATAAAGTTATAGAAATTAGAAAGCAGATAAAAGAACGAATGTAACCTAAATCACTGAAAAAATTATCCACTAAATCAGTTTATCAGAAGAAACCATAAGCATATTATGTGGAAGCAGCGAACAAATTATTGAGCAGTTCTTTGAACTAGGATATCCTAATCCTATGAATGTCGCAGCTACTTAAGTCTGTCGTCTAACTACATCATTTTAATAGACACATACTTTCGCAACTCTTGCCTTAGCTGAAATCACCAAGCCAAATTGAATTGAAAGTAGGTGTTTGTAGTCGCATGTCTCCTTGTATTAAACATTGCCCAACTCCCTTGAAGACTATTTTACAAAGTTATCGAACAACTTCTGAAAATATTAGATATTTTTGAGAAATCGTTTTACAATGTAAGCGCAAAGATAAACATTGCCAATCCACACGTTCCTCCAAAAATCCTCTTCTATACCTGATTACGCCGAAACTTTTTTTCGGTGCAAATCTTCAAAAGTGTACTTCCCAGTCGCGCACTCTTTTTCTCCCAATTAGTTGTGAAACATTAATGCTCACACCGCACACACATAAATCATTCAGAGAAATTCAATTATGTGGCATCGAGATTTTCTCGTAAATTATTATTATCCAAATGTGCTCGAATTACCCGCGCAAGGGAAGTCCCAGCTCAAAAAGAACCTTTTACGGGATGCTCCTATTAACGGTGGAAAAAGTTTTGATTACAAATGTTTGAATTTGCATGAAAGTATCCCATTTCCATAATTTTTCGGGCATGAAATCTCATGTGTTGCGAAGTTTCTTTTTTTTTAAGAATTTACGGAATCACAGTACTCCATGCCCCATAGAAGGAAAAAAAAAAAAAACATGGAATTAATAAGTAATATGCCATCTCGCGGATACAAATTTAATGCGAATCGCCGCTCAGCTTTTATGCTTGACAGACGTTCGTTGGCGTCTTTTGAACATAATATACAATAGGAAACCCTACTACACCCTTCCTAAGAATTTGCGAACCTAGACCTCATTTCAGGCTCATTTCGCTTTTATTTCCATCCAACAATCGAATCGAAATTTAAATACATACATATACTCGACGAATATTGATGACATTCCATTAGGAAGATCAAATTGTTGAAATGCGAGGGACACTGGAGATGCACAGGCAAAACATTTTTTTTTTAAAGTCAAATTGAAAGAGTTCGACGCTCTAGCGAAGGTGATTTAAGACCATCGAAGGAATACAACTCAAGTGTGATAGTGAGAAAGTGCTTGATGGTAAATGCAAGTATGCCTGCGGGAAGGTTTTTCCCTTTTTTGGGGAGAATTTGAAATTTCTCCTCATTATATCGTTGGGGACCTTATTTATATTGACTGGCATCATCGTACGTGGATTGTGTGGCAATTTTCGGTCGGATAGTTGTGTGTCCTATCGTTGAATTTGCAATTTATTTTTAGCATGCATGTGGGCGGTCATATGAATGCAAATCCAAAATAATATTTGGTTTCCAAGTATCATTCACAGGAGAAATTATTTGATTTGACGATATTTGAAGATATGAAGATATTATGCTTGAGGGTTTTTAAGGTGGGCACTTGGGAAACGTTTATTGTACGAGTATATTTTTGTTCATAATTTGTTTGCATTGATGAGGTGCCCTAGAATGTGTAAGCTAAAGTCAAATTAGTGTCATGGATTCATCAAATTCACTTCGACACACAGAGTGTGCAGAAGTAAATATGTAAATAACACTAATGATCAGCATCATTTGGGAATAATAAAGGTTTGTGCGAAGAACCAATAATTTCTAAGACTAATTCACGAAAGCAACGCGACAAAAGTGTCCAAGTTTAAAGAAATCAAAATCCTCATAAGTTCATTTTTTTTTTGATTCTCACAATTTTAAGCGAGTATGACTATCAAGAGAGTCTGTTAATTTATGTATTATAGTTTACAGGAGCTGAGGGAATTTTTATTACCTCTATAACTTATAAAAGGAAAACTAGAAAGAGAACAAGAAAGGTACTGATGTTATGATTCATTAGTTTTGAAGGTTTCATTTAAAAGGACTATCTGAGTATTGCAGCGCATTCCTTATACATGTAAGGCTTGTAATGAAAGAATATCTATTATTTACAGTACATCTGGAGACAGGCTGACTTCAAGGTTTCGTTCCCTGTGAGTTTTAAAACACTATTATTAGCTAGCAGCAAAACACAAGATTTAGACTATTTTATTTCACTAACAATGACAATTGCGCGATACTGCTAGACTTAAACGTACAACTGAATACTGTAGGAAAGAGGGTCTTTCGGAGTCTGAAGCTAGCGAACTGAGTCAACTTAGAAGTTCTATTGGACAGGCTCCTTACGGGAAATCACCCACCTTTTAAAAGGACAAGGTCTCACCAGAAAGAGATCGGATTTTCGAAACAGAAAAATCGTCCAGATGAAACCATTGTAAATATATGAATCTTGTAGATTCTTCTATGATAAGAATCTGTGGGGACATTTTGTTTTTAAAGTGGTGTAACAGTTTTGGGTACAGTAATCAAATGTCGTAAAAAAATCTTTGGAAAAAAGAGCACTGGATTAAACTTTTTCGCGGAGTGGAGAAAATGGAAATGGGAAGGGTATTATGGCAGTTTAAATGCAGGTTGCATTTAAGCGCATAACCGCTCAGAATAATAAAATGAAGTATCCAACACTGATCAGAGTTCCGAACTTGGTTAAGATCAGTATGAGATATAAAAAAAAAAATATTGAAAAATTATAGTTCTGAATTTGGCTATACCATTACATCCTAGAACAGCCTTACATACTCGTACGTATTCTGAAATATCCCAAAACACTACCGAATATCTCACTTAACACCATAAACACCATTTAATGCCAATTTTTTATTTTTTATTTCCCAAATATTATTTACATTTGTCTGTTTTGACATTAAGTAACTTTTACTACGTGGTTTGGGGGGTTAAGGGATTTGGGACCAGTGTCCTAAGAACAAATCACAAACTGTTTCGATGTCATATTACTGCTGTCTGCTTGGTAGGTCTATTGTTCTTATACGTTTTAATCTGCGCGTACCAATTTGCTCTTCGTTTGATATGGAGATAACTTCCGGATTATTGTGGTTGATTAAGTGAATTATGTGCTTGTTGCTGGTTTTTCTTATTTCCTCCATTACAGTTGTTATTTTTAAGTCCTTGTGTATGTCGATATTGGGCACGTACCATGGTGCGTTTACTATAGTCCGAAGAATTTTTGATTGAAGTCTCTGTATGATATCGATGTTAGTTTTACTAGCTACACCCCAGAGTTGAATGCCATAAGTCCAGATGGGTTTAATTAAACTTTTGTATATGAGTAATTTGTTATTGTTGATAGTGCAGAGTTTCTTCCCAGCATTAATTTGAAATCGTTTTTGGGTAATATGCTGCTTATATGTCAGTTTGCTATCAATATGTACTCGTATACCTAGGTGGTTTGCTTTGTTATCCTTTGGTATATTTCTGCCAGCTATTGTTATGTTGGGAGCGTTATTTAGTTTGTTTGTAGAGTAAATTACTTGTACAGATTTGTCTTCGTGTTTCGTCTAAGAGATTTTGTAGAGTACCCATCGCATTTTCAAGGTTTTTGGGGGAGTAGAGTATTATAGTATCATCTACAAAAGTAGTTAATTGTGAGTTTTGAAGTCTAGGTGTTGGTATGTCTGCCGTATAAATGAGATATAAAATTGGTCCGAGTACACTTCCCTGTGGTACGCCAGCATTGATTTTTCGCATTGATGAGCACTCGTCTTTTAGTTTAACATAAAAATACCGATCAGTCACGTAACTTCTAATGAGCCGGTAAAAATCTTTTGGGAACAGGTGGTTAATTTTATGAAGAAGGCCCTTATGCCAGACTTTATTGAATGCTTTCTATACGTCCAGAAAGACTGCTGCGCAGTATCGTTTGTTTTCCATGTCAAAATTTTGTTCACGACCCTGTGTATTTGTTGTATAGTGCAGTGGTGTCGTCGGAAACCGAATTGATGGTTTGGTGTTATATTGGATCGAGGCGATTGAATATTATTTTTTTCTAGAGTTTAGAAAGAGTTGGTAGTAAACTGATGGGTCGGTCGTTTTCTGTTTTGGTTGCGTCCTTTCCAGGTGTTGTAAAGCAATTGTTTCAGCAGCTTACCACACTCTTGAAAAGTATTTGTGTCGGATTACTGTATTAAACACATTTCTAATGTAAGTGATCGCGCTGTTTGGTAGCTCTTTTATGAATTTGCCATTAATCATGTCATAACCTTGAGTTTTTTTGTTATCAATTTTAAATATAAGCTTTTTAATTTTACTTTAGTTGTTAGTCCTTATATTTGTTTTGATTATATTTGGGTTACGTTCCAATGGATTGCCAATAGTATTTTTGTTGTTCTCAAACGTTTTTTCGAAGTGAGCTGATAATGTATGGGCTTTTTCTACATTTGTTCTGGACCAAGTTCTTTTCGCATTTTTAATGGGTGGTTGATATACTATAGTCCTTTTTGGGTTCCTTGTTGCCTTTCATAGAGGGGTATTTCTTTATGGAGTTGTCTTTGTAGTCTGTTAGCAATGATCTTAGTTCTTTTGTCGCATTATTAAGCTTTGCCTTAGCTTCTCGTGTTCTGTTTGTTTGCTAAAGTTTTCTACGCGTTTTTTTTAAAATTTATTTTTTATTACTGTCGGGATAAAAACTTGAGTTCGTTTTGGGATTAGGGTTGGTGTTGATTTATTTGTTGCATTCACGATAGTGTCATTGAAGTAAGTTATAGCCTTCTCTATGTTGTCTGGTGATGTGAGGGGAATGTGAAGTTGTAATTCCTTGGTTGTTATGTCCTTAAAAGTATCTCAGTAAGTTTTTTGATTGAATTGTTTTGTTTGTAGTTGTAATAGTGAGATATTGGCTTTGTAGGTAACTGTAATAGGTGCATGGTCTGAATATAATTCTAATTTAGTTTCTATGAAGAGGTAGTCTGGTTTAACATTTTTGAATATGCAGAAGTCTAGTAAATCGGGGTTTTTTTCCTGCCCATAGGCAAGTGAGTTGGGTCGCCTGAGCTTAAGAATTTTACGTTATTTTTTTTAAGTGAGTTTAGTAGCGTGGCTCCTTCTTTTAGTGATTCTTGAACCCCAGTCCGTATGCTTTGCATTAAAATCTCCTCCTGCCATGAATCTATGTCCTAGAGAATTAAGGTATTCTTCGTATTGCGTTTGGCTGATTATATGTTTTGGTGGAGAATAAATGGCGGAGGTTGCTAATGGTCAAAGTGTATCTTCAATTTGGATTGTCGTTGGATTTGTTTTGTGGTTCTCTAGTTCGATTTCTTTAATGTCTTGTTTTATTAGTATGGCCGCTCCTGCATGTGCTCTACCGTCCGGGTGGTTGTGTGATAATCGTTGTAGCCTGGGATTTTAATGTAGCTTTTGTTAGTAAAATGTGTTTCAGAGATAAATAAGATGTCTATGCAGTTCATCTTGATAAAGTATTTTAGTTCGTTTAGTTGCTGGCAAAGGCCCTTTGCATTCCGGATTACAATTTTTAGAAATCTGTTCATGTTATGTTATTAGGATTGTCACAATGTTCATCATATTACCGGTCACAAGCTGTTGTATCATTGTTTTAAGTTAATTTAAGTCATTTGTTTGAGGCGGTTGCTCGTACTGGGCTTCGATTTGATGTTCAGTGCGTTGATTTTGTTTTGGTTCGTGTTAGTTTTGTTTTTGTTCGTGCTGGTTTGGTTTTGGTTCGTGTTGCTTTTATATTGGTTCGTTTTGGTTATATGTTGGTTGAGTCTCTTCAATAGGAATTTTGTTGTTTAAGGTATCGGCGAAGGACATCTGGTTTATTGGCTTAAGAGAGGACTGATTGTTATTGGGGTAAGGTATTTCTTTTTCCTTAAAGCTGGGAATCGCTGATTTTTTTAAGATTTGTGTATCTCGCATCCTTTGTAATTTGCCGTATGTTTGTTGCCACATAGTGCACATTTTATGTGATCTCTATTTTGTTGTATTGTAATTGTTTTGTGACTGCCGGCGCATTTGACGCATACGGGGATATTCGTGCAGTAGTTTCTGGTATGTCCATATTTTTGTCTTTATTGAAGTTTGGTGAGTATAGCAAGAAGCTGTTGTAGTTGCAGTAGTAGTTGTTGTTGTTATGGGTGTTGTAACCGTGGAGGGGGGTTTGACGCCTGTAAGAGTAGTGCTAATAGAGTTCCGTAGCCCAACTGAGAGCGATCTTGCGACACTCATTTAGCATTAAAACTGATTTTTTTTATGCATACATATATATTTTATTTAAAGTATTTTATTTTAATTTTAAAAAATTTTTAAAAATATTTTATTTTAATTTTAATTTTAAAATATGTTTGCTGGCAATACCAGAATAAGCTTAGCCCTTGCGCAGCTGCGTCTGGTTGGTTTGTGTACAAGGTGGAGCTTGTAAAGCTTTTCCACTTGTATAGATTCCACATGACGTTTTGTGTTTGGGTTGACGTTTTATGTTTGTGCCAAAGCGGATGTGAAAAAGTATATATAAAAGTGCAAATATTTATAAAATTTTGAGTGAGAGTGTATATTTACCATACGCCGATCATAAACACACTACTTCCTGAGTAAGTCCTAGTCTTTAAGACGCATTTTGGTCAAAAACAGCATTCCCCGGAAAGTTAACCTCAACAAATGAGCAAAAGAGTTCTATCTGAAACTTCTTCAGAACGTTCCAACCACAAAAAACGCCGCCCAAGTCTGTGGGAAAACAATAACGAACCTGCTATGGATAACATCTCCAGCATAACCATAGAGCAACTGAAGGAAATACTGGATGAAAAAAACAGAGAGTTGGTGAAAGAACTAGCCTCCAAGAATGATTTTCAGTCGCTCTGTTCTGAGCTAGCAGGCTTAAAAGTCCGTCACGAAGAAATTTCTGAAAGAGTTGTCCAATTGGAAAAACGCAATAAAACACTTGAAATGCAGCTGGATAAAACATGCAAAAAAAACACAGAATCTAATTTAGTGGTTCACCTTCCTGTAGAACCAACACGGATATGAAGGAAAAAGTGAAATGCTGTATGGAAGGTATTGCACAATGCTAAAAAACTGAAAGGTTCCAAAATCAGCATACATAAGTAAGAGCGGATCCAGGGGGGTGGCACAGCATATAATAAAATGCAATAAAATCAGCGAAATTTGGGAGAGGTAGTGGAGGCGAACTATTTGGCTATAGTAAGGATCTTAATGGTTTGGATGTCAAGTTTAGAAGATCGGAAGAATTATATGTAATGGACCTAAAAATAATAGCAGCGCCCTCACTATAGTCCCAGTTTATATTAATGGCAGTCACTGGCAACTTGGCTATGACAGGCTAACTGAAATGTTACACAACCTACTCGTAGAATTAGTGAATGTAATGCTCATAGGGGATTTCAATGATCGGTTAGGTCTATCACAGAACAACTTTGTGAGTGGAATGCATGACGCATTCGACTGTAATTTTTTGAGTGGAAGCTGTGAAGGAGATTTTGATGGAGAATTTACTTTCATCCGCGGATTAGCCTCCTCCGTAATCGACTACACATGCCCCTTGAAATTAAGTGCATTTTAACCGGATCGTGAAATGAAGGTAACACCACACAACGTGGATTATTACCAAAATTGGTTTGGAATGAAAGAATGCACCAGGAAACATATAACTTTACACCATACACTATTAAAGTATTTTTTTTTTAGATTTTATTCAGCTCTGATAAATGTTTACATATTTCAGACCTGCGAAGCCTTGTAACTTGTCTGCAGGAGGTTTATTTATTTTATTTTATTTTATTTTATGTTATTTTATTTTATTTTATTTTCTAAGGATACAACATAAATAAATTTACATCGTCCGGGATATCACGCCGGGGTATACTATGCCCATATGGCGGTTATAAATAGTACATTTTTTATATGTGTGTAGTAAAAGTTATCCTTCGGAATAACTCTAAAAAAATATCGAACGCCAACCTATGGTTGGCCCAACTTGTTCGTTCTTAAAAATACAAAAGCGGAATCACGTTATAATATTAGGTATATTAGCAATGTCGTCCGATCACGACTGCGTCCAGCTTAACTCTAACTACAACATTATGAAAAACTAAAATCTAAGTTTGCCTTGGCCTTGGTTTCCACACAAGCTCGAGCACGTCCGCGCTCGTAGGAAATGCAAGCGATGCGTCTGGTGCTATGCACTTGCTGGGTATTCTCACATTTACAGTTCCCATGCAGCTCCCATATACTTCCATTTGCCGGATCTGGTGTAGCGGTGAGAAGGTATTTGCCAAGGTGCAAATCGGATGCGCGTGTGTCGGATCAGGTGTCCAGTACGGTTGACATGTATGAACTTGCAAGCGGATGCGCGTCTGCTTCGCTTGCAATTTTTATATTTACAGGTGGATATTCGATGGTGATAACTGCCGCCCCTTTAAATATCTGCGTCCCGCAGATCACTTGGCGAACAGGTTAATGAACTTGGGTTTCCGTTGGGTTTATTGACTTCTTGAGAAGGTCGTGGCAGGGGGTGCGGAATCGGTCTTCGACGGCTAGATATGCGGAGCTCCGGGATGTTGACCTTTCCATAGATCTTCTTCCAGATAGACAGATAACGGTAATGACTGCTATGATGATAAAAATCTCTGTAAGAATAGAAGAGTTAAGATTTCTATTTAAGGTGTTAATGAGCTCGATATTCTTTGAGCTAAGATCGTGCACGTATTCCAAGTTAGGTTTAACTTTGTTGCTCGTTACATTGGCCAGGACCGAGGGGAGTGCCTGTGGGTTAAAAACCGTTCTGCTATGGTATGTCTTCTCTTTTATGTGGACCGTATCGTTGTCTAGCTGAATTAAGTAAGTACCTATTAAAGGAATAGAGGAATTTTTGTTTAAAATTGTCCCGTTGAAGTTTGTCAGGAAAATCGTGTTTTCCCCGATCAGCTCGACTATTTCCTCGTTTGTCGTTTTATAATCGCAAAGTGCGTTGCCGCCTTTAAGGATCCGAGTTAGGCAAGAGTTTTCTGGCAACTCCTGAAGAATGTCCTCTTCGCACACAGATGTGTTACCTATGCTAAGACATTTCCCGTTTAGTCCGTACGTCTTGTCATGGCTAATAATAAGTCTTGAGAAGTCTAAGTCAATTTGTCTGCCATTCCTGATTGCTGCACGAGCCGTAACTAAGTGATATATCTTTGGGTGCGTTTTAGGTATGGACAGGACATATAGCATCAGTGTCCCGTTGCAGTATACCGAAGGTCGGCCGTATTCAATGGCTTCTACTACGTTTTGGTAAGGTAAAGTTTCCAGTTCATTTATGATAGTATTGATCTCTTCTGAGTCCAAAAGATTGCTATTAACAATGCCTTTTTTAGCCAATTGGCAGGCCCTTACTATTTCATTTACTCCCTCCTTTAAAATAAGTACCTTGTTTAGTAAGTTGTGTCTAAGTTGGTCTGTCAGTCCTTTCTCAACGGCGTTGTTGTAACCCTCGATTATTTTGTTAATTTTTCCTGTGATTTCTCGAGTCGTGTCAAACAGTTTTTCGTTAATTAAGTATTGTTGGTTGCTATTCTCTATAATGTCTGCCTGCTTTCCTAAAAGGTTGTCCCAGTCAGTTGCGTCAGGGGATCCACCTACCCACTTCCAAGCCGTTCCTATCCAATTTATTGACCTAGCTTTCCTCGTTCTTGCGTCTCGAAGTTCGTTAAGGCGATCCTTGATTTGATCCAAATGATAACTCAAAATAGGTTGCATTTCTCTGTCGTTTACGTGTTTGAACATCAGTCGCTCAGTATCTTGGATGAGTGCGTCATATTTTGTCAAGTCAATAACGTGTATTAATTTAAAAACCCCATTTGTCACCCAAGCGTTTCCCTCCTTAACCGTCACAACTGGAGATTCATAGGCAAAAATATGTAGAGTCTGCATGGGAGTGAAAAGAACTACTAATCTGCAATATAATCAAAGTTTATTTAATATAAGTTCACAATCTTATCTTAAAATCTAAATCATAATGTATGTATGTATGGCATATATAGCCTTGATTTCTTTATGTTCCGTTCGTTTTCATATTAGTTTACATTTGTTTCTTTTATTCAATTTCCAATTAATCGTAATCAATTTTTTATTTGATATTTATGACATTTTTCGTCTTTATCGCATTAAGTTCTTTAGAACCGATAATTTTGTCCCTAGATGCCCGATGAGGTAGCTCTCCATTAAATTTTCGGGGTAGTCACTCCGGATCGGAAGGTTCGTATTAGTCCGCTTTAGTTGTAAGGTTAATATTTCAAACAACCTACTAGGGTACGAAGATCAACACCACCGCAATTATGTTTAGATAATTATGTAAGTGAACCGGCCCCTTGTTTCGTGAGAGCTAAACTCCAGGGCATATTTTGGTAAGCTAATTTGTTTGCTATTAGTTGGAGTAATCCATCCTTTTTTTTTTTTTTTTTTTTTTTTAAAAGGAATAAATGATTATTTTCAAGTTATTTCAAATTTTTTAAATGAGCCTTGTGGATTTTTTTCCCGCTTACTGTTGTTATAGTTACGCGATTATCTTTGGCAACAATTTCTCTTCGGTATAAAGGCTTGTTTTTGCTTTTTATGCCCTTTACAGCAGTATATACAACATCCCCTTGACAGTACTTCCTCGGGACCACTTTTTTCAGATTTTGTCTTGTATTTCTGGCTTCCATGTTTTTCCTAATTAACCCCCTAAGATCTTTATTAATTTTTGAACGAATATTCAAAAGATTTTGAAAATTAACCCTTTGCGATCTATTGAAAAATACGTCTGTAGGTTTTCTGTTGGTGACAGAATGTACTGTGTTATTGTACCGATCAACAGCCACGTAGACGAGTTCCTTGACCTTAAAATCTGAATGCTCTGCTCTAAGGCACCGATATATTTCAAGAATGGTAGAGTGAACTCTCTCTATTTGGCCATTGACCTCACTTCTATGGGATGGCGTTAGGTATAATCTTACTCCCAAATTTCTGATCAAGTTTAAGACAATTGGGCTAAGGAAGCCCCTTTCATTGTCCGTGACAAGAATAAGAGGAACTGTAAAATAGTGTAGGATTTTTATTACTTTGGATCTTATATAAATGGCTGATCTATCTTTAATGTGAAAAAATTTTGAAAATTTGGAGAACTTATCCATTACAGTCAGAAATTTTTCATTCTGAATCTCCATTATGTCCATATGAATTATCTCACATGGATACCTAGGAATGGGTGTAGGTTGCAATTCAGGGTTTATGGGATGCCTGTCATACTTATTAGCGTTACAGACTTCGCAAGAGGCCGCAAATCTTCTTATGCTAGCCATCATTTTTGGAAAATAGAATTGTTCAAGGATTTGTTCCTTGTTTTCTCTGGGGGCGCGGTGAGCTCTTCTGTGTTCCTTTTCGATAATACAGAATTTGCGTTCCTCGCTGGCTACATCTTCCACTACCCTCTGTGTCACCCTAATTTTATATTTTCCGAAGGTTTCTACATACAGATTTTGGAGTATTCCAAGATAATCTTCGGGAATTTTTATCCCATTGATTACATTTGGGTTAAGGTTCTCTACCAAAAATTCAGCAAGTTTATTTTTATCTAAGTTCCCCGTGGAGATATAGTAGCGGTGATAGCCAGGGTGCGGTTCTTCGTGAGAACAAAGGTCGACGCCGATTTTAAAGATTATTTGATTCCTAAAAACGTTGATCGGTGCCTCCACGTGAGGTATTAAGTCCGAGCTGTCCACGTCAGCACTGTGCATGGTGCAGGAATCCTCGATGTCAGAAGATCTTTCGCACAGTCCTTCTTCGGCAGTGCCTGTTTCCGCCTCGTCTGTTCTTAGACTTCGTCCCTCGTCGGCCGTTTCTGTATGTGTTAGTGATTGTCCTTCGTCCGCGTCGTCCGTAGTTGTTTCTGGGACTGTGCTTGCCGTATCTGTCCGAGAAGAGGAAGAACCCGAACCTGAAAGGTGATTAACCTGTGTTCGGAGCCGCGAGAGTGCATCAGCCACAAAGTTTGATTTACCAGGTGTGTAAATCAACTCGTAGTTGTATTCCTCAATTCTTGACTTCCAACGCTTGAGCTTCGCATTGTAATTTCTATTACTGAGCGTGAAGGTCAAGGGTTGGTGATCAGTATATATTCTGATCTTCTTGGCTCCGTAGAGATAGTTCCTTAGATTGTCGAGTGCCCAAACTATGGCACGAAGTTCCTTCTCGTTAGTTGCATAACCTTCTTCCGTTTTGTTTAAAGAACGGGAGATGAATGCAATTGGCTTGTCCTTGCCAGGTTCGCCTTGGGACAATACAGCGCCAATGGCATAGTCTGAAGCGTCCGTCGTCAAGTTAAAAGGCTTTTCGAAGTCAGGAAAGGCTAATACTTCTGCCGAAGTGAGAAGTTGCTTTAGAGTTTCGAAAGCCTTAAGTCCTGCATCATCGAGGCATATGGAAACTTTCTTTGATTGGTTGGCTCTTACCTGTGAATTTTCTCCACGAGTCATATTTGTCAGAGGTTTTGCAATGTTGGCATAATCTCTAATAAATCTCCTATAGTATGATGTCAAGCCAAGGAAACTCTTCAGTTCCTTTAGGGTGTTCGGAGGAAGAATAGCATCGATTGCTTTTACCTTGTCGGGATTAGGAAGAATGCCATCCGAGGTAACTAAATATCCTAGGAAATCTACGCTCGTATCCAGGAAATGGGTTTTTTCTAGATTGATTTTTAATCCAGCTTCATGGATTTTTGAAAAAACTATTTCTATGTCCCTTAGGTGGTCATTCTCCGTTTTGCTATAGATGATAATGTCGTCGATATAGACGTAGCAGATCTTCCCAATCAACTCCCTTAGGACATCATCTATCATACGCTGAAAGATGGCCGGAGCATTCTTGAGCCCAAAGGGCAATCTGACGTATTCGAATTTGCCATTCATTGTGGAGAAGGCAGTCTTAGGAATGTCTTTTTCTCTCATAGCTATTTGGTGGAAACCCGATGTTAGATCTAAAGTGGTGAAGAATTTCGCATCACCAAGGCTTGCGAGAGTGTTGTTTATGTCAGGGATGGGGTAAGTATCAGAGATAGTTACGGAATTAAGACGTTTATAGTCTATCACCATCCTGTACTGCTTTTCCCCGTTAGGCTTAGGTTTTTTTGGCACAACCCATATAGGTGAATTATATGGGCTGTTTGACGGTCGAATGATGTTTTCTTCCAACAATTCATTTACCTGCCTCTCAACCTCCTCTCGCATGCAGGCTGGGTACGGATAGCTCTTCGTATATATTGGTTCATCCGTGGTTGTTCGTATCTCAGCTCTTACATTGGTTTTCACCTTTTCGTTGTTGACCGGACCGAACAAACTACTGAATTTATTGCAGAGTGATTCGAGCTTGATTCTAGAGGATTCAGAGACATTTTTGTTGAGTATAATCAGGTTGTTCACCACATCCGAGGGCTTGTTCTTTAGGGGAATTCTTATGTCTGACTTAATAATTAGTTCGTTCCTTTCTCGGTCAATAATGGCTTTTAGTTCCTTCAGGGTATCGTCCCCGATTATTCCATCAAATGACTCGAGACTTGGGAGAATAAAAAAGGTTACGTCTAAATTGCAGCCCACGAAAGAAAAGAATTTGCCGCAAATTTTGTTCCTTACTAGGATTTTTCCAGCAGGACTATTAATGTAGAAAGGGATCTGAACAGGGTAGGATTTTGGTGCTAGGTTTGCCTTAATAAAATTTTTGTTCGCACCAGTATCTACGAGAAAATCTAGGATTCTCCCGTCACGCGTAACATATTCTAGGTATGGTACGCTGGAAATGAGGCACCTGCCATAAAATTCTCCTCGTTCTGGGATTCTGCCGAATTAGAGGTACTTGCCTCTTCAATGGTATCGGAGGTGCCCGCAACCATATGGTTGAGTCGCTGGTGCTTTCTGGGATAATAATTACCCGAGTTGGCTTCCCGTTTGAATCGATTGTTGGGTCGATTCATGTAGTTAATATTCTTGGTTTGGACGGAAGTGTCCACTTCCATCTTGATTGGAGGCTTCGGGCCCATTGGTCTTGGCGATGTAGGTTGTCTATTGTGGAAACCCGTATTCCAAGAGGTATATTGACGCTGTCCGAAACCATTGTTAGGAAACCTATTTGGATTTCTTCCAGGCAAGGGAGGACCCCTTTCACTTTTAAAGTTGTAATGCACAGGCGATGTTATAATATTTTGTGCCTCTACGTGCACCGAATTACTCCTGAAGTTGAGGTTCTGCATTTCGAGGCAAGCAGAATAGGCCTCGGGGAGCGTTTTATGTTTCTGAATCATGAGAAGCCTCGAAAGATCCCCACTCAACCCTTGCACAAAGACGTCTAAGGCACGATTGCGATAGGCTTCCACCAAGGCATTCATGGTCTCGGCAGAGTGTGTTTCTGACCGAATCTTGTTTAAAACAAGAGAAAATTGATGATTAACGGTGGCGTAGAAGTCGTCGACTCGAGAGCCACCCTGTTTCAGCTGGTTTAACTGGTGTTCGAGGGTCCTTATGTCCCTTTTGTCTGCGTAATGCAGAGAGAGGACCCTTTTAATTTCTACCCACTCGTCATCAAACACGTTGTAGGACACGAGGGCGGAGTCAGCTTTTCCCCTGATTTTCTGTCTTATGTGTTGAAGGATAGTGCTATAAATAGGCTTGCTTCGAACAATTTCGTAGTCCTTGAGGACCGTTTCCACACTATGTACCCAGGATACATAGTGGACTGGGTTGCCTTCGAAAATTTGAAGCTCCTTTACGGAGTCAGGCAGTTTTGAAATTTCTCTTAGCTCGGCCTCGTCATTCGGACCTCGTAATGGTTCCCGTATATCGGGTCGCTGGGCCGCTAGTCCCCCTAAACCTATACCTTCCACACTTGCTATCCTGTTTTCGATAGAGTTAAGTTGCCCTATTATATTTTGTATTTCTTGCCTAGAATCCAATTCGGGACTCGAACCCCCTCAATTGTTCCAGAACGGAGTTTACGGCTCCAGTTAACTGGGTCACCGAATTTTGGATCGCGTCCATATCTGCTAAAAGTGGTACCGACGATTTAATATAGTTTTTCCCTTTTAAAATGTATCCCTTCTTCTTTTTTGATTGCAAAATATGTTATTTCCTTTGTACTATTTCTTTAAAATTCTTATTCCTTTTATTGTATCCTTAGTGAAGGAAAATTATGTATGTAGATATATATATGGAAATATTAAATTGGGATTGTCTCCCTTTATATAATGTTAAATTAAATCTTAATTAGATTTCAATTCGAATTACTTAATAATAATCTTACTGTGTAAGTAACAGCCACTTGTTCATCTTGTTCCACGATAGTCGTTTGCTTCCTTGTACCTCTTTAGAATTATATATCGTTTTTCCTCTGCAACTTGGTCGTTATCGCATCTACTTTTGACAGTAATTTCCACTTATTTCGTCTCTTCTTTTAATTCATAGAATTGTTTCCACAATAAGTTCCACTTTTTCGTTCGTTTTTTCAGCACATAGTATTTGCTTTTAACACTTTATATATTTTACTTTCTTATATATATTTTTTGTGCACTATCCACTTATTTCGTTTCTTCTTTTAATTCATGGAATTTGCTTCCAACACTAAGTTCCACTTTCTCGTTCACTTTCTTTAAATATATTTTTGTGCACTATTGTTCTTTTCTCTTGGACACTGACTTTTCTTAATCCTTTTTGTCAGGTCCCTGCTCGGGCGCCAGTAAAAGTTATCCTTCGGAATAACTCTAAAAAAATATCGAACGCCAACCTATGGTTGGCCCAACTTGTTCGTTCTTAAAAATACAAAAGCGGAATCACGTTATAATATTAGGTATATTAGCAATGTCGTCCGATCACGACTGCGTCCAGCTTAACTCTAACTACAACATTATGAAAAACTAAAATCTAAGTTTGCCTTGGCCTTGGTTCCCACACAAGCTCGAGCACGTCCGCGCTCGTAGGAAATGCAAGCGATGCGTCTGGTGCTATGCACTTGCTGGGTATTCTCACATTTACAGTTCCCATGCAGCTCCCATATACTTCCATTTGCCGGATCTGGTGTAGCGGTGAGAAGGTATTTGCCAAGGTGCAAATCGGATGCGCGTGTGTCGGATCAGGTGTCCAGTACGGTTGACATGTATGAACTTGCAAGCGGATGCGCGTCTGCTTCGCTTGCAATTTTTATATTTACAGGTGGATATTCGATGGTGATAACTGTGTCTATAAATGTTACATATGTACATATATTATTATGTTTTGTTTACAAATTTAGATCTAATGAATTTATTGTTACATTATATGAGTAGCTGCGTGTATAATTAAGAGTTTGTCAAGATAATAATATGATTTTTTTTTTTTTAGATTTTAACTTTATGCTTTGCTAGTAAGGGAAGCAATTTTGAATTTCTGGGTTGTACTGAAGGATCTAATAATTCTTCGAGTTTGGGAACATTTCCCATGAAGTGTTCCTTTGTCATTTTACAGTATTGCAAAATATGCTTAACTGTTAGTAGTTCTCTGGAAAGGTTGGATTTTTTTTTTTTTATAATTTGCACGTGTTAAAGGGGATATGAATACCCTTATACTATTTTTTTATTTTTTTTTAGAACACGTGCGTTTTTGTGGAAAGAGGAAGAGACAGAGAGAAAGAAAGATTGGTGTGGTGGGTTTGAAACTTAGGTGGTATTAGGTTTCTGCAAACTCCAAGGGTGGCTGTCCAGATAACTGGGGAGTATTTTGTTTGATTTCGCTATTATTGTCGTTGCTTATGATTCACAGTATTTTTTTTCCGTCCTCCTGATGTCATCATCACGATCAATTTTCATTTTAGCCATATGACTACCCTACTGCCAGTGTTATGTCTTCACAGTAGAGTTGATTTAGCTTTCGCAAGTGATCGACTTTTTTATTTATTTCATGAGAAACCGTGAATCAACAGCGTGACAAGCGATGATGTTACCACTACACCACGGCCACCCTTATGATGGCGGCTCTTCTTTGTTAAAAAGATACGATTTGTTAAACATTGTATGCGCTAGTCTAATTCGTAAAATCTGTACTGCTTGCGATCGTTTTAAGTCTTTGTTATAGGTTACAGGTGATAAATCAAGTTTGTGTGTTCTCAGAAATGCTTTTGATTGATTCCAACGATTTATTAATTCCTCTAGAATAAGTCTGAAGGATTGAGTCCATATAGAGGTTGCAAATGGTGATATTTTGTATTCTAAAGGCATTCTAGTTGCTTGGCGTGCCCCCGCGTCTGCTTTTTCATTGCCTGGAATACCTACATGTCCTAGTGACCAAATTAAATGAATATGCGGGCGTTCTGAACAGAGATAAGCTCTTAGAGCTTGAATGATTGGAATATTGCTTTTGTTGTTTTTAATAAGTGCGCTTAGAGAGTCACTGCCGATAGCTGTTTTGTCAGTTAAATTTATGGCATATTTAAACTAGTGCCATTACTTCTCCAGTATATGAATTTTGATCAGGGATGGTAAGTTGTTGTAGTAAAATTTTGTTGTTGGTACTGTCCAGCCTATAAACACAGTATCCGGTTGCTCCATCTTTATATGAAGCGTCCGTGTATAGAACGCAACCAAAATTGCCGGTTTCTATGATTTCAGCAAACTTTTGTCTAAAAACTTCATTTGGTGTGCTTTCTTTTGAAGTTTCTCTTAAAGAAGTGTCTATAAGATATCCAGGGAACAGCCAAGGAGGAGTTTGGTCATCATAATTGTGCAATTCAGGTATGCTTATCTTCGAAGCTTTGATGTTGCGAATTGAGCTGAAGATGGCACCTCTGTTCTTCGAGTTTTCGGCTTGAATCCAACCTGATTTGCAAATATCATGCAGAGTCTGCTTTGTATTTACAATACTTTTGGAAATAAGTTTATTTTGTGCTATGACTTTCATATTTTTAAAGCTTAATATATTAGCTTGGACCAGTAATGCTTCGATGGGAGTTGAAGGTAATGCTCCTAAAGCAGTTCTTAGCACAGCATTTATTTTTACTTGCACGTTTTGGTCGTTTTGCTTAGCCAAGTGAGAATATACAGTCAAACCGTGTTGGATAGCTCCTCTTAAAAGCGTTTTTGCTATATCGATTGTAGTGTTCATATGAGGACCCTTGTGCTTGCTGCAAATTATTTTAAGCAAATTATTAGCTTTGCCGAGTTTTTGCGATATAATTTTTTCATGAGAATTCCATTTCCAAGTTTTAGTACAGACTAGTCCTACAATTTTAGCATTGTTTAGAAGAGGAATGTTTGTAGGCCCTATATTTGGACAACTATGCTTTCTGCAAACATGTAATGCATCTATTTTATTTATTGACATTTTTGCTCCGGATTCCTGATACCATTTGAGTGCTTTTGATACTGTAGAATCTAAAGTATTTTTGACTTCATCTGGTTTTCCCAATGCTAAGTTGAAAATGTTGTCGGCATAGGTAAGCATGGTTTTTATCTGTACAAGTTCTGACTGAATTATTTCTAGAAGTGGATTTACATAGGCGTTGTATAACACCGTGGAGATTGCCGACCCTTGCGGTATTCCATTCTGAATGGCAGTAACAGTTGAAAGGTGTCCATTTATCTTGACAATGACTGTTCAATTTGACATAAACGAAAAAATTACCTGAAGTAGTTGCTTGTTGATTACCCAGTCTTTTAGTTGATTGATCACTCCATACGTAGTTACCCTTTCAAACGCTTTCTCCAAATCCATGGACAAAAGAACAGAGTGGTAACGTAAGGCTAACTCTGCTTGCACTGCATGGTCTAGCATGTGAAGCAAAGTGTGGGTGCCTCTTCCTGGTCTGAAGCAGTGTTGACCGCTATTGAGATGCTTTCCTTGAGTCCATTTAAGCCTGCTCCCTATTATTTTCTCGAATAATTTGGACAGTACAGAAAGAAGGGATATTGGACGGTAGCTGCCTAAAGAGATTCGGTTCGCAATGGGGTTTAGGAATTGGAATTAAATGAGCTTTCTTCCATTCATGTAGATAAATACCTTCTTCCAAAATATTATATAACCTCACTAGCCTGAGTATTACTTCTACTGGTAGATATTTAAGCATTTTGAAAGAAATCTTGTCGACGCCGGGAGTTGTACCTTTGGTTCTGCTTAGTGATTCCATTAATTCGTTAATTGTGATCGGGTTGATTAGCCTGTCAAGCTCACAGTTAAGTGTTTCTTGAATACTGTTTTTTAGTCTTAAAACATGGTTCGGAAAGTTATTATCGGCACTGTACCCAGCCCATTTGGTGGAGAAGAGTTGGGCTATTTCACATGGGTCTAAAACAGTGGTGGAGTTATGTACGATTGCACTGATGCCTTTTGCAGAGTGGTTTCCATTAATCACCTTTACTTTACTCCATAGAGTTCTAGCGTCCATTGATGGATTGATTGAAGCCAAAAAGTTTTTCCATGCATCTGCCTTGGCTAATCGCACTTCTCTTTTTAATTTTGCGGCTATTTGTCGATAGACGATTGTATTTCTGACGTTCGGCGCTCTTTTTGACAGCGACCATGCCTTTCGCTTTTCTTTTGTCAATTTTTTTAGATTCGAATTGAACCAAATGGGTTGAGAAGTACTGCTTGGTGGGCGTGAGGAGGGAATGGAAGTTGAAGCAGATGTTTCAAGTATGATCCAGGTCGCATTAAGGGCAATTGAAGGTGAGCCAAGTGATAAGTCAATTGCAGTTAGCGAATTTTTTGTTGAAAAATGTGTGGGAGAATAGTACAAGGTCAGAGTTCTGCAGCCAACCTTCCACGACTGTACCAGCACTGTTTGTGTAAGGAGAGCCCCAAAGGATGTTGTTTGCGTTGAAATCTCCAACGAGTACGCTGTGGGAAAGATTATTTCAAGTTAGATTCATGTATTGTTGTTGGGAAGCAATGTTTTGAGATTGTCGATAAATATTTTGCACAGTGATAGGCTGAGGCAGGTTTATTGATAGAGTTTGAGTTAAGAAGATGTCTGACGAGCTTGAGTATGAATGAGGTATACCTGTTTTTATTAATATTGCTGTTCCATCTTTATTGTTGTCATGTGGCTTGTTGTTAAAATAAGCAATAGAGTCTTTGTATTTTATAGGAGCATTTTTGATTAAAATTGTTGTTTCTTGTAAAGCTATGACTGTAGGTTGGTATTTTTTAATAAGAATACCCAAATTGGGAAGATTATTAAAAAATCCCTGGATATTCCATTGCATAATTTTGAGTTGAATTTTATTATTTGGCTGTCCATTTATATGCAGAGGGCTTATGTTCGTTATGAATTGGTCGAGTAAGATTTTGAAGTGAAGAAGATAAGGCTGTTGCAGTTGCTAACAATTTGTTGGCTTTTGTTATTAAATAACTTTCGTTGTTATTGCAATCCATACTAGAATTGTTGGCTTGCTCGGGTGAACTTGTTGACGCAAGATTTGAGGCTGTTAAAATGTCTGTAGTTTTTTCTTCTATTGAAACGTTGTCGGTTTGTGTTTTGTTTATGTAAGTGTTAATTTTGTGTTGGTTGTCTGTGATAATTTGATTTAGTTGTGTGTTTTATATTTGTGATGTATGTTTTGAATATTGCTGATCTTTTGGAGTAGTTGTTGTTTCTTCGGTAGCTGATGTTGTAGTAAATGAGTTATCTTGGTTGTTTTGATTTGTTTCTGAATCCGTTTCTATGATTGGCTCTTGTTTGGATTTAGGTGTATCATTGGCAATTTTTTCCTTGATAACTTGTGCTATTGATTTTTTGGCTTATTGGATTGGTATATGAGGTGTATATAAGTGTCCCGACTTACCGTATTCTTCTTTAGCTTCTTTGATTGTGCAGCGTTTTATGATTTTTATTACCATTATTGTTTTTTCTCTGATGAAAAAAGGGCAGGATCGGTCTTTGGAGGGATGTTCAGCTGTCGTACAATTAACGCAAAACACTCGTTTGCATTCTTCTCCATGAGGGCTCGTTTCGGCACAGGTAGCACATAAACTTGATATTTCCTTGCAGTTGTTTTTAGTCTGTCCAATACGTTGGCACTTTTTACAGATCGTTGGATTAGGGTAATAAGGATCTACAACTAAACTTTGCCAACCCATTTTTATTTCTTTAGGTGGCTGCGGTGCATCAGAGGTAAGAATTGCAGCTCCAATGGCTATTTGTTTCTCATCTTGAATTTTGTACATTTTTTTTTACTTATGTGACGCTAAGATGTCGTCTTCTTGGAGATCCATTTTGTTATAAGAATAAATTCTTCGTTTGCTTCCAATCCCTCAAACCGGTTTTGGTTGTTCACCGCCACGGCGGTGGCTAACCAGGGGAACAATATGTGCACTTGTTTAGAATTTCTGTTTAATTAAGAAAAGATTGTAAACAAAAAGGGGGACAAAATATAATCTCTGCTCAAGAGATTAACTGTTAACACTTATTAAGTGATTTAAACAACTAAAGTGATACGATTTCGCGCATTATTATACGTCTGCTCTCTTACAGTGGTAGCTTGGTACTGATCTGCAGGAGGTTGTTTAGAAAAATTGTTTAATTTACACGTTACACGTTTCTATCTTCAAATTAACTTATGATTTTGTTTTTTAAATAATAGGAAAGTTATATTATGGACAAAATGTTTACGAATTCAAAATTAATATAAATATATGAAAACGCAGTTTTATTATAAGGTAAATTTTAATGATTTTAATTTCAATAAAGCTAAGTAATTGCCTCTAAAAAGTATTTTTTTAATCTTCTTTTTCTAGCGTTCAATATTTCTTAATTGATGGGCTAGAGTATTGAAAATTGGGGTATAGTGTACATCAATTGTCTTCTCTTTTCTGTGCGTTTCAAACCGATGAATTATTGGCATCCGTAAATTTTGATCATTATAATATTCTAACGCAGCACTCATCTCAAATATCGACTTGGCCTTGAGGACTTTCAGTACCATTTCTTCCTGAAAGTAACCTGACTGCCCTATCTTTGATGCTTTGTAGTTTCTCGATATGTGTTTGCGCCACACCTCCCCCACGCTAGTACGCTATACTTCAACTCCGACTCAATGAGAGCGTGGTAAACTTGTTTTTGTACACAAGTCAAGATGGCAGTCTATGGTGACACCTAGATACAACCTCAATGTTTTCACAGTTTTGCAAATTGGAGCATCTAAAAGTTTTTAAAACGATGCGTGACTCTGGGCACATTGGGATGCGGATGTGCATTAATTTGGTCTTTGACACGTTGATCACCAGTTCATTGTCGTGACACCATCTTCCTGCTGCGTTGAATTCTGTCTGCATCACGCTTACTGCTTGAGATGGACGACATACTACGATTGCCGTATCGTCTGCATAGGCAAACGGAACACTTCCTTTGAAATACTTTAGCATTTCAATGGTGTGTAGTATAAAAAGTAGGGGACCAAGCTTAAACCCTTGTTAAACTCCATGCAGCACTCCATATTCACTGCTATATGAACCGTTTATTTTAACGTGAAATGTTCTGTCTTTAAGGTCCGATAGCTTTCCTCTAATTCCCATTCTTTCTAAAGCATTGATAAGTTTTTTATAGTTCATGGTCCAGAAATAGGACTAATATGCGATGACGCTTGCTCAGGTTGGTGTTGATCAAATTGGCAAAATTGCCGAGGAGTTCGTTGGTATTTTTTTCTTTTTGGGACCCGTATTGATGTTTGCTTATCAAATTGTGCTTTTCAACGAATTCCTTTATTCGATCAGATATGATCTGCTCCATAATCTTTTCTATTGCCGGTAGAATTGCTATTGGACGATAGTTTTTTACGCGCTTTTTGACACTGCCCTTATAAATCGGCCTAACAACTGCCTCTTTGAGCTTCTTTGGTACCGCTGGCGTGTAGAAACTGGGATTTATTAATTTTGTTAGTATAGGAACGAATATTTCCAAGTTTGATTTTAAGTCTTTTGACCTGATACCATCTGCACCGGGTGCTTTTTGGATACTTAAGCGACTTATCAGGTTGGCAACTAAGTAATTGCCGATTTCACACATAGATGTCTTTGGCCATATTTTTTAATGGCTTCTGTCAATGACATATTTTTTTCCTTTTGACATTTCTTAGCTGTCAGTCTTACTTTGCTTTAGAAGCAAATTGTGAGTATTTTTGTGAAAAGGTATTAGTTTGGCGTCAGTTTTAATAGGGAGTCCAAAAACGAGCATTTTCATCATATTTTACTTTTTTAATTCCGTAAAGGAAAGAACGCAGCGCAAGCTGCTGAAAAGTTACGTGATGTGTATGGTGAAGAACAGTGATTGAGAAACATTTAAAACGTAGGAAACTCGTTAAAAAGCTTGATATTTGGGTTCCACATGATTTGAAAGAAATTCATTTAACGAAGCGCATCAACGCTTGCGATTTGCATCTTAGACGCAATGAATCCGACCCTTTTTTGAAACGAATCATCACTGGCGATGAAAAATGGGTTGTTTACAGTAACGTCAATCGAAAACGATCTTGATCCAGGCTTGACGAGCCGGCACAATCCACCTCGAAAGCTGATATCCACCAAAAGAAGATTTTGGTCTCAATTCGGTGTGATTTGAAAGGTGTGGTACATTTTGAGCTGTTTCCAAGAAATTAAACAATCAATTCGGATGTGTACTATCAACAACTGGACAGATTAAATACAGCGATCAACGAAAAACGGCCAGAGTTGGTCCATCAAAAAGGTCTCATTTTTCACCAGGACAATGCTAGCCCACATACATACATCTTTCGTCACTCGCCAAAAATTATTGGAGCTTGGTTGGGAATTGATGTTATATCCACCAATAGAACTGACCTTGCTCCATCAGATTACCATTTATTTTGATCTTTGCAAAACTCTTTGGATGGTAAAACTTTTAATGATGATGACGCTGTGAAATTGCACTTGATTCAGTTTTTTGCCGATAAATATCAGAAGTTATACGAACGTGGAATTATGAAGTTGCCAGAGAGATGGCAAAAGGTCATTGAACAAAATGGAAAATATATCATTGATTAAAGTTTATTTGTTGTATTTAAAAAAATGTGTTTTATTTATCTGAAAAATCGGCAATTACTTAGTTGCCAACCTGGCAGTACGTTTGCAACCTCAGTGTAATCAGCAACTCTCAGAAATATTGCATCTTGTAGGAATGTGTCATGATGTTCGGATGTTAGTAAGTTACATGTATGAATTAAGGATGCTGCCTGTCGTCAGAAAAGATCCCCAAATTCGTTTGCGAGTGCATCCATGTTCATATTCCATGAAAATTGCTTGCTTATAGTTTCATCCAAGGAGGGTTTTCTTCGCCTTAAAACCTCGTTGATTAATCCCCACGTCTTCTTTGGTTCGCATCTTGTAATCTCCCTCGTTCTAGATGCTTGCTTATTCCACTTGGTTGCGTAACTTTTTATAAGCGGTTTTGTACGCTAAGTTGCTTCTATTGTTTTTCCACCTATTATATAATACATATATCCCTTTCTTGTAGCTTTCATCAATACCCTTGTTATCCATTTACAAACGATTTTCGAATTAGAGTATATTTCACTCATTTCATCCATTAAGTAGTTCATAAGTGTTTCAGGGTGTGTTTCTTCTAAAAGTTGACTCTAGTCTGCATCTCTAATTAGGTGATTTACATGCCTCATCCGTAATATTTTGTGGAAGGGGGTGTTCCCTTCTATTGCGCTCTCCTCGTAGACTCCATATAGAGAAGAGTACTGATCCAAAATATCATTTTAAGCCATAGCCGAAAATGTTTTGATGTCTGGCAAGCTCACTAAAATATGATCAATAAGTGTTACTACTACCTATATTTAGATCGACTCTAGTAGCTCCTTTAGTTATGTTATATAATCCATTTGATGCCAGCATATCTTGGTAGTAACGTACTTGATAGTTTGAACTATCGTTGATATTTAAATTCATATCTCCCATAATAACCAATTCGTTATGAAATTCTTTTGTGCTTGTAAACTTACTAAATTCTTCGATGAATTCATTCTTATTATGCTTCGGAGGCCTGTAAATAGCACTAATCACTCTTTCTTTTGTATTAAGTTGCATAATCACGGTTAAATTTTCATATGATGCTGTTTCGATATTCAGTCGTTGATAATTTATGTATTTTTTTTTATAAACATCGCTATCCCACCACCCTTTTTATGCATTCTATTTGCTAACTCATAATCGAAAGCATCCAAATAGTAGAAACTATTTTCTTCTATAATGTTAATGTCAACTAACACAACAACATCAATATGTGTATCATACTTTAAAATCGGACAGGCACATGCGCAAAAAGTATTCCAATTTTTTCTTAATGATCTAATGTTAAGACAAAAACAGCGCAAATTATTTCTTTTTAGATCATTTATTGTTTGACTAAAATCTTGATAGTTCATTCAAGTCAAACATATCTTCTACATTGACATCACTACCCATTGAGACGTAAGAATTTATTCTACATTTAGACATATGTACATACATCGATATAAAAAACGGGAAATTTGTCCACGTTCCAGATAACTTCAGTTACTGAAGAACGGGTTATTTTTTTTCGTTTCAGTCTAAATTGACTTCCGATAAGAATGAAATATTATTATTATAATTTTCGCACCATCTATGTAAAGCGATGCTGATAATTTTTGCAACGTCCCAAGAGCAGTCAATGTCATAACATACTATATACCCAGCCCAATCTTTTGTAAATACTCTGTATAACTTTAATACCTTCTTCGAATAATATGGGATGCTGCCAGATGTAAGCCGTAAGTCAGTTGCCAATATAGATCTTACATTCTTGATCTTTTAAAGGAGAAGACGACACTATATGCAGCAAATTTTGCACCTTGACTTCTGATGGCCGTGGTAGCATAATTGGGCAAAATAGACGATTTTCAAGACCCGAGAACCCATACACAGTTTATGAAATCCCTTTAAATCTTCAATATCTTTAATAAATCATTGTCGGATGTGGGCGCTAGAAATCTTGTTTTCGGCGTAATTTAAAAGGAAAGCACAAAAGTGCTAACATGACGCCCTAATGTTGAAGAAAGTTATGCACAATTTCATAGAAAGGCATACGAGTATATCTAGTTTGATTAAAATTGTTCTCTCTGCATTTCCCGAAGTTATTAAAAGAATATATGAGATTGTTCATTCTATCATAGTTAGTAAAGAAGATGAACAAGAGGTCCGTGACTTCTCATCCCTCATTGTTTTACACTTAAATGAAGTCAAAGCATTCGCGTTCCAAAGTGAATCCAATTAGCACATTTAAATTAAACGAATGCTTTCATTTGCCCTTTTCACTGTAGTTATTACCCCACATTTATATACTTACCCTAATTAAAAATTCATTCCACGTGGTATGTTTCTGTTTTGAAATAAGTCATATTGCCTAACAAATGTTAACCTCAAAACCAATTAAAAAAGATGAAGCGATATCTGCGCCCGGGTATGCAATTAATTTTCTGTACCAGCAGCGAAAGCTTTAAAAAGATGAAGTACGACTTCAGGTTCGCATACGAAATAAGAACACTTCCTCACAGACTCTCTGTATACACATCTGTATTCCTAAGGGTAACCGATGAACCTTGTTTCTAATCCGCCAAAAGACGTACCACACAAGGTCAACGTAAAAATATTACCAAAATAACCTTGTATACGATGATATTGTATTTGGCCGGTTAGGATAATACCGTGCTCCTGGCATTCGTCAACAACAAAAAAAGAACCAACCGAAAACTCCATCATAATTACCACAGACTCGCATCCCCGATAATTGAAAATTTCACTGCCAGAGGAACGATAGTGAGTTAGCCTGGGAACAGACACACAACCAACTTGAGTCTATTAACCTCATATACGCAGGCGAAAGGACCTCGTGTCAGACGGTGGCAGCAACATCAACATCCGCGTCAGTTGTGTGCGTAGATGTACCCAATGTAGCCGTATATTAGTGCCTCATATTGAATAATGTGTACATAGGGAAGTCAAGTAGAATAGGAGTGTGGTGGCAGTGTGGGAGAACGAAAGTCGTTTGCTGGATTCCTGAAAAGAAAATAAACGATATTGCTCTTCGCCGACGATGCGTATGACGTATACGTAACTTTATGTTCGTTTGTTCTCAGTTTTCTCGTATGTAGGGTGTGTTGAGCGTAGTTGAGAGTTTAAAGTTTTGGGATATTTTGGATACGTTGAACTAGGAATATTATGCTGCTGAGAAGTCGAACAGAAATATTGGTAGTTAGGATAGATCTATATGTTGTTTAAGCTTTATAGAAGAGGAAAAACTAGCAAGTGAACACGTTAACTAAGGAAGAAAGTACTAACTCGTACTTCTTTATCTTTATTGTAGCATTAATTTTTTACGTTTATTGCACAATTTGCAGATATCTGGTGCATCTACCTTCCATCTGAAAAAGTTATTAAAGCTATTAACCAAATATCACAGATAAAAATTAAGTTCTGAAGGAACACTATAACTAAAACCTTCACAAAAGTAACTATAACATAATTTAGAAAAAAAAGAGAAGGGGAGCCGATAAGGACAGTATCTGGCCCAGATCAGTTTTACAATAAATTAAAGGTGGCAAAAATAAGTAAATATATAAATGCATCTGCAAGTAAATAAGTGCATAAATACATATAATAATATAATATAATCTGATGGATTGTGGAAACTGGAGAGATATGTGCGTTCTATCGACCGTAGCCAAGATAATAGCTAGAATCATATTAGAATGCATTAAGGAACATTTAGATTCAACTCTCGATGTCGAGCAGGCAGGCTTTCGTGCTGGATCCTCCTGCATCGACCACATAAACACCTTACGGATTATAATAGAGCAATGCGTCGAGTATAGGTCTCCGCTACAACTATTGTTTATCGACTTCGAAAAGGCTTTCGACAGCTTGAATCGAAATGTCATCTGGTTGGCCTTGCGCAGGAGAGGCATCCCAGAAAAACTAAGGCTACATACAAGGGAAGTAAGTGTAAAGATAAACACAAAGTGGGGTTTAAGATAAACACAGCCAAAACAAAAGCCCCGAGCACTTCTAACACCCGCATGCAACTCAAAATTGCAGGGCAGGTAGTTGAGAAAGTTGACAACTTTCTATACTTAGGAAGTGCGGTCTCGGCTGACCGTGGTGGCATCGAACTGGATCTGTATAGCAAAATCGGGAAAGCAATACCTGCATTCGGAATACTATCGAAAGTCTGGGGAAGCAAAGCTTAAAAAGCAAGCTGCGACTGTTCCGCTCCAACGTGGAATCAGTACTGCTGTATGGGTGCAGTACTTGGAAGGTGGATACCACTATCACACGCAAGCTGGAGACCTTCGTAAACAGATGTCTAAGAATCATATTGACGATCTTTTGGCCCAATCGTATCTTCAACGAACAACTTCATCTGAGAACACGCCAAGAACCTATAGACAATATTGCGCGAAGGAGAAAGTGGCAAACACACTCTACGGTGCGACGAAAACTCCACTTCGAAATACCTCAGGCAGTGGAAACCACTTACCCAGGCTGGCAGAACAGCGGGACGCCCTAGGCAAACGTGGCGCAGGACAGTTGAGGAGGAATCAAGCTCTTTGGGAAAGAGTTGGAGGCAGTTCAAACGCGTTGCCGAACTCCGAACAAGATGGCGCGCAGGCGTTGTTGACGCCCTATGCCTCTCGAGGAGTTCAAGGATTTAAGTAAGTAGTAAATATTTAAATAATTAAATAAGTAAATGAGATATATATTATTCATAAATAAGCAAATAAATTAATAAATGATGAAAATAAATAAAATAGATAATATGCTCAAATAATTTCGTGATTCTAACTCATCTGTCGAAAAATGCCAGGGATGATGTAAAATTATTTTCAAGAGTTTATTTTGCATAACTTGCAAAGCTACCATATTCTCCAGATTTGAATGCCATAGAAAATCTCTGGGGCATTCTAGTTCGGGAAGTTATGTTATAAAGAAAACCGCCAGTTTCAAACTATTGGTGAGCTGATAGAGGTTAAATACGAGGGGTTTGGCAAAACCTTCGCACTAGAACACTCCAAAAACTGGCCGAATAGATGAAAAGTCACTTATTTGAATTAATTCAAAAACTAATTGATTTAATTTTAATTTGAAAACAAATAAATGATTACAAAGAAAAGAACCAAATCTATTTTATTTTCTTCGACAGTACTACTTATAACTTTGAAACGCTGAAATTTCAAGAAAAATAAACAGACAAATTTGGCAAGTCCAATTTTAGTAAAAAACTGAGTTCGAGAAAATTAATTTTTTTAAAATTGTCCCTAAGTAAAATACCGTTAATTTTAGAGTTAGAATGAAAATTGAATTTTATCTCTGGGAAATAGCACATAGACCCCAGATATAAAGTTTGAAGAAAATTCGTCCAGCAGTTTAAGCTGCAGCCCGATATTCAGACAGACGGACAGACAGGCAGAATTGCGTGTCCCTATAGGAGCAAGTAAACAAATTCACCCAGAGTAAACAAATTAAATTTTTATGGGTGGCCCTATAATTTTGAAACACACTGTAGAACGGAACGTAGTACATATATATTTCATAACGTTTTAAAGTATGTAACTACGTAGAGAAAATAGCCAACCAAACTTTGAATGCGATAACCACATTAAAATCGGTTAAGTAGTTTCCGGGTTTATGAAGTTCATAAAGTAAATAACATATCCTTTTCCATGGATAGGATATATAACTTCTGACACATTTTGTAAAATAGATAAATAATAACCATATATCTCCAATAGAGATCTCAGTATCAACAGCTGAGTCGATTGAACCATATCTCTCTGTATGTCTCCAGTTTTTGGGCCTTCAATTTTGATCTGGGGAAATTAAATTTCATATAAATCTTTCGCAACTTGAACCAATCCAAGTGCACAATCCTCCCACAAACATACCAATTTTACATTTCATGATGTTACGCCAATTTAATGGGGCTTGGTTAAAAGACAGATTGTAACTTTTTTATTTCTATTTTTCCAATATTCATGTAATCATTATATTTGACACTAAATTTTGTGCAGATGTATGTACAATAAAGTACGACGAGTGGTATAGTATATTGCCCTTTTCACTGTGATACCTAGTAGCTATGTTCGACTAGCAGATGATGATACTCGTAGTGCTCATAAAGTGTGAACAAGATCGCTGATGGTGCTCAGTCCGGTACAATGTCTGATGTTTCGATGCTTAAGAGATTCGCTTTCTGCCTGTTCAGTGTACCCCAAATCTTCTGTGCAACACTCCACATATACTGCGTTGCGTACCGAAACTGAAGTTTGAAATTTGGCAGACACGTTAGGGTATAAGAAAAATTTGTTATTTGATCCTTCTCGTTGATTCTCACAATTCTAAGTGACTGCAATTTTTCTTTTTATGTACGGAGGCTACTAAAAAATCTTAGAGTGTGCATCAGACTTGTACTGACGTTATGTACAGAAGCACTCAACTTCATAGTACGATGCTTTGACTAAATATTTGGATTGCCCTAATTTAGACACTACAATTAAAGTGCTTACATCGTATCGATTGATTATCGTTTTGAAAACAAGAGCCAAACACATTAACGTTTTCATACCAAACAGGTCCTGCATATTTTTTCTAAATGTCTACGACTTGTGTGTATAGTGTCCTTAATCGCTCTTGTTTTTCTTATTAACATTTGCAGTTGATTGGCTTTTAGGAATTGTATCATATATGAAAAAAGCATTACACCTTAAACCGCCTTGACCCCAATCGTTAGATATCGCTGAGAGTTTATTTAAAATAAAATTTAGTTTGGTTTAATAATTCATCATCGTACGTACGGGTATTTCTCGGAAGTGGTGGAGGGAAGAATACATGTTGATCGAAAATTCAAAGCCCTTGAAAAACACACAAAGGTACGTATGTAAAACATACAATCCATACTCAATAATCTCACAAAAAACACCATCAATTACAATTTATGCCAATAGGATAGGGTATATGATATCATCTTAAACAAATTATAGTCCTTCCTGTGAATTTCCATTCTCTTTTGTTTCTTTTTTTTGGGCAACTTAAAGGTTGATTTGCCTACCTTTTGCTGTGCTGCTCATTTTTATTATGATTTTCCCTTATCATCACCTAAATATGTTTGTTTTACTGTCGGAATAGAATCCTTTGTACTGTTTTGCATAATTTTATGTGGCATATCGTCGGGTCGTTACTCCATAAAAAATTATCTTTACGGGCTTAAAAGAGCTTTGATGGATGATTTTTTTCCTTTCTTTATTCACGATAAGCGACGTAAACAAGTGTCCTTCAAGACATGTTGTTATTCCTTCCTCCTCATCCTTTTTGTTAACCAAGAAATAATTGATCCTGACAATGTTATAATTTAATTTTCAGTCAATGTCAACTGGTTGCGCTACTCTTCCTTCTTATGCGACACGATTTGATTCTGCTCTGTTAGCAAATTAAGTTATTGGTGAGGGTTTCCTTTGTGTTTTTATTCTTATTTTTTCTTGATCATTGGACATGACATACGTCCTTGAATGGTATAAGTAGGTTATCTCTTCCCTTTGTTTTTTTTTTTTTTTTTTTTTTAAATTTTCGATCAAGGTGAAATTAGATTTGCCATTATAAACGGATGAATGATATAAAAGGCGATGTAATCTTTGTTTATAATTATGTTATGCGTTGAAGAGGAAATAATCAGTTGGGTGGTGATGCGCGAAACTATAAAGGATTGGCTGAAGTTTGATTGGAAAGAATTTTGTTCAAAGCGGTTTTAAAATGGAGGTCTATCTTTTAATGGTTTCAGTGAAAGCCGTTTCGTTATTTTTGATGTTTAGATGATATTGTCTGATTTTGTAGGCAAGTTCCGGTCAAATGGGTCCTTAGTAAGTAAATAAATCGGGGGACTGATATATGTAAAGGGTTTTTCAATAGGGACATAACAATTTTATATTTTAATACAAACCCTTAAAATTTGTTTATGATCTGTCAATGTTAAAACGTCAGTCAAGATTTACATTTTTATCATGGTGAACGAGCAACGTTTGGAAATTATTAAAAATTACTACCGAAATTCTGTGTCGGTGGTCGCAACTTTAAGAGCGCTTACTCCAACTTTCAGTCGTAATAATCGCCCACCAGACAGGCTGTGCGTGCTATAGTGGATATATTCGAGTCAACATACGAGTTTTCACTATTGAATGTTCCTGTGCAAGTGAGATAACCCACCGGTCGAAGTACCGAAAATTTCGCAGCCATAAGTGCTTCAGTTCAAAATGAGCCAAATGAGTCGATTCCACGCCGTTCACAGGAATTGGGAATCTCTCAGTCTACATTGTGGCGAATTTTGCGTAAAGAACTTGGCCTACACCATTACAAGATCAAATTAACTCAAGAACTGAAGCCTCTTGATCATTTGAAGCGGCGAAACTATTCCTATTTTAACATGTGTTCCATAAATTTAACATGTGTACTACACCTGGAATAAATTTCAGCCCTATGTATATCTCAATTATTCTGTGTTTTATTTAAATACAAAATTGTTGTGTCCTTATTGAAAAATCCTTTATATCTTAATAAATCTCCGGAAAAAATGGAAAAGATGGTGATGATTACTGTTCTTTTGGCAGATAGCAAGTGGAACATTCATAGAAGGTGGGATATCCTTCTATAAGACAAATGAAATTGGATGATAATTACACTTTATAAATTGTTTTATCTAAAGGAGTAGATTGATGGGCTCCTGATCCCTGAAGAGTCTCCGCATGAGATATCCAATTCTCTAGACCAAGCTGACTGGCATCCTCGATCGCTTGGTCTTTAAAATGGAGACTGAGTCTTAATTGCCTTCACAGTTAATCATAAGTTGGACTAATTCGGGGTAATATGCTAGCAACACTATGTCATTGACAAACAGTAGGGCTTTAAATTATTAACCTGCAAACTCAATACAAACCCAGATAAAAAGCGTGCACATTTCCCTTGCTTTTGATTTCATTTATGTCGAGTAACTTATGTATAAATTAAAGCGTTCCGGTCTACTGGATACATATATTGTCCTCTATTACTCCAGTTGTAACTAGAACTTGTGTAAGATGTTTTAATAACTCGCGGAATTCTGCATAGTAATACCTCTCAAAACGAGCATAAAGTCAACCGTGGAATAGCCCGGCCTAGATCCTCCCATCCATTATCACCAATTCATATAGTAACCTGTCTGCAAAATCATTCTATAAATTTTATGCGAAGAGTTCTGAAACGAAATGCCTCAATAAATTGGTGGATCGCACTGTGAATCGTAAGACCCATACTTATAGAATTCCGTTGGGTCGGAATCATCACATTCTGGAACATTTCCAGCCTTAAGTCATTTTAAAGCCACCACAAGATCTTGACGAGTTATTTGTGAATCCAAAACATGATTTACGGAACAAGATCCGGCATAATGAAATGTGAATCTGCTAAGTTCGGGATTTAACAAATCCTTGAAGTGTGTAAAGTTAACTTAGATCTTTGCTGATGGCGAACCTCTTAATGTTGAGCTTCCTAGCAACCCTTAATAATAGATTCTCCTCTTTCCCTGTATAGCGCCTTCTAATCTCTATTCGCCTTCCGCGTAATAATTCGCTTTCTCCACTACGAATTTTGGGAACCCATCAATTCCTGGGATCTTGTTTGTCTTTAGCGCTGATGCAGCCTCAAGGATTTCCTCAGTTATGACTGGTGGTATTGTCTGTGCTTCATCAGATGTTTCTCGGTAGAGCAAAAAAATTTCGTCTTTTATCGGAAATAGTTCGCTAGCAATTGTATACATCATGTTCGGGCATGTCGGTGCAGTAGTCGTGCCATCTCTTAGTTTTTTCATGACTATTTGGTACGCACTTCCCCATGGATTCTATTGTAGTTCATACCTTCAGCTTACGAAGCTGTTTTCTTCCCCTTTGATATTATTCTCGTAGAACGTTATAATCTCCCGTATCTCTACCTCTGGCTCCCTGTTGCTGTCTATGCATTCTGAGACAGTCTATGCGTAGATTAGAGATGTAGTCATTCCACCAATATACAGGTGTTCTGATATTTCCTTGTTCTTATAGCCCACTGTTTAGCAGAAGTACAGATTCTGGACTACTCCAATTCAAAGATAATGATACTAAGTCGAAACTTCAAACCGGAGCTTTTAAAATCATATACGTTATCAGTTTGGAATCCTATGAGGAAACCATTCACGAACTAGAGCTCAAATTCTAACGCAACTTAGACCCAAACCATCTCATCTACCCATTCCTATGTCACGAAACTAACAAAATCCTATCCATAATTGACTAACTAAAACCCCGAACTAGAGTAAGATCTTTCAATTTCATCGAAAGCGCATGGAAATGGTCGCATGAAATCCTGACCATGACGACTTTCTAATCTTAAAAGCAAAATTTAACGATATCTTGGAAAATAATTACAAACAAATGGTACTTAATAAATTAACAATTGATTGAATTAATGAAATAATTAATAACACAAATAAAATTGTTAAAGCATTACCAGTCCAACGAAAACTTAAAAAAATGATTTTATAACAAGCATTGAACTTAAGTTAGAATTAATTAAAGAAGAAGTGGTCATTGAGTATGTCATGCATTAGGCAACAGCGGGTGGAGTAAATTCCTTTATTTTATTTAATAGCGAATTAAATGCAATCAAAACACTTTTTGAAAAAATAATGTACCATAAATAAATATACATAGATGAAGCAGTTCAGTTTGCCGAAATAAAAATTGCAGCAAATAATTCTACATTATTTTATGTTTTAAGTTTATCAAATACATAACAAGAATCTTGTGAAACGATGTTAACAAAACCTGCAAAAAGAAGTAAAGCAGCATCCAAAATAATATTTAAGAATATTTTGGAATGTAAAAAACAACCTTTATGGAATAAAGGAAAAAGATACGACAAACAATAACCTAATAATATGTAACGAAAAACAAATCGTAGATTTAATCGAAACACAATGTATCCATACTTTACTCAAGAGTCGACCTTCCAACTGCACGGAAATCACTAATCAGAATATAGAAGAAATCCTCCCTGTAACCTTACTGTTGAACCAATTCAATGGGACAATCTTCATCAAAACAAGGGACCTAATAATAAGCTTTACCCCGCAATACCACAATGCGACAATAACCGTCAACCATCAATCACCTCACTTTTAACGAATTCCGCAGTACGAATCCACTCCCTCCAGTTCTGCAACCGGACTCAATTTCTGGAATCTAAGAAGAGGTTATAACACTCCAAGATATCAAGGAACTGCATCTCAGAAATACCCAAGCAAACTCCTTAATAAACTTCGGCCTAATCACCGCCATAATCATCTCCTTGGCTGGATTTATAATCATAAGGTCCTCGACATTCTGCAGACGCAACCCTATCAGCAGCACAACGATCATAGAAGCAAAAGAAATCCCAATAAAGGATGCAGCGAGACCAGAATGCCAAATAAGATCACTAGTAAAATCCTTAAGAACCTGTCAAATACACTACTTCTGCGAATGAGGGCATTCTCATTTAAGGAGGGAAGAATTAACACCAGATACATTTAAATATCTCCCGACTCCATACCAAATTCACTTTACAATGGAAAATCATTCATCATCAAAGGCAAACATGAAGACAATCTGTGTTAAGTCATGCAAAATGCACTCGGTGTAGTCTCGGACTGGTGTGCTGGCGAGTGCTTATCGATAAATCCCAGCAAGGCAATCGTTGGGGAGGAATGCAACTGGCTATTTCGCTGGAGCATTTTTTGTGAAAAAACGATAAAACAGGGAGAGACATGCGACATTTCTCCTATGTCTCTATCACCTATAAGTTTTAACGCGCGATTTTGTACCCTATCAAAAATGTGCAGAACGGTCTTGGGTGCACCAGACTAGATATGGGCGTTATATTCCAGCTTAGGGCGGATGAATGCCTTATAAATTGAGGCCAGATAAGACGAGGTAAAATATTTCTTGCACCGTTTAAGGAATCCTAGACATTTTGCAGCATTTTTGGCGACCTCGAATATGTGATCGTTCCATCGAAGATGGTTATTAATACACATACCAAGAATGGCAAGTCTTTTGGGTTTCAATGATGCAAGTACCATCCATGGACAATGGTTGAGGGTTTTGGTTTCGCTTGAGAGACAGAAGACTGCATTGTGTTTTGGAAGCATTAAATTCCACTCTGTTGGTTGAACCCCATTTAATTATGCTGTCTAGGTCGGAATTTAATGTGTTTATCATACGTTACCGTTCCCCTTCTACGGCCGAAGAGCAAGGATGTGAGTTAGGAAACGAATATGAAAAACTTAGGGTACTGTCATCAGCGAAGGAATGAATTGGGTTAGAAGCTGCAGACAAGAGATCATTTATAAAAATAAGAAAGAGAGTCGGAGGCAAAACAGAGCCTTGGGAAACACCAGCATTTATTTGGTGGATTGCAGACTTGAAGCCGTCCAAAAAAACTTCTATTGAACGCCCCGAAAGGTAATTTCTAATCCATTGAAGAGTAGACTCATCGACTCCATGTGCACACATTTTCGACTAAAGAGCCTGATGCCAAACTCTGTCAAAACCATCTTGGTTTCGCCGAAGTGATGGAGAGATTGGTTCCACTTGTCGGTGAGATATGCCATCAAATCACCAGTGGACCTGTTGCTACGAAAACCATACTGCCTGTCATTAAGGAGTTTTCGTGAATCGAGATATTTCATAAGCTGACGATTTATCAGCGTTTCCATGATCTTGGAGTGCATTGGGTCGGTTATTGGACAGGGAGGAAGATTTGCCTTTTTTAGGGATGGGCTGGGCAAATGCTGTTTTCCATCTACTCGGAAAGAGCCCTGAAAAGTAGGATAGACAGAAAAGCTTACGCAGAGGTTTTGCCAGCGTAGAAGAACACCTCTTCAAAACTATGGGGGGGATACCATCTGGACCAGCGGATTTGTGTATGTTAAGACCTTTGAATACTCCTGCAACTGTACGAGTGGGAAAGTGGACCTGTCCCATGGAAAATTTGACGCTCTCAAATACAGGTGGAGACATAGCATTATCTGGCAGCGTGGAGTTCACTGCAAAGTGAGCAGCAAGCAGATTGGCTTTGTCTAAGGAGCTGACAGCTGGAATGTCATTGTAAATGATCGTGGGGATGGCAGACGAGGCAGAATTTTCAATATTTATAACGAATGACCAACAATTTTTACTACCTTTGGGATATTGTAGGATTTTTTGCCTCAATTTTTGGTCATGTAAGAATTTTACACGTTGAATATTGGCATTGCAGTCTTGTCTTGTTTAAATTTTTTCGGTTTTCCTCAGATTTGTTGGCTTTATAAGACCGAAAAATTACTTCTTTCAACCTGATAGCCTCTTTACAACTCTGGTCAAATCACGAGTTTGCCTTAGTTTTAATGCTCTTTATTCTGTTAGGAATAAAGTCTTTCATACGCAAGAGGATAATGTCAGTGATCATATCAGCTGCGACATCCACGTCGCTATCGAGGAAGCATAGCGACTAGTTAAAACTCCTAAAGAAGCTATTAAGGCCACTCCAGTTGGCTTTCTCGTATTGCCATACTTTTCTTTTAGGAGTTTTTTCTTTAACTGAGTGGCCGGAGTATGAGAATTTAGCTGATACGATATTATGGTCAGACTGACCTAGAGGCGCTAAAACATCAATAGTGTATTTATCAGGGTGCGAAGTAAGAAACAAAACCAAAGTATTGGCGGGATGGCTTTCAATATCCGGTATACGTGTAGGTTCATTTACAAGCTGAGTCAAATTGTTTATCTCAGCAAAAAGCTCAACATACCTTCCTTCGGGTGTTGTCTGGCCAGAGTGTTGAAGCCAATTCGAATTGCGTATATTGAAATCGCCCGCAATGACGATTTCAGTATGAGGGTACAAGGAGACAATTCGAATGATGGAATCGGACAGCGCATCAAATTCGTCAAAAGTTTGGTTGCTGTCCGCATTAGGGCGTCTGTAAATAAAGCAGTAGTAAATCATTTGAAATTAAATTCCGGGTTGGAACAGTGGCCATACTGTGGTGGAACTTGGTAAGCAATATCACTACGGACGTAAATGGCGAGGCCACGGTGGGGAAAGAATAATGACACTAAGTTATATCCAGACAGTTTCAAATCGGAAGATTCTTCCACTACCTGTGTTTCGCTTAGTGCCAAAACAGCTGGTTTATGGGAATGGGCGTGGGCGTACACATAGAAGAAATTCGTTCGAAGCCCACGAATGTTGGTAAAATCAACCCTAAATTCCCTCATCACTACGACATAGAAACACAAAAAGACACAACTCTGACGTAACTAAGCAAAACTGTGAAGTGTAGATCTAAAGAATAGTTTTCCAAAACAAACTGTTGCAGGTGCTGTGCCCAAACGATAATCAGCTAAGGTCCGCTATTTAGATAAACATTCACAGTCCGCTATGCATAAAATGTTAAGAGCCAAACAGAATGTGTATCTGCGTCTGGGTTGAGTCTGAGTCGCAAGCTGTCAAAATATTAAATGTATGGAAAGCCGTAAGCCCCAACACAATGTGTGTCTGCGTCTGTGTCGTGAATCGCGAAGTTGGATTTTGTTCAACTTCAAGCAGCGATGCAAATTTGACGTTTATGAATTTGTACACAAAAGCTTTTGTTGTTTTGGAAATGGAGGTCGAGAAATTTATAGAAATTGTGCGCGCGCACGTAATTCTTTGGAATTTGTCGAATCCTAATTATAAAAATTTAAAAAAAAAAAATGCAAAAATGGAAGGAGACATCCGACGAATTTGGAATATCAAGTAAGTAAAAAAAAAGTATTCGTAAATTTTGTTTATATTTATTTTGTTTCCATTGTTTACAGTTGATGAGTGCAAAAAAAAAAATGGAAGAGTGCGGGACAGCTATGTATAGATGTTTTTTTTTCAATTTTTCTTTTACCAGGCCTAGCAATAAATTGTACTGCTGCTTTCTCATCCTCGTTATTTTAAAAAAGGTCCTTGTCGTGCTCTTTGAGGTGTTTGAAAGTTGCCTCAAAAAATTCCCTTTCTTTTCTTTCCTTATAAAGAGGACGAACCCACCATCTGCGCTTCCACTTTTTCATTAATTTTATTGCTAAATAGCACATGTGCAGAACACACATAATAAAAGCAATTTCTTCTTGTTCGTCCATATCCATTATCCACAATTAATAACAAACTCGTTTAAGCACTAATAAAATTAAGAAGTAAAAACACAAGATGCAAATTTGACAGTCGCTTTCATTGTGTTTAATTTAACCGCAAGCAGCGCAGCAGATGTTTGACAGCGCTGCAAGACTCAGACTCAGATACACATTCTGTTCAGCCCTTTACACTCTCTCAGCCATCGCAACTGGAAGCATGTACATATATAGCACATGCTCCAATTGCGATAACGAAGAAGGGCAACAACGAGTGATTTGGGGTGAAAAGATAGGATACACCGCCACTGAATTGTTTTTTTTTTTTATTTTATTTATTTTACTTATTTTTTTTTTCTACTGCAATGCACTGACGGATTATCGCGTGTGCGCTCGACGGCAGGCAAAAGGCAACAGTCGTTGTTCTGTTTACAAGAAGAAGAATACTGAACATTAGTTCAGTGACTAAATGGCACAACCATTAATTTTTCCGACGAGTTAAATATCTAGGAATTGTCCTGGATAAGAAACTTAACTGGAACTCCCATGTTAAGCATAAAATCGCTAAGGCAAAACTTGTCATGTAGATCTGCCGTCGTATGTATGGCAAAATCTGCGGTCTGTCCCCAAAGGTCATATTCTGGTTATATACCACGGTGGTAAGACCCATCCTTACATACGCGTCCGTTGTCTGGTGGACGAAACCCAAGGAGGTCACAACCATCAGGAAACTCAGCAAACCTCAAAGATTAGCTTGCCTCGAAATTACAGCCATAATCGGACTTACTCCGTTACACATTTTCATCAAAAAAGTGGCAATTCGCAATGCAGTTAATCTTCGAAAGTCGGATGTTAACAGTACATGGTATCATGTGGATCTCATGGATCTATTAACCGACTTCCTGCTTAGAAGAGGACGAAACTGCAGTCCACATACTATGTGAGTGTGTAACTCTGTGTAGAAGTAGGAGAAGCCTATTTCTTAATGAGATACTATCTCCATTAGACCTAAGGAATTCATCCGCAGCAGTAATTATAGCTTTCATAAGGAAAGTTGAAGTACTGCTGCTCTAAAAAGTGATCTTTTTTTTCTCAGTGCCTACACCCCATTTGGGCGTGGTCACACTCGTGTTAAAAAAAAAAAATATACTTAACTACCTATTGAATTGACCGTCTATTTATCCATTTCCTGTTTCATACACAAACAATTCATGGATAAAAGCGCCCGAACACAAAAAAAAACTGCACATAAAATACCAACTTCTAAAAACCCACAAGTAAAAATACGCAGGAAATCGCAAGCACAACAATTTTTTTTTTGTGCCCGTTGTGTTCCCCTCATCTGCGTAACTGTAAGGAATAGTGATGTTTTTTGGGAATTATGTATTGAGAGGATTTAGGTCTAGGGATCATGGGTAGTATCAACTATATCGTATAGTGATCGGGGAATCGTAGTGTTCGTCTGGCGAACTCCAGTATATCCCCGATTCCTTTCTTATTGAGGTGTGTAATATCCGGAATCCTTGGAGATCCCAGAATTTTCAGCCTTAGCCTCGCTGTAGCGGGGCAGTGACAGAGGAAGTGTTCTATATCTTCCTCCTCCTCTTCACAGTTCGCACAGATTGCTGTATCAGCTATCCCGAGTCTGAACGAATGTTTGTTGAGATTGATGTGCCCTGTTAAAAGTCCCACCATCTCAATTGTGTTCTGCTTGAGTTAAGAGCTCTTTTTGCTGTGTTGTTACTCGGTTTGGTTATTACAGATCTAGTCATTTTGCACGTGTCTAGATTCGTCCAGTAGTTATTGAACTCCTGTCGTATCTTATCATTGATTATTGTTTTAATAGTTGTCAGAGGGACCCCTATTGTACTATCCGGGTTCAGTTCTGTATTGCCTGCTCCTTTCCTTGCTAGTTCGTCTGCCTTTTCGTTACCCGGTACACCCTCGTGCCCCGGTACCCATGTGAGACGGACTCTATTGCGTCTGGCAAGTAAGTTCAATTTAGTTTTGCACTCCCTTACTAGTCGTGATTTCGACATGGGGTTTGTGATCGCGCTAATTGCTGCTTTGCTGTCCGAGCAGATGTCAATTTGCCTTTCTTCGCTGGTGTCTTCTGCGAGTATTTCGGTTGCCTCCATAATTGCATAGACTTCTGCTTGGAACACCGATACAAATGGTTCTAGGTGAATAGCAAGTTCAATGGGTGGGTTAGCACTGAAGATGCCAGCCCCTGATTCCCCTGATATGTTAGAGCCATCTGTATAAACCGATGTCCCATTGGAGTTTCTTGTCGTTCTTTCATACGTCCAATATTCTCTTGCGGGAAAAATTGTTTCGAAGTTGTTGGAGAACGTGTACGATTTCCCAACAACATCACTGGGGCAATCGATGAGTGGTGTCATTACTCTTATCATTTCGGTGATTTTTCGATGTCCCGTATTTGCACCACCGCTGAAATGGCCGATAGTTCTAAGCCGTGAGGCTGAAATGCCGGCAATCTTCTTCGCTTCGAGGTGCACTGGTAGAATGTTAAGTATCGCTTCCATGGCCGCGGTTGGTGTTGAGGATTGTGCTCCTGTAATACCCAGGCAGACCATACGCTGCACCTTAGTTAGCAAGTCTCTTGCATACCTTTTGCTCATCACTGGCACAACTACACCGTAGAAGATGATGGATTTTATTACGCGTTCGTATATCCAGTGGACCTGTTTCGGTTTCAAGCCCCATGACTTACCGATGGCCCTCCTGCATATCTGCTCTCTTTGCTTTGGTGACTCTTTCTTCCAGGTTCTTTCTCCAGGTCAGTTTCCTGTCCAATATAATGCCCAGATACTTGACGCTGTCGCGGAGTTGTAGTGATACTCCTCCGAGTTGTGAAATGTGAAAGTCACTAGTTTTGGTTTTCTTTGTAAAGAGAACCATTTCCGATTTATTTGGATTTATTTCTAATCCACTCTCCTCCGCCCATTCTTTTATGATTCGAAGGGTGTTTTGCATAAGCTCTCCTATGATGTTCAGGTGCTTACCTCTCTGCGTACGCTACACATTTCGCACAGGTTCCATCCAGTGCTTTTAAAAGGTTGTCCATTGTGAGCACCCACAGAAAAGGAGATATTATCCCCCCCTGTGGTGTTCCCATACGGACTGTTCCCCTTCTTGTGTCGTCTCCCAGTGAAGTTGTGATAATGCGGTTTGTAAGCACGTGTTCTAGCCAATTGTTTATTATTTGGTTATTACAGTATATCGAGAGGGCCTCCACAATTTTTTGAGTTTTCACATTGTTAAATGCCCCTTCGATATCTAGAAAAACGCCTGCGACTGATTCCTTGGTTTCAAAAGCATCTTCTATTGTGAATACAACCTAGTGTAGTGCCGTCTCAACTGATTTTCCTTTGAGATATGCATGTTGATTACGACACAGCCGCGGAATTGTAATCTGTGTTCTGATGTAGTTGTCACAGATTCTCTCCATTGATTTTAGTAAGAAGGACGTTAGGCTAATAGGTCTATAGCCCTTTGCTGTCGACAAATCTTTCCCGGGTTTCGGTAGGAACACCACCCTCACCTCTTGCCATTGTGTTGGTGTGTATCCATGATATAGACATCCCCTGAAGATATTGACCAGGGTTTTCTTTAGGGTGTCTAATTCTATCCCTTTTTGCAAGAAGATGGGAAGTATTCCGTCCAAGCCCGGTGATTTGTATGGCGCAAATGAGTTAATAGCCCAGGTCACTTTACCTGCATCAACTAGGTTCTCAGTGTCTTCCCATTTTGTATCAGTTCGAGTGACCCCACGCTTGGAAGGTGTGCTGCCTCGCTGAAACAGTTTGGGAAGTGTACACACAGCGTCTCCAAGGTATCAGCTGCGGTTGCCAAGTTATTGCCCGCCTGTAGAAGTTGATAACTTGGTGGTTCCTTGGACAGGATCTTCTTTAATCGCGCTGCTCCATTATTATCGCAGAAAGTTTTCCATGATTCCCTTTTAGCAGCCCTGGTGAGCTTCTTGAATCCTCTTTTACTTTCTTTATAGGATTCCTAGTCTGCTTCTTCGTTGGTTCTTAAAGCTTTATTTAGGCGTTGTCTAGCAACCTTCCTTTTTTCATGGAGGTCGCCGTTCCACCATTTTTGCTTGCACTTCTAGGTACCGGTTTTAGAGGATAGGCGGCCTCAAAAGATTCTATAATACACTTCTGTACTTTCAGGACTTCATTGTTTAATTGGTTAATCTCAGTGTAACTTTTATCCTGAGTTGGTGTCAGCTTTCCCTGAATATTACTTACAAAGATGGACCAATCTGTTTTCTTAGGATTCCTAATCATTATTTTGGATTTGTGATCAATTCCAATATCAAAACTCAACCACCTGTGGTCCGAAAAGGAGATCTCATTACTTATCCTCCAGTTCGACACCAGGTGTATAGACCTAACGTCGCATAAGGTTATATCTAATACCTCCCTTCTAATTTTATTTATGAAGGTTGGTGTACAGCCCTCATTCAAGGTAATCAAGTTTTCAATATTTAAATAATCGGCTAAACACTCACCTCTTTTGTTGATGTTCGTACTTCCCCAGTTAGTGTGGTGGGCGTTAGAATCCATACCCACTATGAGGCTCTTCTGTTGGGACCTCTTTAACTCATCGCTAGGTGGAGGTTGCGGGGAGTCATAGGGAAGATAGCAAGAGGCCAAAATAATTTGGTTGGTCTCGCTATTTCTTGCCCTATATTCGAGACTTGTGACTGTGAGGTCGCCTGTGCTGATCTGTGGAATAGAGAAAATATTAATATCCTTATGTGCCACAATACAGGCCCTACACTTACTGTTTCCGTTGTTTGCAATCACTTTCAGTTTATTTCCCCATCCTGTTACCTGCTAAGAGGTAAGCACAGAGGTTGGCAGTTGCCGCCCTACTGTGCTGAAGGTTTGCTTGGATTACCTTCATTAATTCTTTCGTGGAATGAAGGGATTACAAAGCTGACCTGGTGAAAGCCGCATAATGCTTTTTCCCCTTGTAGGACTAGTGACCCCAGCGATTCCTCGTCAATCCCTACCACGATTAGTTGGCCTTTGCCTGCCTGCTCCTTTGCGTGGTAGAGTTTCCACTTTTCTGTCTTAAGGTCCTTGTTTTGCAGCTTCATTCGTGCAAACAGCGTTGCAGGTTCCTCGATTACCCCTGGGATCCAAACGGACACCCTGGTTAATCTGGTTGGTTAGGTTGGTTCCTTCCCAATCATCGAGTTTATATGTTGGTTTAGCTAACGACTCCGTTAAGGCATTATCTTGACAGCATATGTGGTAGCGGCTGCCTTTGAAACCTGCCCTCAGGAAATTCAGGGAAGTCATCGGATTCTCACAAAGTGTTTGGTCCAGGGTAGCATTGAGAGCTTTCTGGAACCGTTCATGTAGCTCCTCCGGTATCTTCCCATCCTCGTCGTTTCTGTTGTAGACCTCCATCTCCAGAAGGTTGGCTGCTACATCCCTATACGACCTCGTGTGACGAGATTTTGTGGGTGTGGCTGCCTGTCTCCTTGAAGTTGACGGCCTAATCGGGTTTTTGGATTTTGGTTGTGCGACAGTACTTCCCTCGCTACTCCATGGGTGAGCGTTAGCCTGCCCTGGTGGAATAGAGGTAAGCCTAGATTGTGGATGGTCTTTAGCAACACGACTTCTTTTTCTCTACGGTGGTTCAGCATGGGGGCGCATCCTCCTCTTGCCATCAGAGTTTGCTGAGGCATCCTCTGGTGATAGAGTAGGGTGTTCCATCCGTTCCCCGGTCAGTGTAGTTGCCACCGACTTCAGCAAAGACGTCGACAAAATTTCGCATTCAACCATTCTCCTCAAACTTAACCTCTTGGTTTTCAATCGGGGTTTATCTCATATTTCAAATCTTACTTGGGAAAAATGCCAACATAAAGTCCTCTTCAATTTCTGATCCTATTAAAGCTACATCGGGAGTTCCTCTAGGTAGCCATCTTGATCAAATGATCTTCATTTTGACAATTAACGATGTCGATTGTATCATCAATGACTCCCTGCTTTCTATATATGCGGATGATATGAAAACCTTCAGAACCATATCATCTCGCGCCAACTCTCTCTCACTGCAAGATGATTTTAACCGATTTTCAGTCTGGTGCCATAGTAATTTTTTAGAGCTCAACGTCCGCAAGTGCCAAGTTATTACATATTCTCGTAAGCGTATCCGACCATCCCCTAGAGTCTATTCTATTAGCGGTGAGCTTATTCCCTCTGTCTCTTCACTGCGCGATTTGGGTGTTATCTGTGATAGGGAACTCAACTTCCGTTCTCATATTGATAACATTATCAACAGAGCTAACTCTGTGCTCGGTTTCATTAAACGATGGTCTAAAGAATTCTCAAACCCTTACAAAATCCTTATACATTACATTCGTCAGACCCCTCCTTGAGTATGCTTGCCAGGTATGGTCACCGTACTACGAAATCGATATCTTGCGAATCGAAGCTGTCCAGTGTAGGTTCATCCGCTTTGTCTTACATGGTCTTGCTTGAGCTGATAGTTACAATTTACCCTATATGCTGACCGTTTGAAACTAATCAATTTTCAGCCTCTCGATAAACGTCGCGAAGTTGCTGACATCTTGTTTATACATCAGTTATTAGCTGGTAATATTGATTTACCCTCGCTGCTGCATATGATTTCTTTCAACACCAACCTACGTAACCTCAGGTCCTCACCCCTCTTCCGTCTTATTCCTCACTGCACCAATTATGGATACCGTAAACCAATGTCCAGAATGCTCCGCAGAGCTAATCCGCTTTTGACTTTCATAATGCATCCCCAAGCTCTTTGAAAGCATCGTTTATGATTCAATGTACTTCCATTGTAAACAAATCTTCACTCCAGTACAACACGGATTTTTAAAAGGTAGATCTAGTACGACAAATCTAACAGAATTTGTATCTTGCGTACTACATGCATTAGAGGATGGTAATGAAGTTGATGTTATTACCACAGATTATAGCAAATCTTTCAACAAAATCTCACCAAATTATTTGCCTTAAACTCAGGGTTTTGAACTATTTTTTATTTCCTGGATTAGATCTTATCTAGAAAACCACCAGTATAGAGTCCTCTTCAGAAGCTCTGTATCTAATCCCATCAGTGCCACCTCCGAAGTTCCTCAAGGTAGTCATCTGGGACTCCTGATTTTTTGTCTTAACCATCAACGACGTTGGTCTCATCCTAAAGGGGTCTGGCCTTTTTTTTTTCTGGCCTGCGGACGATAAAAAAAATCTTTAAGATAATTTCTTCCTCATCAGATTCTCTCTTACTGCAAAGCGATCTAAATTTTTTTTTCACGTGGTGTAAATATAATATCTTAGAGTTGAATGTGACGAAATGCAAAGCTATTACTTTTTCCCGCAAGCGTCTTCGCCCTCCTGTTAGGATCTATTACTTTCAAAATGTAGCTATTACTTCAGTCAATTCTATCTGCGACCTAGGTATAATATGCGGCAGAGAACTTAACTTTTTTTTTTAGTTTAAGTTTGTTTAAATATAATTTCATAAGGTATTAGTTTTAAGTATTACATTGTTTAAGTTCTTCAATGCTTGTACTAAGCAAATAAATAAATGAATATTTCATTCCTTTAATTCTTCCTCCTGACCGAAAAACTATTACTTTTAAGTCCAGTTTTAGTTCTTGCTTGTACTAAGTTAAAATAAATAAACAAATGAATCAACAATATTTTAATATTTATTGTGCAATGCGGACAAATGGCATCGTCTTATAAGCAGTATTGCACAATGTTGGTTCAGTTCTCTTTCAAAGTTTGTGCGGCTACAGAGGTATCAGACGTTAACATAATTATTGGGTAACAATATTGCGGCGTCTGGGGGCACCCAGCAGTAATATTGCGCAGATCTCAGATTTACACCTCTATCACTAATAAAAATACATTTCGCAGCTGTTTTGCGCCATCCTGAAGTTTACAAGTAAATAAAAACAAAGAATTGAATTGTAAATAATAATTATGAATTTAAACGGATAAATTATTATATTTTATCCTCTTCTTATTCCTATTTCGAAAACCCGCACAGCTGATATAGCTGTCAAATAATGCAACAATACCATTGTAAAGAAAAATAAATCTTTCAGATCTTGTATTTTTCGTTCCAATATTCCATTGACAGCAAAATCTAAAGTGGCCAATCGAAAATGACTTAAAAAAAAAAATGTGCTGTGTACTTTGTTTTGACAGCAGACGACTTAGATCAATGTAAGGTTAGGCTATCAATCTCGCCCTCAGATTGATAATTGAGGCCTTCTGAAGTCGCACAATGTAAGTCTTGTTACGTTTAATATTCGCAGCTCGACAGGGTTACATAACTTCAAGAGTCTGACTCCTTTCGCGAAGTAAATCTTCTCATTTGACTTTCGAGTTATGCCCGCCTTAATGTTTTAGGTTCTTGCTTCATTGTAAATTATTGCCTTTAAATCTCCTATACCATTCTGTTGTAATTGTTGCAACACATTACCAGCTCTTGAAAGTAGTAACAGTTAGTGGAACAGAAAAAAGCGGAATTATGATAGACGATGTAATTTTCTTGGATCCTATGGAACTTCTTTTTCGTGTGCTATTCTGTTAACTTTTATGTAGTGTCATCAATTCTACACACATCATGACTCCCCTTTTATCATAAGTTCTTCTATTTTACTGTCCAGGTTGTTAAAATAACCTTATACTCTGTAGTAATAACTATTTGATGCTCAGACCACTTATGGTTGTGCTAATACTCCTGCAAAACTATTACTCTTATGGCCAGCCTAACTGCTTGAATCTATACTACCACTTTAGCTATAAATCTAGTAACTTATAGTCTGTGCTTTTCTTTCTGTTCGCCACAGAACCACATCGAACCCAGCCACTGCCATTCAATCAAATACACTACTAACCACTAAAATTCACCTTCTCACACAATTTCAGCAATGGTTGAAGGATTTCCAAAGAAATTTCTGATGCAATAGTCTCCTGCTGATACGATTTAATTCGAAAGATATTCCAGAGTTAACATGGCCTTCTTTATGGTGACGCGTTGACCTTTTACTAGGAATTCTTATATCAAGAAAATCAAAACCTCTACCCAAAATAATCAAGAAACCTAACACACGTTGCGTTGAATGATTTTCAAAAAAGTTTTGTGTTAATTTTGAAAAGGACTTCCATGTCTACTCGTATTTTGCAGGAGAAGGATAAAATTAGAGTTGTAGTTGTTTGGACTATACCCAGCCCTACCTACCTACTGAAATAAACCTAAATGTGCCAAGAAATCAGTGTAGGATTGAGTGATTTTTAACGGAACTAAGGACAATTAAGAGTTTTTGCACGTGTTTCCGTGGACCCGGAAGAGGTTAAGAACTCAATCAACATCCTCTGAAGTTTACTTAATTATGTTAATTAGAAGTCAACATTCTACTTGGTGGTTCGGGAAGAGGTAATAACTTAGTCCTGTTGCTGGATCGGATGGAAGGTGGGTTCAAATGTTTTTCTGCTCTTTTATTTGATTTCGGGTTGAAGCTAAGAAATTTTGATTGGTTAAGTACTCATAAGAAATTTAAATTCTCTTTCACTGAAATTTTAAGGTGGGTCTTCTACTGATTTTTATTTCATCAATGACTGATAACAAATATAGTGTAGAACTGAATCGTACTGTACTAACAATAATTTCTAGTGGCGTGTTCTGTTTTATGAAAACATGACAGACTTGTAATTTAATGACACTCAATTAAAAAAAATTCGATAGAAATTAATCAATCTGGGGCCTATAGCACCAACAAATTTTCAATTTCATTGTCCAAATTGAGTTTTTTCATTCAAAGGTTTCATTGAACAAACACTACACAGAAAAGTTGCAACCTGAGACAAAAAAAAAAAATTGTTGGCGTGATGTATGAAAACGAAAAAGTCAGTGGGGGCAGTGATCCATCATAGCAAAGTATAATATGTATCCCTGCTATAAATGTAAGCAGCCCTCAGGCAACATAAATTTCCTTAAGCACTTTTCAGATCTGGTCTTGTGAAAATCACTAACAACGAATACAAGAAACCCGCTGATTCAAAACCCACAGGTCTGAAGAGGTATTCTTTCACACTGGCAAAAATATTTAATTTATCCTACTCTTCTGCACTTCTGAGTAGATGGAACGCAGCTTATTAATTATCTTGAAGTTCACTTGATGATGATATACCTCACAAGAAAGTTCAATAGGTCTCTCCATCACTTTGCTGAAAATAAGATTGATGGAATCTAGTAATTTAGTAGTATAGTCACAGGCGATGCTGAGAATGTGGGAAGATCACTTCTGTAGACTGTTAAACGGCGGTGATAGCCAAAACATTGCTCCATTTAACTTGGACGATGTCAATAAACATTCCAACCACCCGACCAAAGTGAGGTGAAGATAGGAAAATCTAAGCTCAAATCACTATGAGGACCACAGGCGCGTGGTTATACGAGTAGTAGGGTAAGATTCTTACTAAATAAATTTGTTAGTTGCTGCAACTAAGTTAAAACTTATCAAGCAATTTGTTTATCACAAAATAAAGACGTTTGGCAGGTGTCTTTCCAATAAGACAGCTTTGTAGACGAGAGAAATATACTCGTCCAGAAGTTATAGGATTGAATTATTAACATGTACATACATTTAATCAAATTTTGTGCTTTCGCAAGAAGTTGTTGGTTTCATCTTCGATTCCAAGATCTCTGTGTACATATGCATATCGTCTTTTCTTTATACCACGGTGCACGGACAATTTCTCTTAGCACTTAATTTTCGAAAGTTTGTAAAATATTGGTATTAGTTTTTTGGTAAAACCCCAGAGTTCTATACCATAGGTCTACACCGGCTTCGGCACTTGCTTGTATAAGAGTAGCTTATTCTCAGTGTTAAGCTTGGAATATTTTCCAAGTAACCAGCACATTTCTCTGTATTTGTTTTCGAGTTCTTTACGTTTCTTTTTCACGAGCTACTTCCATTTCAGCTTTGCGTCGAGTGTCATTCCGAGGTATTTAACCTAGTTTGCGAGTGGAATACGGACCGAGTTTGTAAAAATAAGCAAGCTGTTCGAACAGATTTGGTTTCATTGAAAGCGATCTGCCCAGCCTTTGTCCATTCTGCTATCGTTTAGAAATGTCGGAGCAGTTTAACATTCACCTCATTTGAGTGCCAGGGCATAAGGGTATTCCAGGGAATTGATTTGGCCTGTGCTGGATCTGAAACGCTCTATTTGATTTCTCTAAATAAAAAGCATATTAGCGCTGTTATAGGTGTTATAACTGGACACTACCTAATAGGCAAGCATGCAACAAGACTTGGCATCTTCTCTAATGATTTCTGCAGAAGCTGCATGGACGAGGAGGAGAAAGAGACTATTCTTCATCTTCTTTGCACCTGCCCAGCTCTCTTCCAAAGAAGAAAACTCCACTTAGGAGCCTTCTGTTTCAATGAGCTAAATGATCTAAATAATATTGGCGTTAGGTACATTCTACGCGTCATCAGAAGCTCCAAATGGTTCAATTAGTAGGCTAGAGGCCGCGTCTCAACCCCATGTGGTATCACAATGGACCTATTGGTCTAAGTATGTTGGCTTCTTTTTTTGCTGACAGCCACTTCAACCTAACCTAATCTTCTGCAATTGTTTAACCTATTGCTAGGAAAGCAGTGTCATCAATCTAGCTAGTTCAAAGGGCTTTACTCTTTCCTCCTAGTCAGATTGCTAGTATTTAATAGTTCCGACATTTCTGAGTTGACGTGATTGAATAGTCTGAGTTATTAGCTACTTTTTTGACTTCATCTTCAATCATGTCAATTTCTAGATCTCTATGCAGATCAGTGTTTCTTATGTACCATGGTGCATTTACTATATTCCGAAGTACTTTATTTTGAAATGTTTGTATTACCTGTAAATTGGTTTTGCATGTGCATGCCCATAGCTGGAGCCCGTAGGTCCATACTGGTTTTACAATTTGCTTATAAAGCAATAGTTTATTGTAATTGGACAAACAAGAGTATTTTCCTATAAGCCAATACATTTTACCGTAGCGCATGTTCAGTTTTCACTTTTTTTTACATGCGCATTCCAGCGCAGTTTTGCATCTAGTGTTATGCCTAGATTTTTGGCTGTGTTTGTGTATTCTACTTCATTATCATTTATTATTACTGGGATGTGCGGAACATTTTTATTTGTAAAGTTGATATGGACTGACTTTAGGTCATTTAATTTAATCTTCCATTTGTTGGTCCATTTTGGTATATTATTCACTGCCTTCTGTAGCTTTTTCGTCGCTACTTCGACAGTTTCTCCCACAGCAAGGATAGTAGTATCATCTGAAAGTGTCACCACAGTTGTTTCATCACTAAATGACAAGTCACTGGTAAACAAGAGATATAATACAGGACCTAGCACACTGCCTTGTATTACACCAGCTTATATTCTTCTCAATGTGGAGTAGTCATCTTCTTGTTTGATTCTAAAAAAATCGCTGTAATATATAAAACTCTAGGATTTCTGAGTATTACTTTTGCAATTTATGTATCAGTCCTGTGTGCCATACTTTGCTTGAGCTTTATATTAAGAAATATAGTAGAGCATATCTTTTTTCTTCAAATGCTTTTTCGGTTTTATCAGTTATTCTATACACCTGATCAAACGTGGAATGCTTATTTCTAAAACCAAATTGATGGTTTGGGATTAGCTCTTTTTCTTTAATGATTTTATGCAGTCGTTTAATCAACATCTTTTCAAATAGTTTGGACAACATAGATGGCTTCCCTGGTTTTGGTATCATAATTACCTCCGCGACTTTCCAGATGCTAGGTACATACCTGATCCTGAATGTGGCATTTATAATCTGTGCTAGTTTCTTTAAGCCTGTTTTGGGGAGTTGCTTTAGGATTTCCCCTGATATCAAATCAAATCCTGGGGCTTTCTTAGTATTGATGCCTTCTTGTATTTCTTCGGCAATTTCTTTCGCCGTTACTGGTTGAATATGTCTCTCCTCTTCGCACAATTCTTCCGTTTCTTGACAGTCTTTATCTTCATATGGTTGGACAACGCCTTCCAGATACTCAGCAAATAAATTCGCAATACTTTTAATGATTCCATTCCAACCATTTTTTCACAATAAAGTTACGTTGTCATAAAAAAAACAGCGAGAACTTAGTTGCGCACCTAATACAATCTTTAGTGTGGTGATTTCCTGCAGTAAGCAGGAGCCTAATAAAATTTCAAAAATTGTCTTCGATAAGCACTTAAAAGGTTTTTATTAAATTTTTTTAAAATTTGGTGGAATCTAAAAATCATTTATATCGGAGGTGGTAAGTTATGCGGGATGGAGTTGCACAAATCTTCTGAATATCATTGAGATTGAATGGGAGTAGGATAAGATATGAGGGTCGGGACTTTGTTAAACTTCTTATTTGATAAAGACATACAAACTTTAGTATGGTGATTTACTGCACACTTAACGCATCTTGGGTTAGAGCTGTAGTATATTTTGACAATTCTTGCACTGTGGGATTAGTTTTGATTTCCTTATGGAATGGATCTCTATCTTCATTTAAAAGATATCTTTAATTTCGTATATCTTCTGCATATTTTCGTCGTGCTCAAAAGTAAGCATAAACATTGGAAGCGGTACTTTGTTTTTAAATTTTAGCATATTAACAGCTTCCAATATCTTTAAGTTTTTCCTTCTTAGATTTGAAACTATACTCTCTGGTGAGCATGGGAAGTGTAGTTTCTTTACAACAACCTTAATTGGTCTTGTTTGTTTGCTCTCATAAGAGTACCATTGCACCTTTTCTGATTAAGTATTTTGGTGATTTTTCTATAAGAATCTTCTTCAGATAGATTAATTGTAATACCATTACTATTTATTAACATTGTGCTAGCTTTAATTTTATTTTCCTCCAAAAACTTAACTAAGCTTTCATACTTTATTATTTACAGTGCAAAGAGGTTTGGCTGGCTTTTGAATAATATTTTCTTTATAGATAGTAGCTTTCTTTCGGAGATTAGATCTTTGGGGATGTACTCATTTTCGGTTTTTTTTTTTTTGTTCCCGTTTTTGGGTTTTCCTTCTGTCTCTTTCAGTAGTTCTTCCTCATCAATTGAGAACTCAACTACTTTAATTTTATCTTGTTCTCTATTTCTCTTGCTTTAAACTATTAATTTTCTGAATTAATGTCTCGTTTAGTTGCTTAAACCCATCACTTTCTTCGCAGGCTTTTGAGTATTTATACTTCAGAGTTTGGTTTACATCCATTGTATGTGATGGGGGTGTTCGCTCTACCCTCTTACATTTTCCAAAAGGGTTTCCCCTAGAATCCGTGGGACCGACCTCCGAAGAAGGTGGATTTACCCTTTTCAATGGCGTACCACCTGGGGTATTAAAATCTTCTGTTTTGTTCATTGCATATTTCAATATAAACTTTTGCGAAAAGTTTAAACGGTTTGGATTTTAGTCGCCTTTTACGACATTCCTTAGCTCGGGTATATTCTAGCCCCTATCACGAAGGGGATAGAAAGAAATATTTTGAAGGGAGACCGCGTTTTACGGTTCTCATAGTGTCTTTTTGAAGATTTTTCACCTACTCTCGGGCCAAAAAAAAAGTCTTAGTTTTCGCTAAAGCCAGTTGTTCGTGCGCCGATACATCCGTTGTCATCGGACTTCCTGTTCCGCACATAGTTGTTTGTGATCACAGTGGTGGAAATCTCGATACCCTTGAGCTTTTAACAAAACGGTTACATAAGCTCAATAAATGGATCTCCCCAGAATCCAAAGAGCTGACCCCCGGAGAGGGTGGATTTTGCAGTGCACCGTTTGCCACCTGGGGTAATCAAATTTGGTTTAGTCCATTGCATATTTTTGTATGCACTCGATATACAGGGGGAGCATTTTAGTCGCCTCTTACGACAGGTATATTCTAACCAAGAAAGAAGACCGACAGTTGAGTAGCAAATCCCTCTAATGGACAAATAAAGTTACTTTATATAAGACTCTTATCATCCCAGTTTTTCTGTAGGGCACAGATGCATGGACGTTATTAAAGGTGAAAGAAAATACCCTTGGTTGTTTTGAAAGAAAACTTCTTCGGATGATTTTTGGTCCCATTTGTATCGACGGGGTATGGAGAAGATACAATAATTAACTATTCCGGTTGTACAGCGACATGGCTAGCATATGTAGAGCGAATGGACGATCCGGAAAGTCTACGTATAATCCTGGAGGGACGACATGGTAAAGGGAAACCTCATTTAAGGTGGCTCACACAAGGGACCTCAACTAATTTGGTGTGGAAAACTGGAGGCATCTAGCTCAAGATTGAGCTGCCTGGAGAGGCTTGTTGGTTGAGACTCAGGACCAACCCGGTTTGTAGCGCCATCGACAGTATAGTAAGTAAGCCAGTGTAAGTACATATGGTGTTTGGTTTCTTTTTAAATTACATGTTATCTTGACACTGAGAGCGCTTTCGCTCTCAAAAAATTGGCAGAAACATATCTCCGCGGTACGAAATGAATCGATTTACACTTATTTGAGAATTATTGAAAACTTATTTCCAAAGTGAGTGCCGTGTTACCGAAACAGGATTAATTTTGTAAATAAATTTCAAAATGTACCAACCATGTCTGCTGTACGCAAGGTTGTCAAGGAAATTGGTGAGATTGGCATACTAATTGTTAACACAAGTTATCCTCGTGTTCACCCTGTGCGCTCAGAGAATGCATCCTCAGCGTGTGAGTGTTTGATATGGTTTGTGGAATGGCGTCATTATTGGCCCACTTTTCCACCGATGTTATGCTGACAATCCAGAAACGATTAAGCATAATTTTGATCGAGGAATTCGTGAAATAGAGCCCCGCCCCGAGCCATCAAAAATATACTGTAGAATTGGATTGAAAGATGGGCTACTGCCAAGCCAGCTGCGGCAGCCATTTAATAAAATTATTTTCCGTAAATAATCCGAAAAATATTGATTATAACAATTTTAAAAAGAAACGAGCAAATGGCCCAACCTTTAGTGAAACTAACCAGGAGGCAGGCTCGAATAGTCACGGGATTTTTAATTGCGCACTGTCGAATTGCGCACTGGAATCAGTAGTTCTATCTTCAGGCAAGAAACATATCCGCCAGCTCAGCCATGGACTTAGCTGGATTCATCACCGGCATCATGTGCAAGCTCTAACCATGGTTAAATAATAATAGACCCAGATATGGCAGCAGTGATTAGGAATCAGATTCCTTCATTAGTTTAAACTTAAATGATCACCTTAAGGTAGTTTTGCTCTGGGTCCCAGGAGAGCAAGACACGAGGCACTAAGCAAATTAAATTTTTAAGATATCGGAAAAGGAAATCTAAGGCTTTCTGACTTACTTTCTGTAGGTACCGTCAACTTGCACACGCGGCGCACCTCTAGCCCTACTTTGAGGAAATAGACAATAGTCATTTAATATCCCTTAGAGCCAGCACTGCTTCAGTTCGGAGGAGGGCCAAACTTGCCATGGACTGGGTAAGGTATGTCGAGCTTCCTAGGCACAGAGGATAATATCTAATAACATCCCAAATTATCGTTATGATACTTGAAAACAGATTTACAACAATGTTCAACTGACTTAAACAACTTGAGAAACATTTTCCTTCTTAACAACGGCAAAGATCTTTTGCATTTTTAGCAAATACTCAAGGAATATTTGCTACGTTCAACAAAATTGCAACTCAATTAATATGTAGCTACAATCCTTTTACCAGAGGTAAGTAATTCACGTAAGTTCAGTTTAGATTTAATTCCAACTCCTTCCTCATATAATGTGTCCCATCCACGGTAAAATGGGTTAACTTATACCATTCGATTCATTTTTCATCTCCTTTTATCGATTCTTCTTCCGGGCATCAAATTGACTATGACACACTCCCGACCAACTATTAAATCCGATACCGACAGAAAGTCCAAACTGTATATCCCATAATCAACTTTCATAAGAAAAAAGGAAAGCAAAAAAAAAGAAAATTCTTTCCCAGGAGAGAAGGCTTTGGAAAACTTTTATCAAACAACGACTGATACTGATTCTGATATCCCAGAAAGATAAGTTTCTCGTCCACACAGCTGTAGCTATCCTGGATTTTAATTAAGTATTTTCATTGTGCAATAATCAAACTTTTTCACTCTGTCTCACGGAGCAACAAAAAAAAAAAAAGGATTTCTTCTAATGGGTGGTTGGGAAGGAAAGGATATTAAAATTCCATGACAGGTCATCCACAACCGAGCATCCATCCACGCAATCCAAATAGAGGCACTTAAGATACAAGATACATGCACACATAAATATTTATAGGGCTTTAAGGACACACGTTATGAAGACTGCCAAGTGTACATTTCCGTGGCATTTATGCAAATCCTTTGAGATGACAGTATCATCGATAAAAAAAAGGGCGAACACGATAGTGGACATTTGGACACTTGAACGTGTTTGCTCATTTTCAGTCCGAAAGCCCGTCCATTGTGAGTCATTTAAGTGCTAACTTGATCCAAATAATCACCCTCGCCCTCTCTGTCAATCACGTCACATTCAAGGCCTCTTCCATTGTATTACCGGTGTCGGATGCCGGTGCTAGAACCGGAAATACATAGATAGGAATTTTCCTACTATGCGGGTGGATCGACACACACACTCACGCACACACTCTCTACGTAGCTGATGGGTGTACTATAATTAGATTTGAAATAAAGAAGCACAGTCGCGTACCGATTTTTAAAGTTCTTTTTCCGGAATTTATTTATGCAAATCACTCCAGTCAGCCAGCAGCGGGGGAATCACTTCATGTGGCTGCTGTCGAGCAAATATAACAGGTAAAATGCGTATGTGTGTGGGAAAATGTAATTCGTTGAATTAATAGGCGTGAAATACGGGCGAACATATCGGCGGTGTGTTTTGGTTTACTGAATGAAATTCTAGCTGACATTTGTTGTGTTGTTGTTGTTGATGTTATTTCAAGAAGGGAAACACACATTTTTAACCCTCGAATGAGGAATATAATCAAGTTTTTCGCAGTCGTGAACGAAGGTAATCAGATTCGGTTGCTGGAAGTGAGGACCTGCCTTGGAGGGTTGATTAAATGTACGCATGCTGATTTGCATTCGGTTGGGGGCAACTGTGCACACCGAAGACAATTCTTATGGTTTAAGAATCAGTAAAGCCCGCAGGTGGTTATGTCATTTATCTCATTTGAAATGTTGCGTGGGACAATACCATCGAGCAAACCTTATCGACGACCTTTCAATTAAGAGTACCCTCACAGAACACTTTTGTATGTACTCACATTCTCAAGGTTACTGTGAGTAATTTGAAAAGTCGCAAAAAACAATTCTTTTAACTTTTCACTTATTGGTTTAACATTTACCAAAGTTTATTATATCTATCAGTCTTAAGATTCTATGGATTTCCAAGTAAAAATCAAAAACTTATTTTTGTGTGACCTATCAGCCACCTTAGGAGCGGTGATGAAATTTGATTTACATGTTTTTTTTTTTAGTATTTAGTATTTATTATTGATCATCATTTATAATAGACTTTACATCATCTTTAAGCTATAAATGAGATATGTATATATAGGTAATACTGATATTCAAAAATTCATACAATTCAGTGCTAAATGAAAATGAAAAATGTGTAAGTAAAAAATTTTTATAGTATACAATATGTAGAAACAAAAAGTTAAAGTACTCGTAATTGTGAAAATGCAAATAAACTAAAATGTGCTTGTTTTACCCTGCCAAGTGCCGAAAGAGAGTTTCCCCAAAACCATTCGCATCATAAAGTCTCCTAACCCTGAGAGGAAGTGCATTCCAAAGATGAATAGCATGAACGAAAAATTTAAGCTCTGAGTTTTGATAGTGAACACGCGGTTGGATTAAACTTAAAGATCGGCTCGACCGTGAAAGTTTAAGTTTTTCGAATAAATATGGAGGCTGTTTGCTGGTAATAATTTTTTGTAGGTACTTGATTGTGCAGTACTCGAGATATTTATCAAGAGTGCATCCTAATATGTTCTTAGCATATTGTGAAATATGGTCAAAACGTTTCAATCCATAAACATAGCGAGTTATATTGTTAAACGCAACGTTGAGCTTACGTCGAATGAGAGCACTGCTGCAACAAAAAATTTCACATCCGTATGTAAATATTGGAATTAGCAAAGCCCTTACTAGCATTAACCTTGTTTGCAAAGGAGTGAAACACTGCGACATAGATAGATTCCTAAGAGAACCATAGATTTTGCCTATAATAGTGGAGATATGATCATCCCAACTTAACGTTTTTTTAAACCATACCCCAAGATTTTTAGCTTTGTCAACGAACTCAATTGGTTCATTTTGGAGGAATATATTAGGAAGATCACAACCATTCACGCCATTTCTGCTAATAACGAGACATTTAGATTTGGCTGGGTTAAGTTTCAACGAATTATCTTCAGACCAATCTAGAACTTTTCGTAGATCCTCATTAAGCTTACAAGCTGCTTCCTTAATAAACCTTATTAAGGAAGCATTTGCAACTTATGTAGAGCTGTACATCGTCTGCGTACATGTGTAGGAATGAATTTTTGATTATGGTCGGAAGATCATTGATAAATATTGTGAATAACAAAGGTCCCAATATGGACCCTTGAGGTACACCCGCTGAGGTTGCAATAAAATGTTTGCCCTGGTATCTACTGTAGGTATTTGGTTTCGTGAACAAATTGTGAAGATAAGATAAAGTGTGGATACGATGTGGGGGCGTGTCTTCAAAAATAATTACAACATTTTTATTGCCCAAATTTTTCAAAAATGTTTTGTGCCGTGTTTCCTTCCTATGACTTTACAGACTTTTTCCGATTTTTCCCGTTAATACTTTCAGAGAAGGTTTTTTGTTCAGCAAACTTTACTAAAGTATGTTTTTTACATATTCGAATTCCTAGCTTTCTCTAGCTTTCATTTGATGTGTTACATGTTGGTCTTGAAAAATAGTTTTTCTCGAGGTACTTGAGGTGCAAACAAATATTTTTCAAAATTTATGTTTCCTATTTTCGGTTTACCACATACTATGTTTGCGCAAAATTTCAGCTCTCTTGCTCTGACTTTTCAAATGTTACGAGCGTGTGACATACTGACGGACATAATCGTATTGAATCCATTAGTGTTTTATAACATTTTGGTACGGAACACTAAAATGGCAATTGCATACTACCCATGAATATGGATCCTAAATCCACATCACTACATATTAGGCAATGTTGAGAACCAAGAAACTTTAACGATTTTTTTTTTATTTTTGAAAAAAATAATTTTAACTAATTTTTTAATTCATTTAATAATAAACAATATATAGGTGCAAGTACGTGTAATCCAGTGTGCACCTAATTTCGCTTTCCGCTATTTAGTGTATTGGGTAGATATAGCGCTCACTGATCAGCTAGGCTCAAGTTCTTCAAAATTATCTCGAAATGATAAAAAATAAGTAGAAAGAATAATATTTTATGCTCACCGAGTTTTCGGAAGTACTTCGGCTAAGGATCGTTCTGGACGTTCTTCAATGCCTGAGCGAGTCTACTTATTACTTAAAATTTATTGCCCCTCCTTAATAAACCACAGTGTGGTTTCGGAGCACAATACTAAATAGGAACACTGCTATAAGCTATGCCTCATTTATTGCATATTTTCTTAGAAAACTTACATATATGCGGATGTTATAAACACGTATATCAAAAAGAAAAGCAGTGATGGATTGAAAGAGAAAGTTGGAGACAAAGCAGAGCCTTAAAGAATACCAGCATTTATTTGGTGAACTGCTGTTTTGAAACTGTCCAACTTTGGTTTAAGACCGTTCAGCCGTTTAGCGCGTTCACACAGATAAACAGACAGAAATTAAAAATAAAAGAATGAAAAAGAAAAATTGTAGTAGTATTAGGTTTAACTTAGAGCGCCCGCATAGGGCCAGTAAGTTAGAATAAGATAGTTAAGTTAGTTAAGCTAGTTGTAAGCATTTTGTCTAGCATGTAAGTTACAATGAATTGATCAATAAAAATGCAGTAAAAATGAAAAAAAAAAAAAAACAGGCAAGCGAACAATGCTTTCCTCTACCGCTAACAGCCCAATGTAGGGCCTGGCTTTGTTTCTCACAGCCACTCGTGATTTTTTTCGATTGAGAGAAACTTTTCATGACAATTTTACTCTCGGATATTTGTCAGACGTTTGCGAGAGGTGGGACCGTGAGAAAACTGGCTCAGTGATCGCGCATTTAACCATTGAGCCACGGCTCCCACTTCCTCTATAACTAAGTCAGTAAATGACAACTAAAATCTAAAACAAAAATAAAAAAGTAAAATGTTCGTTTTCTCCTCACATTGGTGTTAATAGACCTATACGCTCTTTATTCGCTGACCCTCCCGAGGTATCGCGTTGGTTTAGGGAAACCTAAATGCACGTATCAAACTGCCAACTTAAGAGTAATTTAGCGTACTTACGGGAAAACTATAATAGCTACCTATTGGGGGCGAAAGCCCCCATTTATTTGGCTTATTACAAGCTACAACTAACTTAAGGCTAAAACTTAAACCTAAAACTTAAAACTAAAACTTAAAACTAAGACTTAAAGATAAGGAGAATGGTGAAGGAGTTCGGTTTTGAGGCAGGGAGTGCTGAGGGTAAAATCAAACTTGGTGAGGTTTGAGTTCACTTTTCGCAGCATACGGGAAATTGGTTCATTAGATCCATATGAAGTGCGGTGGGACGGCAGATAGAAAAGACGAGGGCATCGTAAATTTCGTGGGTTGGTATTAAAGAAAATTGAATTATAAAGAGATGCGCAATCGACAGAGCCTGAAAGAAGTAGATGAATGAAAAGAATGTTTGCAACATCTCTGCGTTTCTCTAGAGTACTCAGGTTGATGAGATTGAGGCGTTCTTGATAGGGAGGCAAGATAAATGGATCGTTCCAATGAAGACCTCGAAGGGCAAATCGAAGAAATCGATGTTGAACATTGTCGATTCTGGTCACATGAACTTGCTGAAAGGGTGACCACGCTTGACTGGCGTATTCAAGGAGGGGGCGCACAGAGGTTATGTAGAGGGATCTGGTCACGTGAGTGTCAGAGAATTCTTTGGACCATCGTTTAACAAAGCCAAGTGATGAGTTGGCTTTACGAATTATCTCATCGATATGTGAACGGAAATTTAGTTCCCTATCGTACAATATTCCAAGATCGCGGAGAGATTGAACGATGGATATAGGTTGACCATGGAGAAGGTAAAGGGGGTCGGAGGACACGTGGTGCTTACGAGATAAGGTAATGGATTGACATTTGGCGATATTGAGCTCTAAGCGATTTTGTAGGCACCAGTTCGAAAAACTATCAAGGTCTTGTTGAAGAGACAGTAGTCATGTGGTCATCAGCGTAAAGAGAGAGGGAAGAGTGTTTAATACCCTCTCGACATCGTTTATGGTTAGAATGAAGAGAAGGGGACCTAGATGGCTGCCTTGCGGAACACCAGAGGTGGCTAAGAAGGGAGTCGATAAGATGGATTTGAAGCGAACTCTGTAAGAACGGTTTTCCAGGTAAGAAGATATCCATTTTAACAATATGGGTTCGAAACCGAGGGCAGACTATTTGAAGAGGATTAAGTTATGAGATATCTTATTAAAAGCCTTACTAAAATCAGTTGAAATAACGTCGACTTCTTTGCCATTCTCTAAGGCAAACAGGACGAAGGAAACGAATTCGACTAAGTTAGTGGTAGTTGATCTACCTTTCAGAAAGCCGTGTTGGGTGGGAGAGATAAGAGACTTGCACTGAAAGCTTAAGTCTTCGTATAAAATACTTTCGAAAAGTTTGGGTAGATGAAAAAGTTTAGCAATGGGGCGATAGTTTGTTACTTCGTTCTTTGATCCCTTTTTGTGTATGGGGGTTATGAAAGAGGTCCTCCAAATCTGAGGGAATTCTCCTAGTGATAGAGACAAACGGAAGAGATGAGAGAGAATGGAAGAGCATTTTTTAAGAAAAATGACAGGGAGACCATCTGGGCCGGGTGAGAATTCATCATGAGAATTGCTTCTGAGAATTCATCATTACAGCAGGATTAAAAGGTATGAACAGAAAGGGGCCAACGGAGAAGTTAAGAAGGTGACTGAAGTAAGAGGGGTGTGGTTCAAAAGAGTTGTCGGCGAAGGATTGTCTAAAAGGTGGCAAAAAAGTTGGCAATAGTTTGCGGATTAGTTGAAGATATGTTTTCAAAAGAGAGGTACGCAGGCTAACCGTCAGTTTTTTTTATAGTTGACGAATTGAAAAAATGACTTAGGGTCGTTTATAAGATTTGCTTGCGCGTTAATTAGGTGCCGCTGGTAGAGAGAGTTATAAAGATGACTGAATTGAAGGTAGGGACCGAGATAGTTGGAATAGTCCAAAACAGAATTGGTACGAAGGAAAGCTGCCCATGACTTGTTTCTCTTGTTACGTAAGGCGCGAAGTTTGCGATTATATCAATTTACCTAATGGTAATGGAATTCCAGTAGTTTTAGTAGCGAGATATCAGTCCGCACATACCTCTAAATTTGTTACTATATGTTCGCTGTCGCAGTGAGGTTAGATGCTTCACTGCCATACATCTAGCACTACGAGTACTCTTAAATAATGGCACGTCTAGGAAAGACAGTATCTGCAGCTAGCTTCTACTCCTATCAAGCCAAACATGTACCACCTGTCCGATGATTCCGCTTAGTTTTGAGCTAATGGACCAAACTTAGCTTCTTTTGCATAGAAATATGCTGTTTTTAAATACATAGTCATTTATTGCTTGCATTATCTAAGAATCCAACCGTTAAGGAGATATCACAGTGAGAATTACACAGTGACCACAATTCTAAAGAGTTTAAGAAGATTTCCGTAAGAGTCGCAAAATGTTCTAACAGAAATTCCCACTTTTAAAAAGGGCCCAAAATAAATAATTAAAAAAAAAGATATCGCCCAGGGTCTGTTCGTGAGAAAGGTGTTCGAAGGTAACCCTGCTAATTCTAAATATATGTACTTAGGCAGTTCTTTTAGATTGCCTAAGCTTTTCATAATTTTTGGTATTTTGCCAAGGCTGGTGTAGGTATGTTGTCAGTTTTGGGAATACTTTTACTTGAACTCAAATTTTTTTATGAAATTCCCTGCTTATAGAACTCTAATTTTTGCATATCTGGCAAGATTTGCGTAGACCTACAAAGACAAAGGTTTTACCAAAAGTGAATTTCAAGTCTACGTTGGTTAGATATTTTTGAATTTTTGAAAGTTTGTGAGGCTATTTTCCTCTTCTTTCCTTTAATAATAATATTAATAGATTTTTTATTGATTTAAATAAAAAAATTACAACGTTGACATTTATGTCGTCTGTTGGGAGAGTAGTTATTATATTGATAATTTACAATTTTAATAATTAAATTCATCAATCAGCCATTTTCTATACCAAAAGGTTTCGTTAAGGAACTTGTGAAGAGTGTTCCATTGGTGCCTAGATTTTTTTTTATAATCAGCGCGCGCCGAAGGGGATATGAATACCCCTTCAGGGCACGGCCGTTAGGAAAAGATTGAAGAGGAACAGAAGAGGAGCCTGTGCACGTTGGCTTTAAACGTTTGAAGGTTGTAGTGATGTGAAAATACGGTCCTGGTAGATTATTCCACATTCGTGTCGTTCGGCTTATAAACGGATCCCTATATTTGACAGTACGACCGAAATTGTGCTTAAGGGAAAACTGATGTGCATTCGAAGCATGTCACGTATTGCGGATGAAATTTTGAAGGGGAGGAATGCAACTGGCTATTTCGCTGGAGCATTTTTTGTGAAAAACTATAAAACAGGGAGAGACATGAGACATTTCTCCTATGTTGAAGTGAATGTATACCATTCACAATGTCTCTATCACCTATAAGTTTTCACGCGCGTTTTTGTACCCTATCAAGAATGTGCAGAACGGTCTTGGGTGCACCAGACCAGATATGGGCGTTATATTCCAGCTTAGGGCGGATGACGGGGTAAAATATTTCTTGCACCGTTTAAGGAATCCTAGACATTTTGCAGCATTTTTGGCGACCTCGAATATGTGATCGTTCCATCGAAGATGGTTATTAATACACATACCGAGAATGGCAAGTCTTTCGGTTTCAATGATGCAAGTACCATCCATGGATAATGGTTGAGAGTTTTGACTTCGCTTGAGAGACAAAAGACAGCATTGAGTTTTGGAAGCATTAAATTCCACTCTGTTGGTTGTGTTTGGGAATATTTCATCATAAAACATTAACTTCATTTTAAATCGGAAATTTTTCATTTAGGTGCATTGCAAAGGGTTGGAGGTAAGTACCTCCTAATAGACATTTTATATACACTTACTCGTTTCGTCGTTTTTCCTTTGCATTCTGCAAGTGCTGGTCCTTCTCTTTTCGTTTGAGTATAATCTTTTCGTGGATTTAACACATTTTCAGTATAACACCTAATTAGGGAAATCATAGCCACGTTCGTTTGATTTCGTACAATTCGGATTTCTCTACATTGGGTTTCGGTGTTGGATTTGTGTGCGTGGACTCTTTCTCGGATATTGCCATAAATTTTTTGTTCCCAATCGAGTCGGATTAAATTTTACTGCATTTAATCGATAGTGAATATTATTAAGGGAACAGTTCATTAGGTGTAATTTGATTCGCTTTGCATGAATGTATGTACATTTGTTCGACCTCGTGATAACTTGCAGTTCAATATTACAAAGTAAATAAAATTAACACGTGGGCTATATACATATGTATGTACCTACTTTGGTGTATACATATATGAACATTTTCGCACGCTTCGATCACCTCGTGTTTAAAGACAATTCATAAAACATTCATTCGTGTAAATATGCCCACTAAAAAGAACAATTTCGTAGCTTTGCATTCATCCCGTGCTAATCTAAAAGGTTCGTTGACTAGATTAGCTACCTTTTCGGAGCAATTTACTGAAATCACTACCGTAGAAGCTCTTCAAATTCGAGTTGAAAAGTTGGAAGAATTGTGGGTGAAATTTCATACTTCTCAAGAGGGGATGTATGAATTCCTGGATGTAGATGGGTACGTCGACCCTGAACCAGAATTCGAGGACTTCGAATTGAAGTATTTAGTGGTAAAATCGGTTTTACTTTCTGCGATTCGGGAAAGAAATAAGTCCGAAACAGCTAACCTCCCGGCTAATCGCTCGTCGACCCTGCCAGCCCCTGTACTCCAGCAGTTGGATACATCAACCTCAACCCTTAGTGAGCTAAGTGACTTTCTTCCGAAGATTCATATCGAACCTTTCTCGGATAGTTATCGTGATTGGCCCGCGTTTCGGGACATGTTTTCAAATTCGGTTCATAATAAATCAAACTTGTCGCCAATCCAAAAATTCTATTTGCTTCGTTCTTGGCTTCGCGGTGAAGCCTCAAATTTACTTGCTCACATCCCAGTGTCTGATGCTACCTATGATCAGGCTTGGGAAGGGTTGGAAAAGAGATATGACAGGCCACATTATATCCTCAATAGTCTTCTAGAGACATTTATGCAACTTCCATCGATTCACAGCTCAAACGTAAAAACTCTGCTTAAAATATCGGATGGTGCTGACGAAGTAGTAAGAGGCTTAAATTCGTTAAATTCTTTTGAAAGGGATCCATGGATGATTTACCTTTTAATAGGCAAATTGGATCCAGAAACTAGACAGGTTTGATCAGCTGATAGCGTTGATACCGAGTATCCCACCATTGATCAATTTTTAACTTTCTTAGTTCGTGACATGAATATAAACAAACCCGTACCCTTGAAAAGTATGCACGTGTCGTCTTCCACCCAATACCCAAAATGCGGTGCTGTACATCCACTCACACAATGTGCGGAATTCCTTAAGATGGACGTAGCGGTAAGGAGGGATTTGGTAAAATCGAAAAGGCTTTGCTTCAATTGTTTACGCGGTGGTCATAACTCGGTTAGCTGTCAATCAAAGTTTCGTTGTAAAACCTGCACCATATTATTCCGATACAGTTAGCGCAAACAGCACTAGTTCACTTTCGGAAACACCTACCACATCAAATATTCATTCGTCTACCCTAAATCTTATTACTCCGCCGCCAAAAATTAATCAAGTCGTTAATAATTATTCAATTAACATCGCTCAGTTCCTACCACAAACATTGCTGCCTACCGCTGTTGGTAAGGTAATAGATAGAAATGGAAAATATCAGTTAGTTCGTATCTTGATAGACTCTGGTTCACAGGTTTCTTTCGTCACCGAATCTTGTGTCCAGAATCACATTTCAAAACTCAATTTAGCTGATCCGTCATTCAATCAACCAAGTTCGGTAGATATTTTGCTTGGTGCTGATAATGTTTGGAACATTCTGCAAGGTAAAGTTGTTCACGATACAAACGGTCATCCAGTAGCTCAAAGGACAATATGCGGTTGGGTGTTAGCTGGACGGCTCTCCTCGGGCATTGAGCAATATATTCGGTCGCATCACACAATCCTCGATATAGACTCTATTCTTCAAGCCTTTTGGACAATTAAGGAAATTGATCCGAAATCAATTACTTCAAACGAAGATAAGGCAATCGAGGATCACTTTTGTAAAACACATCAAAGAGATAAAGATTGTCGACCTTCCTTTCAAAAAGCCTCCACGTTTCGCTGCACTTTCTTGTCTCAATTCTATGGGAAAGAAGTTCTCGAAAAATCTTACACTCTTTCAGTCCTATTCACATTTTTTGGAGGAATACTTGGCTCTAGGACACATGCGTAGGATTCCATCGACAGAAATTTCGAAGCCCAACGTTTTCTATTTGCCACATCAAGCGGTACTTAATCCGGACAGCGCTAGCACAAAACTTCGCGTTGTATTCGACGGCTCGTTTAAGGATTCTAGCGGGAACTCCCTCAATGATTCGCTTATGATAGGTCCGCCGATCCAACGTAATCTGTTTTCGGTATGTTTAAGATTTTGACGTCACAAATACGTTTTCACCGCGGACATCATAAAAATGTTTCGCAGATGAAGATACTGACTACCAGCGGATTATTTGGCGAAAGTCACTTATAGATCTTTTAGAGCATTATCGTTTGTGCACGGTGACATATGGGACATCGTGCGCCCCATATTTATCGGTACGCGTGTTAGAACAATTAGCGCTCGATTATCGTGAAGATTATCCCGTCGCATCAGAGATACTCCTCAATGACTTTTACGTCGATGATGTTGTATCAGGTCGAGATTTATTGCCTGATGCCATCTACAAAAAGGCACGTTTAGTAGAGCTATTTGCCAAAGGTGGTTTAGAATTAAGCAAGTGGCAAAGCAATTCTCCAGAACTTCTACAAGAAAAAGAACAGGTCGAAAGGGACAACGTGTCATTCGATAGTGAGACAGATTCGTGGGTGAAAGTACTCGGTTTGTATTGGAACCCGAAGCTCGATCGTTTCTCGTTTCGCTTGAACTCGACTCTCACCGAACCTGTAAAAAAACTCCAAATACTTAGAGACATTGCGCGAATATTCGATCCCCTCGGCTTTCTCGCGCCTTCGGTCGTGCAACTCAAAATAATATTACAACAATTATGGTATATGAAACTCGATTGGGATGATCCTCTTCCAGATTCTATTGTCACACATTGGGATCAAAATCGTCAACAGCTCCATTTACTAACGAAAATTAGCATTCCTCGGTCCATCGGCTTAGCAGAAGCAACATTTCAATTGCGCGGATTCTCTGATGCCTCGGCATCTGCTTACGCCGCGGTCATTTATTCGCGCTGTATTCTACCCAATGGTGTTATCGTAATTAACATCGTTGCTGCTAAGACTAGAGTTGCTCCAATAAAGCAATTGAGCATTCCCCGCTTGGAATTGTGCAGTCGGAACAGAATCCGGCGGACTGTGCTTCGCGCGGGATAGCACCGTCGGCTGTAGTTCAACATCCAATTTGGTGGACCGGCTCTCATTGGTTGGGAGAATGTGAAGACAATTGGCCGATCGTACACCAGTTAGAGGACCATCCAGATTGCAGACAGGAGGAAAGAAAGTACGTTCAACAGTCGTGTCTTGTAGTCAATCTCAAGCACCCATTCCATTTTCTGTCGCATCTCTACTTGGATCATTTCACTAAGAGCAGTAGGATCACTAATCTAACTCCCCTTTTAGATGATGATCAGATACTTCGCGTAGGAGGAAGAATTCAAGAAGCAAACATCTCGTTCAACGTCAAACATCCTGTTATTCTTCCCAAAGGACATCCGGTTACGAAACTCATTGCTCTCGATGCTCACCAACGCATGCTACATCCCGGAGTATCAACATTATTTACACTAAGTACTGGATCATCGGTTGCAGAAACTTACTTCGCAAGATAATCCATAAATGCTTTCGGCAGAGGAAGTGCACTGCGGTATAAATCATGGGAAATCTTCCAGCACAAAGGATTCGAAGTTGCAGACCCTTCGCGCACTGTGGCTGTGACTACGCCGGTCTAATATTGATTAAATCCAAAATCGGTCGGAAGGTTCATATCACAAAAGGTTACATTTCGTTGTTCGTATGCCTAGCGACCAAGGCAATACATTTGGAGCTAGTCAGCGACTTAACTACAGAAGCATTTCTCGCCGCTCTTCGTCGTTTCATCGCGCGTCGCGGGAAGCCGTCTCATATGTATTCAGACAATGGCACAAACTTTCGCGGAGCTGCCAGAGTGTTATCCGAAATGCATCAAGTAACTCTGTCCGAACATCACAACTCGTTGGTAGCAGAGTTTCTAGCTCGTGATGCCATCACCTGGCACTTCATTCCCCCTTTCGCACCACACTTCGGCGGTTTGTGGGAGGCGGGAGTGAAATCTGTGAAGCAGCACCTTCGTCGTGTAATAGGCCCTGACGTTCTCACTTTTGAAGAGTTCTATACCCTCTTAACACAAATTGAAGCCCTCTTAAATTATCGTCCTCTATGTCAAAAATCAGACCACGATTTAGACCCACTAACCCCAGCTCATTTCATTTTAGGTGAGTCCTACTTGGCGGTTCCTGAACCAACTCTTGATGTACTCCAATCGGCTATCTTGTTGGCAATCTCTACAAGCCAAAATTCAAGGCTATTGGAAGCGTTGGAGCATGGAGTACCTGACTTCTTTACAACCGACCACGCTGGTCGCAACCTCAGCGCATTTTTCAGCCAAATGACTTGGTTGTCATCAAAGACTCAAGCCTACCACCAGGGAAATGGGCTATGGGACGAGTTATAGCAACGCATCCCGGCAAAGACGGTCGTGTTCGAGTGGTTACCTTACGCACCGCAAGCGGTAACCTGAGCCGGCCTATAAGCAAATTGGCATTACTTCCTGTATGAAGAAACTTCGTTCCAGGGGAGGCGGAATGTTTGGGAATATTTCATCATAAAACATTAACTTCATTCGGAAATTATTCATTTAGGTGCATTGTATAATTTTTATTTTTATAGTAATTGCTAAACATGTTAAAATTTATCCTATGTTTCTTGCAACAGTTAAACTAATTGCAATAGTCATGATCTCTCTCATTTTTTACATTGATTTCAATTGCCATACTCATAACGTTATTGTCTTCCGATTTTGATAACTGATAATTGGCAACATTTTCATCTTCATTCAGATTGCACAATGAGCATTTTCTGGCATTCCCACTCCTCCATTTACTAGCGTTTAGTCCAACTAACTCTTATCTTAAACGTCCGTACGATTTGAGATTTGTTGTATGCATCATTGAAGTATGTACGAGTATGTCCTATTTTTTTTTTTTTTTTTTTTTTCGTGGATGCTCCTAGTAGTGTCACAATTTTACTGACTAAACTCACCCGTCCCTTTTTCTTATTTACTACAACTAAGTTTCCCTTATCAAGTAGTTTAAGCTTTGAGGAATATTCGCGTGATGCAGGTAGATTTTCGGCAAAAGCACCTGCTGATACCATTATTAAAAGCGGTTATTTCTTATTGCGCCAAATCGAACAGCTTCGTTTTTTGAAGGCGCGTTTTTTTTTAACGTGCGGTTTCCACTTAAGTTTCGTGTCTAGTGTCATCCCCAGATATTTAACTTCATTTGCATACGGTATTTGGATCGAGTTAATATACGGGTAGATTGTTTATTTTCTTGTATGTGAAGTTAACATGTGTCGATTTGGTCTCGTTAAGAACAATGCGCCAAAGTTTTGTCCAGTCGCAGACTTTATCCAAAGCTCGTTGGAGTTTTTCAGTTGCTGACTCGATTGAACTTTCCGTTGCCAAAATAGCGGTATGGTCCGCGAACATAGCTACTATGGTACGTTCAGTTTGGAGTATATCTCGAGTACAGCAAAACTAAAACGGGACCAAGGACTCTACCTTGCGGAACTCCAGCGTCGATTTCCTTGAACTCGGAATATTCAGTTCCGTTTTTAACACGAAATAATCTTTTTTCAAGGTAGGATTCTAAGATCGTAAATAAGTGTTCCGGAAGAAACCGTCTTAGCTTGTACTTCAAGCCATCGTGCCAAACCTTATCGAAGGTTTGAGAGACGTCAAGAAAAGCGCTAGAGCAAATCTGCTTCCCCTCCAGGGCTTTTTCAATTTCATCGGTTATTCTATAAACCTGGTCAATTGTGGAATGCTTAATTCTGAACCCGAATTGGTGGTCAGGTATAAGGCGTCTTTCTTCAATGACCGGTTGGATGCGTTTCAATAGGAGTCTTTCAAATACCTTTGATATTATCGATAGCGATATTGGTCTGTTCGATTTCTTGTCGTTTGGAGGTTTTCCCGGTTTCGGAATCGTTATCACTTCTGCCACTTTCCACGGATCTGGAACGTATAACAGTCTAATTGAAGCGTTTATTAGATATAAAAGTTTAATTAATGTTTTTTTTTTTTGGCAATTTCTTAAATATTTGTCCGGTTATTAAATCATAGCCAGGGGCTTTATTAATTTGCAAATTTCTTATCGCCTGGCAAAGTTCAGTTAACGATACACTTTTTATTCTAAAGTTACTCGTATCAGATGTCGTTGCCATACCTTGAAGATCGTCTATCAATGGTTGTCCATCAAATGGCTTAAACGTTTCTTCTAGGTATTCGGCAAAAAGATCCGCCTTTTCTTTGTCACTCTTTGCCAATTCGCCATTGTTTTTTCTGATTGGTGACGATTGCATTTGGGTTTTTTTGACACTTTTCATGGCTTTCCAGAGCGAGTAATTTGTGCGTTTTTCGGCCCTCAAGATGAGCAGAGGTCTCGCGGCTTTTTTATATCTTAAATCGCTTTTCTAAGTTTATTACGTAAGTAGTTTGAATATGGTTAATGTGGGGGGGGAGCGAGTTTGTTGCCATATTTTGCGTGCTCTCCTCTTTTCACGAATAAGTTCCTTTATTTCTGGCGGATTATTAGTTTCGCTACTTTTGGTTACCTTTCTCCTTACGGGAGTATTTTTCCATGCGGCATTCTGAATAGCTTCAGTATACGAGTATTTACCGAGTTCTACTTCTATCTCGAGTGGTGTTTTTAGCGACACATTTAAGATAATATTTTCTTCGCAATCATTCCTAAAGCCGTCCCAGTTTATTTTGTTAGCTAATTTAGGCAAACCTTCTACTTTCATTAGCCGGTCACTTATTGTTAAAATTACCGGTGAGTGATCTGACGAGAGATCAAAGTTTTCGTCTATTCTCGCAAAATTAGCAGACACTCCTTATGTTACGAAGAAGTCTATTAGGTCAGGTGTTTTTGCTGCATCGGAGGGCCAATATGTCGGGTTCCCTGTCGAATTGAAATCAACCCCAAATTGCATACCGATTTCGTACAGAAATTTTCCTTTCGGTGAATTGTATCTCGAACCCCAAAAGATGTGTTTTGCATTAAAATCACCTCCAATAATGAAGTTCGTTCCAAGCGAGGTGGAGAGACCTATAAGGTCGTTACTTTTGAACGTGCATCGCGGACAACAATATATGGACGCGATGTTAAAATATACTCGTATTTTATTGTTTTTAACACGAGCTGAAGTTGCTTGCATTGCTTAATGCAGTCTTTGATGAATAAGGAGGATCCGCCCCTGGCTCTTCCGGAAGGATGGTACGAGTATGCGTGATACACACGAAATCCTCTTATTTTAACTTGAGATTCCTTCGTAAGATGGGTTTCAGAGATCAAGCATATGTCAATGTTGTCGTTCTGCAAGAATACCTCTAGTTCGGTGATTTTTGTTGGAGGCCGTTTGCGTTCCACGTTAAAATTTTTAGTAACCGTTCCATATTCATGTGGGAGTTCTTTTATTGCGAGGCTTTAACTCAAGCTTGCTCAATTTATCAGACGTTGTTTTGAGATGGCGCTCGATAAAAATAAAACACAACATAGATGTCGGGCGTGATGGCAAAATGTTCATTTTCTTTCTTTGGTTGCGATAATTGCGTTTTAAAAGAAGGACAAAAGAATTGAAAAAGGACCAGCGTAGCGGCAAGACCTATCATTGTTCTAAATAAAATAAATTAATCGCATTGTTTCAAATAAACCAAATTAAATAGTAATCTAAGTATATTAATATTGTGCTTGTTGTATTATATACACATAAATAAAAGATATCATAAAAAATCATCGAAAGAAAAAACTCTTTTACGCCAAGAAAGTTCAAGGCACTCGTATGTTTGCGCTCCTGAAAATTCTGATTTTTCCTTAATTTTTGACAGAGGGACTTTACTTTATTCCTCTTTCGTCTTTATTTTTGCGGATTTAGTTTCGTTCGTAACCTTTTGCTTATCGGTTTCACGGTTTCTCTGGCGTACATTATTTTTAAATGTATTTCGCTTTTTTTGGAGCTCCTTTGCACTTCGCAACCCCGATAGTTTGTTGGGTGCTTACCTTTGCAGTTTATGCAGATCGCCGGTGCCTGCTAATTTAGGTCACACCTTTCTGATAGGTGGTTACCGGTACATTTTACACATTTCGGTTCTTTTTGGCAATACTGAGGTAGAAATCTTGTATTTGTATGCATAGGCTCAATTTTAACTACTATACTCAAGATAGTTTTAACATTGTAAATGTTTCGCTCCTATCGAAAGTGAGCATAATTAGCGGAAGTCCTTGCTTGATTATGATCTCCTTGCCTTGTTCCGTTTTCTGCTTTATCTTGTCTAAGATATTAACTGCGTCAATAATTTTCAATCCTTTTACTCTAAAGTCATTTATAATGTCGTCTTTGGTGCACGAGGGGTGGAGACATCTTGCTATAACACGCAGTGGTCTTTCTGACTTATTTTCATAAGTATACCACTGGATCTTTGAAACCCAATTTGTTTCACGTGCTAGCTGTTCTTCGTCCGTGTGATATTTGGGACTAGATGCACGGGGTGGGGTAACTTCGCGTTCCTTTTGCGAAAGTGAGTTCTTTAGAGCCTTGTTTTCTTCTTTTGGTGAATCTACCTCTCTCTTAAGCTCTTGGTGAGTAGATCCATTCTATTTAGCTGAACACGGAGTTCATTGTTTTCCTTCTCAAAGCTTTTACATTTCACTGAGTCCCGTTTCTCTTGAGCTTGCGCTTCCGGCGGACTTCTTTTTCCGGAGACATTCGGTCTTGATGGTGGTGACCGAGTTACCCTTGAATTTTTTACAAAGGGGTTTATTAAATGCAATAATTGGCTCTCCCCAAAATCCATAGAGCCTACCTCCGAAGAGGGTGGATTTTTCAGTGAACCTGGACTGCCACCTGGGGTATTATATTGTAGCATAATAATAACTACGCTCCTATGTCTATGCAGCAAATTCCGAAGTGACTTTCCATTCTGGCAGAATTTTGGTTCGAACTGTCCTTTCATTCGAGGTTCGTGTCTGGGACGAAGTCTCCACAGCTCATGTCAACGAAAGAGACGAATAATATCAGGGATAAAAGGGAATTATAACTGCAAGAATTATTTCTCTTGTTCCAGTGGTCGAAGAATTTGCTAGAAGTTTCTGGCTATCAGAAACTTCTGCTATATAAGGACAGATGGCGATCAAAAAAGACACAGTTGGTTTAGAACCGTGGCGAAGAGATTGGAAAAGTGATAATGGGCGAAGTTGTAATTTGGTGATAAATTGAAAGTGGAGAGTAAACAAGAAAAAGTAATTAGTTTGGATTTGTGAATTAAGTAATTGAAAGGAGATAAAGTGATTTGAGAGGAAAGAGACCTTGTAAGAAAAGAATTTGCGAAGAATAGTATAGTGTGAACTTGAATTGTTCTATAGACTAGAAAATAAAGAAATAAATTTCACAGAATATCGTTTTATCTACTCGAGCCGTAGCTCGCATGTTACAATATCTATTTGTTTTACTTATTGCATATTTTGTATACATCTTATCTTCGGTATACGAAGGGTGGATTTTAGTCGCCTCTTACGACAGGCATGCCTACCTCGGGTATATTCTAACCCCTACACTGTGTCCTATTTGGTGATTTAGCTTTTTAAATACGTCTTGCGAGCCATTTTGTACCTCTTCCAAATTTTTTCAGATTTGCTCAGATCTCAAATATTCTATTACAACCAATGTATTTTTATTCCAAACGTCCGAGTTGAAGTCGCAATTGTTCCAATCAATACTTGTATTTGCGCTAATTGTCTGACATTCTTTAAACCAGAAGATTTTCTTTTCTACAATTTTCTTCGACAACAGGTAAGGGAGTCAATTCACTTCGTACCGAAAGATGGTTTTTTGTATATATTCCATGTCCAGTTTTAATGAGTATAGATGGAGATCTGGAATTCCCGTTTGTAAATTAATAGCATAATTTCGTGTAAACTTTGGTAAGTTGAAGAGTCTTTTAATAAAATATCTCTGAATTTTATCTACTTCCTTAAAGTTACCAAATCCCCAGACTTGTGAAGCATAACAATAGATGGCTTGAGGTACGGCTCTAAAAATATTTAATTTTGCTGAGATGTTTATGTTCTTTTTACCAATCTTTTTTTCTTTAAGTATTATACCTACGAGTATACAGTTTGCGTTAGACATTCTGCTATGTTCATCAAGAGGTTTCATGTAATTTATTGATAATCCAAGCATCCGAAGGCTTTTCATTGCAAAATGAAGGCAATATAATTGAACATAAATTAATCACTTTTAAATTAAGACATAAAATATGGGATCATATCAATAAACGTAAAATATTACCTGAATCCGCTTAGATTGCTGTCACTTGCAACTAAATGTCGCTCAAGAACTTTGGGTGGATGCTAGATGCTGCTTCATGCCTTCTCGAGCCCTCGTAAACTCTAAGATGTATTGCTTTCTTTATTTTAGAAGTATTTTGCATCCCAGAACTTCTGCTTTTCAGTAATAAACATCGTCCTGTTAGGTGGCATATGATCAATTATTTTAAAAACAAAATACATGTAACACTTTGCTACATTACGAGTATTTCATAGAGATTTTTATTTTCATATTTTAAAGAGGGCAAGGTAACGTTGGTTAAGCTGCTTATTCAGATGAAATCTGAAAGAAAACGCCCGCGCCCTGAACAATTTAAGGATATTCATATTCCCTTTGGCGCACGCAAACTATAAAAATAAAAAAAATAAAGGAGAACTCTGTAAAGAAAAATACAATTTAGCAGGAGACCAGTGATCTCTTCTGAACACTATTTTTCCTGGTAGCTCCTCAGGTTTCGAAACCTCTTAAACATAGTAACTAGAGAACTGCTCGTTTTGGCCATAAGTAGTTCAAACTATTCAAATCGTCAGGACCTGATGGTATAATATCCGCTGAAATCCAACAATCTATAAGTTTTGCCCTGGCTAAAAATTATCATGACGGGTTGTGTGAATTCTGTCCACATGCCCACATGTCGTTTTCATTCCTAAAGCACGTAAAAGTGCTTGAAGGCCAAAAGTTTTTGAACACTGGGCGTTTTGTTTACAAATGTGGGAAAAGCCGCTTTTGTGGTTTATTGAGAAGTGTTTAAGTTTGTCATAATTATTAAATTTTATGACTTTTGGTTGTTGATTCAGCACTTGTTTATCAAAACGGTTCTCAAATCCCAAATTTGTCGACCTGGATTGTAAGGGTCTTACATAAAAGCCACACTTTGAAGTCATAAGAATTTATTTGAGATTGTTCACGTCTTGAATAAAAACTCGTTAAAAATGGGAAAAGTCGCGGAAACCACAATCGAGAAACGATCTGCAATCATCACCCTTCTTAAAGAAGGCAAATCGTAGAGGGAAGCTGCTTCGCAGTTGAAGGTATCAAGGTGCTGCGTTCAACGTACTGCTGAACGACACGCTTAAACCAGAAGTCTTGAGGATAAACCATGGTCAAGACGACCTAGAGCTACAACTAAACACGAGGATTGACACACAACAAGCAAACGAAGTAGACGAAAAAGAGCACCCGAAATACCCACCGAATTAAATGAAACACTGAATAGACTGCTGTCCTTGACAACGGTCAAACGATGGTTAAGACATATTAGACTATTTGGACGAGTTGCTGTTCGAAAACCCCTGCTGCGACCACAAAACAAGCAGAAAAGTTTAGAAGGAGACAAAAAGCACAAAGATTGGACGGAAGAAGATTTCAACAGAGTTTTATGGAGCGATGAATCCAAGTTTGAGGTATTTGGCATAAAACGGAGAATTTTTGTTCGACGCAGCGCTGAAGAAAATATGCTACCAGACTGTGTGGTTCCTACCGTCAAGCATGGGAGCGGTTTTGTTATGGTCTGGGGATGTTCCTCTTCAAGTGGAGTGGTAGATCTGGCTTGAGTGATTGGAAAAATGAAATGAGGCATACAAAACAATACGCTGTGACCACTGGACTCAGTTTCATTCTGCTTGATATATACTGTAGCAGTCTGGCGGCTAAAACCGCTGTAAGACTGAGAGAAGGCCGATTGTGGTCATCGAGCCTTTACGGCCATGCCTCCATTTTATCCCGATGGGGAACTACCAGCAGATCGGCGGAAACTGATTTCATGACCCCTACGCTAGCATTTGAAAGGAGAAGAGAAGGAGAACAGTACTCGCCTCAAGAGGGAGAAGGATAGCATAAACGGTCCCGCGCAGCTTCCTGAAAGACAAGTGACAGCTGCGAATAAAAGGAGGAGAAGCGAAGCAGCTGTTTGATCTAAAAAGGAATAAATCCAAGGCACAGACGAGCAGAATATAGGCAATCCGAGTGCCATCGCGGATAGCAAAAGGGAAACAGGTGCCACTAAAGAAACAGGAATAGATCCAGGTGTAGGGACGTGAAAGGAAGAAAGCGACTCCATCCGAACCGACGCACTTGTGATAAAGGCAACGGGGGACATTTCCTACGCTGATATGCTGAGAAAGGTGAAAGCAGACCCGTTCTTAAGGAACTAGTACAAATGTCAACCACTTCAGGAAGACGGCGAAAGGAGACATGTTGAAACATTGAAAATAACAGCAGACGCCCAAACTTCAGATGTCCAGCAGAAGGTGGAGAATAACCTAGAAGAAAAAGCCGAAGTCAGAACCGTTACACATGAGGTAATGATAGAGGTGAAGGACCTAGATGAGATGACGACCAAACAGGAGGTCCATCTAGCCCTCTCAGAGCACCTAGGACAACAGAAGCCTATGTCAGCAACAACAGCAAAGTTTATGAGGAAACCCATGCCGGGACACATATAGCTTTAGTAAGCCTGCCGGCAAACATCGCCAACAGAGCGCTGGCGGTCGAAAAAATTCGTATTCGGTTGGGTAAACTGCCGATTGAGAGATAATACCGACCTACCTGAGAAAATGTTACCAATGCGTTGGGTATGGCCACTTCGCAAACGACCGCCAGAGCGAGGACCAGTCCGAGCACTGCTGCAGATGCTTTTCAGAGCTGGATTCTATGCTCTGGAGCATAGGAAGCATATGTTGTCCTGTCTTTCAACTCTGTGCGGTGGAGGACCTAATTAATCAAATGGTCCGAAAGTATGCAAGACTCAGCGAGCTCTATAAACAACTGGACGAGGGCGTATGAACAGCGGACACCACAGGCAAAGCCGCGATATGTGTATGCGGCCAACGACTATTTGAGGACAAAATGACGATGCTCCAAGCAGACTTTGTGTGGGCCAAAACAGCGTATAAGTGTGGTTGACAACATCACAACCACTGCGAGAGGAAGAAACAGTGTCGTTTGGCACGAAATGCTGCGTGGAGAGTAAGCTCCAAGTACACGTACAGTGATCACCAGGCGATCAACTTCGAACTACTGCCAAGCTCTGTGGAAAATACGGCTGCACGGAACAAACACCCGCGGAAAAGGAGATGTTGATGATAGACGACGTATCTCCACACATATCAGCCGCCGACAAAACGAATCAGCTCACACGTGGAATAAGAGCCTAGATACAGCGAAAGACAGGAAACGCGCATCGGCCACCCGTGTACTGATGAGATTGCCGGTCTACGCGCAGTATACAACCGGGTATGGTAATTAAACCTGCGCTTCAGGGAGAAAATAGCATCCATGAAGAACTCGACGAGATATTTATAATCGCTCGGGAAAGTCCTTAAAATACGATTAAAGCGAGCAAAAGGATAAGCTTCGTCGTACAACGAAGCAAAGAAGCCGACCAAAACCCGTGGGGCAAAGCCTATCAAGCAGTGAAACTGAAGCTGATGAGCGGCCGAAAATCTCCACCCATGCCCACAAAGTTTTTGGAAAGGGTAGTCGCAGACTTCTTTCCGCAACAAAAAGGATTAGTGGAACAGACTGGGGGAATAAATACGACGAGGACGTAGCCAATTCTCCTCGTCACTGCATAAGATGTCCTGAGAGCCTCCATAAAAATGGGGGGCCTGGTGTTGATGACATTCCTAACATTGCTTTAAAAACAGCAATTAGGTGGCGTCCGCATATCTACAACACGTGCCTTAAAGAAAAGTGTATTCGCGGACCAGTCTCAAAGTCATCGTACACACACCTCTATGTATGTTGGATACCGTGGACGGAACCCTCGAGCGCATCATAAGCGACGGAGTGGAGACTGTGACCGATGAAGCAGGAGGCCTCACAGATCGCCAATATGGCTTCCAAAAGGCAAGCTCCATGATAGACGCCATCGTTAAAGTCGTCAGTATGGCGAGAAAATCCCTCGATGGAAGACGATGGGTGGAAGTAAGCAGGACTATCCCATCATCACAATGGACGTCAAAAATGCTTTCAACATCGTAGGCAATGTTCAATGCTGCATACAGGTTATATCTGTCGACCCAAGGAAGGCCGCGTGGAGCAAAACGAGAAAGAGGAATTTCGTGACATAAAGGTTGGAGACTTCCTTAGACCAGCGTTTCACAAATCCAAGCACGGAGCTACGAGTAGCTCTGCTAATAATGTTATCAATGTGACAGCGAAAATTTAGTTCTCTGTCGCAGATTACATCCAAATCATGCAATAAAGAGACAGAGGGGAGAGGCTCGACACAAATTAGATAGGATCTAGGGACTGGTTGAAGACTCTTAAGAGTATACGAGTATGTAATGACTTGGCATTTGCTGACATTGTCTAGATGTCTACCTTGAGGCACTTCGGACTTTGGACTTTGTATTGCCGTTCTTTAAGTTAGAATTTGATCTACGCAATTAAAACAGTTTGAAAGTCAAGTTTTTTTTTAAGTTTAAAGTGGACGATTCCGTGTGAGGTCTTATCGAAGGCTTTACTAAAGTCGGTGGCAATTACATCGACTTCTTTGCCATCCTCTAATGTGCACAGAGTGTTAGAAACGATTTCAGTTAAGTTTGTGGTTGTTAATCTTACATTATGAAATCCATATTGGTTTAGGGAAATGATAGATTTGCAATGGAAGAACATTGTATCATAAACAATGCTTTCAAAAAGCTTCGGTATGCAGGAGAGTTTAGCAATTGTTCGGTAGTTGGAAATTTCGTTCTTGCGACCTTTTTCTGTGAAAGGAGATTATATAAGAGCTCTTCTACAGCATAGGAAAGACTCCCTGCAATATGAGAAAGTTTGGAAGAGAGCCGTAAGGAGTTGGGTCAAGTAGTTCACAAATTGTTCAGAACTGTAGACGGCAGGCCATCGGGAGCGGGAGAATATTCGTACAGTTTTTTTTTTATCTTTTCTTCTACGAGAGCCACGGATACATCAATTGATTTTAATGAAGTTTGGGCACAGCTTCTCATGTAGGAGAAGTAATCAAGATCAACTTCGAGCATGTGGCTGTTGAACGATTGGCTGAAGTAATGCGCAAATAAATTTGCAATAATTTTATTATTACTCGAATAAGTATTAGACAATTTTAAAATAGGTGGAAAATTGTCTGATTTCTTTTTAGTATTGATGGATAGAAAAAAGTCGTTTGGGATCGGAGATTATGCTATGTTGCATACGGTCCAGATATTCGGAAAAGTGGGTGTATACGTGAAGGTAATTGGAGAAGTCAGAGTCCGATCGAGATTTAAGAAAAATGCGCCTCAGTTTATTTCTAATTTTGCGAAGCGAACGTAACTCTTTAAACCACGGTGGGAAGACGATGAGCTATTCTGGAGCACGAATGTGACAGAATTCGTGAAACAATTGAAAATGTAGATGTAGAACAACGCGAGAGCATTATCTATAGAAATGTTCAGATTTTCAATAATAATTTGAAATTGACGTAACTTAGCAAGTTATTCAGTTTTATGAAGTTTGCTTAATGGAAATTAAAAGTGTAACTTCTCAGTGTGAGGGGTCTAATATGGAAAAAAGATGGTTGCTCGCTGAAACAACACAGTTTTCGGCGTTTGATGAGAAGATCAAGCTGAGTTGTCTACCTAAGTTCTTAGTAATGCCACTTAATTGAACAAGGCCAGAATCAGAAAGACAATGAAAAGGAGCTCTTTATCTGAAGAAGTATTTGTAGCGACAAAATGGGACTCGTCATGAGACAGAGTCGATTTAAAATCGGGACAATTAAAATCCCCACGATTATGATAGCGTCGCGGGTGTCCACGACATTCCACAGCGAATCAATCGCGTCTATACTGATAGGATTGGGTGGGCTGTGAAGGGCGAATGTAGCAGCAGAAAGTGTAGATGCTGCGCCTAGATATACTTATTTTGACACAAATGAACTTAAAATTAGCGGTGTGTGAAGTTTTAAGGAGCCAAGAATTCCGCGGCCAGAGGAAACGTCTTCTTTCTCAAGACCATCGTCCCGGAAAGTCTTTGAAAAAGCTGTAAAAAAAAAAAACAGTGGGTGCGCTTCTACAAAAAATAAAATTTTTCCGGCCGAATCAGTTTGAGTTTAAGGAAGGGCAATCTACTGAAGATGCTCTTTTCTTTTTCTGCTCTTTTATTAACAAAGCATTAGACGATAAAAAAATGTGCGCAGGCCTCTTCGTTGATATTACGAAAGCGTTTGACATGGTTAGTCATGATATTCTTTTGGAGAAGTTGTATGGTGTTGTTTTCGTCTTATAAGAGTGAAATAGGAGAAAATAGGAGATTTTCTAAGTAACCCTCAGGTACTTAACTTAGGGGTACCTCAAGGGTCTGTGCTGAGGCCAATTTTGTTCCTTATATTTATTAACTCCTTGTTTTCTCTGCCTTTTGCAAGTAGAGTCGCGGCTTTTGCAGATGATCTTAGCATAACATATGGCTCAACGAGCCCTCTGAATTTGATAGGAGATGTAAATCATGACATTCATTTCTTGAGAATGTGGATTGCCCGCGTAACAATTTAATTAAATGTGGTTGTACTACAGACCAATATTTAAAAGAAAATGCCACATGCAACTCGTTTTGTTTTCAGATTGAAGTAGTTAGGAAATTTAAGTATCTCGGTATAACTTTCGACTAAAACATGGGTTGGACAGAACATACATATTTCGCTATTGGAACAATACTTATGTTCTTCCGTTCGGTGTTTTTATCGCCTCAAAAAGTGTTGTTCAAGCAGAACCCTTAAAACCGTTTATCATGGAATTTTTCATTCGAAACTACAATATGGAATAAGTTGTTGGGGGGTTCTTACATCACCAATCTAAAGCCAATTGTCGTCTTGCAGAAGTGTGCCATAAAAGAATTGATAATGCTCACCGTCTGTCCCATTCGATGGTGTTGTTTAGGTCTTTAAAAATACTACCAATAAGACATTTATTCTTTTTTAGAGTTTCTAAGATATTTTTTATGAGTGGTGGCTATATGAAGAGTCCAATATTTAATACTCGTAATCTACTACACGCCATGTTTTTGAAATTCCAACTTTTCAGACTACTCACTACAGAAACTCCTGCCCAGTTGTATCTTGTAAGCTTTTTAATCGTCTTCCTTTCGATATAAGATCCATAAGCACTCATCAGAAATTTCTTAAAAACATGAAATCATGTCTTCTTGATTTCGATCATAATGAGATTGAAGTATTGCTCTGCCTTGCTCGTATATGTAATTGTTTATTTCAACATTCAACAAAATCGCACAGGCACTTGAGTACTATTATTTTCATTATTATGGATATCTTCATTTTTTGGGTATTTTATTATTAACTTCTGAAGTAAGGAATTGTAATATTGTGTACAATTAATGAATTTTATTTTTAAAGTGGCATTTAACACTATTTATCATTTTTATTAGCAGAATAAAAATGTCACTATCTATTCTCTACTGTTTATAAACATGTATATGAAATCTTTGTTTGTTTTTTGTAAAAAGAATAATGACTAAAAAAAAAAAAAAAAAAAACAATAAAGACTGAGGTAAATAGTTCGTTCGAAGTATTGGGTTAACACTTCTCGTGTTTATCCAATTCTGTTGCTCCATTCCAATCGAGTTCAAGAGGTCCCAAAATGATTTATCAATGGTGGCGATGAGGTGGATGAACTTACTATTGGAGTGTTGTTCCAACGGCGTCTGTGTCGTTTTCAACGAGTTGAAATTGGGAGGGAAACAGGGGGTTGATGTTCAGCAACTCATCGAGTAAGAATATTTGATATATTTCAAGTAAGTCTTATTTGCTAGATGCGGACTTAATCTATTCTGCCATAACAGCCAATTTACTAGAGGCCGATTCTTCCCTGAGGGAACTTAAATTGAGTTTGACTTCCTCAAGGCATTCAGTCTGAACAGCCACTTCGGCAGCCAAAGATCCAATCGCAATACGTGCAAATCCCCAAAGATCGACTCACGCAAGCACAATTTGAGATTTTCGATTTGGGTGTTAAGCGTTGAGAGGGCAGCCGTGAATCTCGTGAGCTCCGTGTTGAGGAGAGATTTGCAGAGTACATTGCGTATTTTTTTCAAGGTTAATTCACTTAGTGCATCAAGTTGCTTCTCAATGCTTTTGAACTTTGACTTGCTTAGTTCACTCGCGCATTAATCGTCGTTAATTAAATCGTCAGCAACAACCTCATCAAACTTAGCGAATTGGTTGTTCACTTTTTTCGACGACAGCTTCATTTCGTTAAGCGGGATTGTCGAGTCATTGTGAATCACTCATTGCAGAAAAAGAGGAAATTGTTCGCAAGGTCTTTCAGATAAATTACAGATCTTTTCTTTCTTCGGAAGAACACGGACTTTTTTGATGAGTAAGCGGAATATAGACATTATTTAAATCGCGAAGTGGGGTAAAAGAAAATCACGTTATTGTCATTACAGGAGAAAGACAGGCATCATAAAGAATAAAGGTCTGCATGAATGTATTCATTTGCTCTCACTAAACGTGTACAGTTCTTCAGTGTACTCTATTCATTGCAATAATTCGAACAAGTGTACAGCAAAAAAGAGTACCACACCACAAGAGACAGTTACAGTACAATACTCAGTCACCTGATAGCAAAATGAGAGCACTGTTTTCTTTCTCTCCCACATTTTGGGTGCTTGAACTTGCTTGATGTGAGCAAATAGTATACAATGTTAACTGCAAAGAATACACTGAGTGTACTAAATAAAACGATTGCAAAGTCTAGTTGCTTTCTAGCATATAACAGTGTACTCAGTGTAGTGTACACTTTTTTTATGAATACCTGTTTTTTATGAGTACACTGCACTAAGTGTTTAAAATGGTTGCAATACTCGTATACTCGTAGCAATCGCTTCACATATCAGATGATTCGTCTATTTTACTTTTCAAGCTGTGAGTACAATAATGAAGTGTACTTGAAATAAAACGAATGTCTTGGAACTGGTTTCAAGACATTCATTGCAGACCTCTAATATAGAATTAACGCATTGAGAGAATGCAGCGCTTTCCATACGACACGGTGTGTGTAGTGGCTTGATGCCAATCGATCTTCTTGCGAAAGAAGGGCAAAAGAAGTACCTCGACAGCAGAATAATGACATTAACAGCAACACGAAGCACTACCCACTTATCATCAAGGGTTACAAGCCTGGAAGAATGGCAGCAGAGATGGGATCACTCTGACAAAGGCAGGTGGGCGTACAGGGCGATCCTCAATACAGATGCATGGATCAATAGGAAGCATGGTGAGGGGAATTTTTATTTGACTCAAGTGCTTGCAGGGCATGTATTGCTCAACCTGCACGGAAGCAGTTGAAGATGCGAAACACGTGGCATTCATTGTCCGCGGTACGGTGAAATAAGGCATCTGCTGTCAGAGGCAAATGGTGAGCACGAATAATGGCTGGGACGCAGTTAACGTTAACTGTAGCTACCATTATGAAACAGTACCGCCGAGAGAATCGACAACGAAACGCAGTTCAGTAGGCAGCAAATACTCGCGAGCAGAACACACAAATGAAATGAAATGCTTGACGTCAATCCCGCGAGGATAAAGAGTAGGAAGTGGGAGATGGTTTTAGTGGGTGGAAATCCCACACTGTTACTAAGTAAGGACTCAGTTTCGTCTCTAAAAGATTCCCATCTTCCAACGTAAAAAAGACCCTATTATTATAAATGGCACCAGTTTTACCTTTATTAACATAGCAAAATACATGGGTCTTACGCTGGATAGGAAACTAATCAGGAAAGCCAATTCACTAGAATGGATTCAAAAAAGCTAATATAGTCTTTACTCTTGTAAAAAAAAAGTCTATTGACTCTATGGACGTAGGTGTCCGTTAAAGGCTCATATTAATGTATGGTAGACGACTCTTGAAAAAGAAGTAAACCTCAATCTTTTTATTTTGATTTGTTTTCTTAAATATTCTGCATCACTTAAGGCTCGTCTTTATATTACCCAGTGATGTTAGAGTAGAAGGGTATAGAGGAGAATTAAAGATTGAAGAGGAAAGGATCGGTTTGGCCAAACTAAAAACGCGGAGCTAGCTCTGCATGTTGGCGAGATCGTAATTTCAGTCGTTCTCAACCTGAAGAAACAAACGATGTTTGCATCCGCCCATTTTGAATTAGACGCTGCGGAGGGTATCATAACTGGACACTTATTCGAAGGCGACATATGCTCTCCTTGTTGATATTGGATCCATGTAAATCGCAGAGCCAAACTGCAAATTTTTACATAGCTATCCAATATACACTGCTTGTTCACAGCTAACCTTTATATATAAAAGGCGGATTACCATCCACAACTCGTGGACCCATCATATAGCATTGAAAATAAATTACAAAAACTTAATGATGAATACTCACCAGGCCCAGATGGTACACCCGCTATTTTTCTTAAGAAGTGCTCCCTCGTGCTCTCCTACCCCCTTTCGCACCTCTTTAAACTCTCGCTATCACAAGGCGACTTTCCTCATATATGGAAGTCCTCCTTCATAACGCCAATTCATAAAAAGGGATTAAAGAGCGAAGTTACTAATTACCGCCCGATAGCCAAACTTTCGCATATACCCAAACTCCTGGAAAGTATTTTGTACGAATCCTTAAGCTTTCAATGCAAGTCTTTAATTTCTCAAAACCAACATGGCTTTCTAAAAGGTAGATCAACCACCACAAACCTCGTTGAATTCACGTCCTCTGCGCTGTCGGCCTTAGAAAGTGGTAAAGAAGTCGATGTTGTTGCAACCGATTTTAGTAAAGCTTTCGATAAGATATCCCACAAATTAATCCTTTTCAAATTGTCTGCCATTGGTTTTGAACCAATACTGCTGAAATGGATATCCTCTTATCTGGAAAACCGTTTCTATAGCGTTCGCTTCAGGTCCGTCCTATCTGCCCCATTTCTGGCCACCTCTGGTGTACCACAAGGCAGTCATCTAGGTCCCCTTCTCTTCATCTTAACTATAAACGATTTGGAAAGGGTTATTAAACACTCCTCTATCTCTCTCTATGCCGACGACACCAAATTTTATAAACACATATCCTCATCACAAGACCCCTGCTTGCTTCAACAAGATCTAGATTCTTTTTCTATTTGGTGTCTCAAAAACTGCCTAGAGCTAAATGTTGCGAAATGCCAATCCATCACCTTATCACGTAAGTACAACAAGTCCCCTCCCCGTCTTTACCTTCTTAATGATCAACCTATACCCATCGTACAGTCTCTTCGTGACCTTGGCATATTGTACGACCGGGAACTTAATTTCCGTTCGCATATTGACGAGATAATTCGTAAAGCCAATTCATCCCTTGGGTTTGTTAAACGGTGGTCAAAGGAATTCTCTGATCCCTACGTAACCAGATCTCTCTACATCACTTTCGTCCGCCCCCTCCTCGAATACGCCAGCCAAGCATGGTCACCCTATCAGCAAGTTCATGTAGCCAGAATCGAAAGCATACAACGACGTTTTCTTCGATTTGCCCTCCGCGGTCTTTCTTGGAACGATCCCCTAATTCTGCCTCCCTATCATGACCGCCTCAAACTCATTAACCTGAATAGCCTTGAGGACCGGAGAGATGCTGCAGACATTCTCTTCATTCATCGCCTCCTCTCAGGCTCTATCGATTGCCCGTCTCTATACAACTCCATCTTCTTAAATACTAACCCTCGTAATTTAAGACACCCCCGTCTCTTCTATCTGCCAACCCACCGCACGTCCTACGGCTCCAACGAACCAATTTCCCGTATGCTACGGAAAGTAAACTCAAACATTTCCATTTTTGATTTCAACCGTAGCTCTTCCTCCATTAAACTTAGCCTCCTTCTACGTAAGCCCTAGCTTTAGCTCCTAGTTATAAGTCTTAGTTTTTAGTTCTAGTATTGTAAGTATTGTATTGTATTTTTTTTCTAGCTTGTATTAAGCCAAATAAATGGGACATTTTGCCCCACCAAAATTAAAATTAAAAGACATTTTGCCCCACCAAAATTAGCTCGGCTATCGCCGAATTACCCATAGCACGCAACCCAGTGGATATAGATCCACATGCATCAGCGGTGCACTAAGAACCACTACTTCCGCAGCATTAAATATGTATAATGTTTCGCCTGATGCCCCAACTATTAAGCTGGCCCCACCTTGATCCATATATATAAATAACGGTTGTTACGGTTGTCAAGTAATGCTTGTTTTACCATCAGTTTTGTCTTAAACGTCAGTGCGGCAACATTTTGCTTGTTTTTGTTGTTGAATAAGTGCGTAATTATCTTTTGGCAATTTTATCAAAAACAACCAAACATCTTTATTTTTTTACAGAGATGCTTACTATTAGAGATATTAATGTGCTTTTCCTTTTCGAATTTAAAAGAAAACTAAACACAACGGCTGCAGCTCGGGAAATTAACCAGGCATTTAGTGAGGTGTTGTGTAATGAACGGACAGTGAGGCGTTGGTTTACCAAATTCAACGAGGGAGATTTTGATATGGAAAATGCAGCCCGTGGAAGACGGATGATCAATATGGATAACATCGAATTACAGGCGGAATTTGAACGTGATTTTTAGACGACTGTACGATGCTTTGGAGGGAAATCTGAAGTATCCACAGCAACCATAAGCCGTTATCTTGGGCAGATCGGTACAACCAGAAAACTTGATAGATGGGTATCCCACGAATTGACTGAATTAAATCGGATTTTTTCGTGTGATGAAAAGTGAATTTTGTATGTCAACCATAGACGATTAGGACAGGGGCTACACCGCGATGAAGCCTCAAGGCAGCATGCGAGACAATCACTTCATCCGAGAAAGGTTATGGAAACTGTATGGTGGACTAGAGAGGGGGTAATTCACTACTCATTCTTGCAATCCGGTGAAACCATTATAGCAGAGTCATATTGCAGAGAAATTGCGATTATATATGGAGCATTAAGTTAATTCGCAACGACACGTGAGAAAACTTGCAGAGTTGGGATACAAAGTTTTCCCTCATTCACCGTACTCATCTGATCTTTCGCCTACAGATTACTTTTTTCGGAGTCTAAACAATTCTCTCCGGAATACATGCTTCGCTCATCGGGACGCAGTAATTTCGGCCTTCGAAGATTTCAATCGCCTCAAAAACAATGATTTTTTTCAAAAATGGAAATATGCCATTCATTTATCGCTTACCAAATCGGACGATTCATATGTAACAACGGGTATGTTTGCGCTAACAGCCTTTACAGAGCCTGGTCTAATTTCTCGCAATTTTATGCCGTTTTCGAAGCTCATTTTTTTCGATTGAGAGAACCTTTCCATGACAATTTTACTCTAGGACGTTTGTCAGTAATCGCGCACTTAACCACTCAGCTGCGGCTCCCATTTCAATCCATGGTCTACAAAATTGTACATACGAAAACATCGACTGCACCCCACCGAAACTGAGATTTGATAGTAATGAGTTGGAAAATGATTCCGTCAGGTATGGTAGTTCAATCGGAATCTGGGTGTAATTGTCGTTTCCGAAAAGCTCCATTTGAACATCTCCTTTCGCCTCCCAGATCACTATATCGTTATTCAGGGGGAAATAGTCAAGCATATTAGCATTATGACGGACAGACAAGCCGCAATGAAGTTGCACTCACTTCAGAGCCATACAGGATTGCCACTTGTTTCTCGCGGAGATGGCGAAGCAATTCAACATTTCTGGGTGCTATGCCACAAAGATAATTCCTTTCTGTCCATGTTCATTCATTGTTTTACGGTTCTCCCCTAATAAACTGAATCATCCATTCCGCCTGCATTCTGGGAAACGAATCACATGTTGTGAGACCAAACTCAATTATCTAATTTATTGGAAACGACTTTAACTAAATTTTATTATTATGCCATCCTTTGATTAGATAGCACAATGGCACCCACTGATAAGCTCACATATGGTTTGATCATAAATGAATCATCTCACTCCATGGCCATCGGCTATATTGCAATGTGAAAGTCCTTGAGGGCGAAATTCGAATCCAGTAATTGGTTTCTCTGTGTACTCCTTGTTTGAGTTTTACAGTAAATAAACAACTCAACTGGAAACCATTTTAATTAGTTGCGCTAGAAAATTGTATTGTTTTTATTGGTTTTTTACTTAATGCATTGCTTTTTCTTGAAACCTTGCAACTATTGTAATCAGTTAGAAACAGGAGGTATCGTATTGAACTAGGAGGGATTCCATTACAAGTTTGTTTAGTAGCTTGTTGGTGAGATTATCCACAATGATTTGTTGAAAGTTTGCATATATCTGATATGGGACTAAGGGCGTGTGGAATAAAATGGTCTCTTACGCGAATAGCTCAAAGTTAGAAAGGAACGTAGCGAGTTGCAGAAAGAGGAGTTGATAAACAAGAGTAAGCACCTAGTCACCCTTCGCTTCAGAAATACTTAAACATTCACAATATAATTGGTCTTAAGATTTTGGTTCTAAAGACTTTTAAAGCTAACCACGTTCATGGACATCGGAGTTAGATATAAAAAAATATGATTTTCATCTAGGCAGATGGTGTCGAATGTGACTTCGTGAACGTACTCAGTGAATGAAGAATAAACAGTGCAGTAATAATTGAACAGGTTTTTATTGGGGACGTGAAATAACCTCCTTCGAAATAAGACCGCATTTGGCATTATTTCTATTCTTAAGTGGAAATAAGGCCAGATAAAGAAAAATTTGTGCATTTGGCGTTATTTTCGTCAAAAAAGTGAAATAATGCCCTGAGGTCCTTATTTCGCTCAGTTGAAATTTGACCGTGGAGCGCATGGATTTAAAGAAACTACATGAACCCAAAGTCGCACCTACTCCAAATCCAACAGTGATCCCTAGCAGGGGTGTTGCGGGGGGCAGCATGCACCCATACATATTCCACGGTTTGTTATACAAATGCTGTTTCAAAATTTAAGTTTGGGGTAAATCAGCATTATTATCCATGCTAGTATGGAAATATTTAAGGCCAATTTGGTGTTACTTCACTTTTGATATGGAAATAAGACCAAATTCAATTTGTGACCTTATTTCGTAGGGGGTTATTTTACGTGACCGTTTTTATTTTATGCCTAGTAGTCCAACGAGATGGTATGATGGAACAGTTTGGAAGAATATTGCAGTGGTTCCCAAACATTTTGCTCAAGACCTATTGATTCAATCTCACTTTGCTTAAAATTGACCGAGTTGTACATAATCGATTCTAGGATTGATATTATTTTAGCCGCCAACGGTCTACCAATTGAGCTCTAACTAAGAGAATACTCACAGTTGGCTAAAGCTAAAGCTAAAGCGAGCCACTCACGGGTTCTTGCCGTCAATAGTACTATTCCAAGTAAAAAAAAACTTCAAAGTTCCAGAGTTGGGGAAATTCTTGAACATCGGAGAAATGTCTCCTGTCTCTCCCTGTTTTATCGTTTTTTTTTTTTTGTAAAAAATGCTCCAGCGAAATAGCCAGTTGCATTCCTCCCCTTCAAAATGTCACCTGCAATACGCGTCATGCTTCGAATGCACATCAGTTCACCCTTAAGCCCAATTTCAGTCGTACTGTCCTATATAGAGAATCGTTTATAAGCCGAACGACACGAATGTGGAATAATCTACCAGGGTCTGTATATCCACATCACTACAACCTTCAAACATTCAAAGCCAACGTGCACAGGCTCGCAGATTATAAAAACAAAATAAAAAATATGCGGTAAAGATATACCTATGCACCCACTGGACGCAGATATTACAGGAGCAGCTCACCCAATATATAGATATGTTATATATATGTATATATAATTATGAAAAAATCAGATATATACGAGTAATAATGAATAAATCAGAGTGCGCAAACGTGTCCAGAAAAAGTAATGTTTTTTTTTGGAGGTCAAGTCAATAGCATTTTGAAGCGAGAGTTTTTAATATCTGGAAAGTTATACCGAAAAATAATGTCGATGAGATACTGGAAAAAATATATTCAATACTAAATTCAGAGAGCGCAGAACAGGAACAAAACGAATTACGTAGATTTATTTCCAGAATTTCGTCAAAGATGAAGCTAAAGTGGAATGATGCTGGAAGGGGTCTAGATCTCTTTTTGGACATCAATAGCTCATGGTTAGAAGAAACTTCCCACTTATACAAAGTTGAGGAATATTTTTCAGATAGGAATGACGATATTAGTAGGTCTTTAATTGCTTTTAGTCAAGCTTCTGTGAAGACAAAAAACCAAAAAAACGCCGCATTCAAAAAATAATTTCATCGCATTCAGAGGGCAAAATCTTGTTTACGGCTGAACAAACTAAGCGATTATAAAGACAAAGATCTGTTGCTCGTGTCATGAGTAAGGTTTACAAGGACACGTCTCACCTTGTTGAGAAAAATCCAGAACAACGTAATTCACTGCTGTAGAAGCATGACCACAATATATTGATTGTAAAATGACAGTTCATTCATACAAGCTAATACGATAACAAAAAAAAAGAGTCGGTCTTCATATTTATGCATCCTACCATGGTGAAGCGAAAGCCAAAATGGTATGTTAGCCCAATGAAAGCAGTATTGATCGATTTAACTACTAGTCGTTTATGCGAAGTTCAGAGGGATGTTTTAGATAGCATCCTTAAATAGCACTGATTTTACTTCATTCAAATTAATATGTAAGTGGGGCTGATGTTCAGACGGAATGATGTCACTAATGAATATTTGTTTATGGTATCTTTTGTACCTCTAACTTTAATCACCAACGATGACACAATGATTGGAAAAATCCAACGCCTCCTTCTGCTCGCTATTGTAGATCAATTGAATTCTTATTTGCTAAAGAAACAGATGAACTCACACGCAATGAGTGTGGTAATATACACAATCAGATAGATTTACTCATTCCGCTAAATGTTACTTTAAGAGAGAGACAAGTTGTGGTAAGCTATGATTTTCACTTGACCATAATTGATGATAAGATTTGCAATTCTTTGACAGATACAAAATCTAGTCAACGCTGCTATGTATATACGTAAGGCTATGCCTAAAGAAATTAATTCACCTCATACATATAGACAACCAAAGCCAAAACGTATTCTTTTGGTATATCTACACATATTGAACAGACTAAATGCAATACCTGACACCAGTTCGGATTTTGAAGACAACACTCGACAATCCAGCAAATTCATACAGTGGCTAACAAAAACTGAACCGATTTAGAGGACAAAAGATTCTGCGTATGAGTATTCTTTGACGTCGCTAAAGCCTTCGACACCGTATGGCACGATGGCCTACTGCTAAAACTAGAAAATCTTCTACCTGATGAATAAAAGTTATTTAACCGATGGGCACTTATATGTCAAGTATAAAGACGAACACTCAAAACTATATACAACACGAGCTGGAGTCCCTCAAGTCAGTGTATTAGGACCACTACTATACAACCTTTATACCAGAGACATTCCTATTGCAAGACAGACAACATCAATGATTGCCACCTTTGCTGACGACACCATACTGCTTTACTCCCGCAAATGCTTGCAAACAGCAACTATGCAACTACGAATAATTTTAGATGTCACTACCATATGGTTTGATGACTGGCACATAAAAGTAAACGAAGACAAAACGGTCCAGGTCATATTTACTACAAAAACGAAATTCACACCTCAACCACTATATCGACACAGTAGATACCTAGGAATCTATTTAGATAGCAAGCTAATCTGGAAGCACCATAAATGTACATCAGAAACGGCACAAAATGAAAAATAAGCTTAGACAACTACTCGTATACTGGCTTCTTCAACGAAACTCACCATTATCTTTAAACAACAAAATCTTGGACTTATGGAACTCAAATCTCGGACACAGCAAAGAAATCGAACACAAATATAATCCAACGACAACAATCTAAAATACTACGAACAACAGTTAACGCCGAATGGTATATAACAAACAATGATATACAAAGATCTTCAAATTCTCACGAAGGCGCAAGAAGTATCGGAAACGAAAAAAAAACCATGTAAACAAATTAATATATCTACTATATTATATATATCTACAGATGTATGTATAAATAATACTTGGGAAATAATATCTACACTTCACCGGGATAAGAACATTTGAGTGCTTAGGAAAAAAATAAGGAAGTGCTAAAAAATACAAAACAAAATATACAAACGCTTCAAAAATCCATTGGGTCTATTAGTAGACATCCCTAAACCAGAATTTGAGTTGACAAACGACGGTAACACAGCTCGAGATAGAAACAATACGTACATGTTCCGCCTCTGTAGCGTAAGTCAGACGGAAATTATGGGGATTAAGGAATCCCTGTCCTGGCTTAAATGTAATGCATAGGTAATATCTATTAAAGATAAGAATGTTTTTTGCAGGAGCTGAAGAAACGAGGAGGAGGAAGAATCAATCCTTCACTTTCTTTGTACCTCTCCAGCCCTATGTTCTTATTTGAGCAAGGGCAGTCACTTAACCTAAATCAAATTTGAGTCCTACTTTCTGCTGGTGCTCCACTGGACAATAAATAGGTGAAATCTATCCACCTATCGAATAATACGTTGTGGATAAATCTTGGCTATATTTGCTTCCATTGACTTCTAAAATTTGTTCCGAAATCAGAGGGTTAGGTATACTTTGTGAAGGGGCGACAACTACCCATATGGAAAATCTTTGTGCAGGACGAATTTTGGCAGTTAGAAAGGAGTTAGGGGGTGCTGACATGCATTGTTGTGAATCTAAAAAAATATTTGAAGATAATCAAAGAGGCGGTTTTATTCATCTTCTCCTTAAGGGTAGGATTGTAAACTCAGCGCCATTCGGAACCTCTGATAGAATGCTTTAGAGGGACACCACCGGTTATCGAAAGATATCTGTTTTCTTTAAACTCCTCAATTTCGAAAACATAAAATTTAGTTTTAGAGATACCAACTACACCCTACTCAGGTGTGGTGAGTGAGGAACTCCAAGGCTCAAGGCCACCATCCCAACCAGGCAAGATTGAGAATGTATAGGTTGACCTGGTTAAAGTGGAACATAACATCTGTTAACGACAGTATTTTTTTTTTTTTTGTAACCAAACTTCAACTGAAAACCTGCAGAGCTATGAAACCCACCCATATTATTATTCTCAACAGACCATATTATTATTCTCAACAGATCAAGCGAAGAAAATCCAATTCACCGCATTTTTCTAGAAAGAACACGTCAGCTGTACCACAGCTTCAAATGGACGACCAAACTATCCATTTCAAGTAAGTCAAGCATCTTCTTGCGGTTACAGTCAACTCTAGTGTAACATACTCGTAGCACATAATATATTTCCAACATAGCACAATCGGCGTCCATGAAGTTGAACTACCTGTATATCTTACAACGAAACAGCCCTTCTTCTGTACGAAGCAAAAATTAGACCGCGGCTTGAGTATTGTTCTCACGTTTGAAGCTTGGCCTTAGAACATTCTCTTCATCTATTCGATATCATACAGGGTTGGCATGTTTACACTTGCACCCTTCCCGATAAAGTGGGCGATTTTGTATGGAGAATTGAAAAACAAAATTGTACTCCAAAAATGAAGTTTCATATTTTTAGCTTAAAACTTTAGGCCAACAAAGCGACAAATCAAGTCCACATAACACTTTAATTCATCTCATATGCCACTGTTGTTTACTTGTTGTGTTTATCAATGTAGCATACGTATATGGAGTACCGTCTAGGGATTTGTACCCTGAAAACATGCACACTGTTATAAAAACGTTTTATTATCTTAAATTGTCCTGTCTTAATATTGGATGTAAAATTTAAGATCACACTTTATTCAGAGATAAACTTTGTGCATCAAAATGACATAAATGTCTCCCATTAAATTATAATTCATGGTATTCCAGTCAATATTCATCATAAATCGCGAAAAAAGAAAAAATCAGACATATTAATGACTCTTGCCTACAGCGAAATTGGTACTTCTTAAATAACTACCGACATATTTCGTCTCTAAACCAAATGATATTTCATCGTTCTGCCGTAGAAATTTACACATACATACATATGTATGTATGCATGACATGGTCAACAGCATGAGTGTTGTATGTTGGCAATGTCAACGAATGCCTAATGTTCTGGAAATCCATCGAACCAAACATCACTCAAATTTTTTCGAGGAGAAGAACAGAAAAGAAAGATAAAAGTTTTGACGCCTCGTGGTTGACCTCCACTCTCTCTCTCTCTCTCTCTCTCTCTCCCACGGCAACGAATCATTAAAAAATACAACTGTAATGAATATGAGAAACATTTTTCCCTTCTCGCATATCTGCAATTGGAGTATTTAATAAGTACGAATGCTATAGATAGAAACACATTCCGTGTGGGTAGGACGTACAATTATACAAGAATTATCCTTCGGGCAAAAAAAAATACCAGGACAAACGTTTTCTCAAAATTGGTTAGCTGTTGTAACGAGAAGTAATAATAAACGGACCGGGACAAGTGAAAGTGCTGAGTGAAGATATACGTATGTAGTGCCATGACGACAGAGTATGTAAGGTTAATTAATCTTTAAGACTAAATACCATGGAATTCAATATGTAGTTCGATTAAACGGCGAAACTACTTAAATGGTTTTAATATTGGATGACGGGATATCAATGGCGTGTAAAAAATGCAAAATTATTGGAGACTACTTCCCAATCTTCCTGAATTGAACAAATTTTTCAGATATAATAAAATGTATGTATTTAAGTACGGACCACTTACTGAAATTTTGAAAAGTTGGTGAATTCTTTCGACTGGCGTTTTTCAAACTGTTTAGATACGAGTACGCGACGCGCGTAAGAGCATTAAAAGCAAAATTATCATATATATACATATGTACAATATATTATATATTAATTATATATATTGTTTAATTGCAAATCACTCTGATTTAAAATTTCAACAAAATCGTATTTCTGTTAGAATGAAAATTCTGATTTTGCCTTGAATTGTGACCCTGCTGATCTCAGATATGAAGTTTGAGGAAAATCCGTTCAGCCGTTTAGGCTGCAGTCGTGCGTACAGATAGACAGCTTAGTAAGACCCACTTTATTGAGTTTCTCTATCATAGTAATGTCAAGTTTGATAAAAACCTCGAGATCGAAAAATTTCAGGAAACCAGTACTTTTCCTTATAGATGCAAGTAAAAAAGTTATGGATTGGCGTGGCTCAATGTTTGCGTATCTACTGAGCTTGAGGGTCTCACAGTTCAGCGTCCCAATTTGGCATCCCCTGGCATACCCTGATGTCCACTTAGAATGACTGATGAGAGTCCTCGTATGTCAGCTTGGCATTCCCGAGAGTTCTAATGAGGTGACCCTTTACCACCTTGACCGCAGCCTCCCACAATCCACCAAAGTGAGGAGCCCTGGGGGGAATAAAATTGAAATGTATACCTATATTATTCTTTTGACGATTTTTGAAAGAAAATACGACTAAGTTCTTAGACCTTTGTTTGTGCGCCGACGAAATTGGTAGCGTTGTCAGAATAGATATCTGATGGAAGCCCTCGACGACCTATTAGCCTCTTTAGCGCTGCTATAAACGCTTCTGACGAAAGATCTGATACCACCTCCAGATGGACAGCTTTTGAAGAAAAGCACGCAAAGACAGCAATATATGCTTTGTATGGCCTCTTGTCACGAAATTTAAGTGCGTCATCACAGGACCACAAATGTCTACTCCACAACGCGAAAATGGACGGGATGCTGTCAACTTCTCCGTTGGTAATTCGCCCATGATTTGTTCGAGCAATTTGACCTGTATCTGACGCAGTGTATGCAATTCCTGACTACCCTACGTGCAACTTCTCTTGCATTTATCACCCAAAACTGCCTACGAATTAAAGATACTAACATTTTTGGCCCAGCGTGGTAGTTTGATATATGTAGGTGCCTAACCATGCAAACAACAAAATTACAGTTTTTTGGTAACAGTAATTGATGTTTTTGCTCCTGCGGTAAGTTTGCATGTTTCAACCGCCCTCCTACTCTCAATAACTCTAGTCCTGTTGTGTTGTCCAAAAACGGAGTAAGCCACTTAATCGAACCTTTATGATTTTGGTGCGATTTTATGCATGCAATCTCTTGGGAGAAAAATTGTGTCTGGATGATCCAAACGATGCGATTTCTTGTTTTCCTGTATGTTGTTTTCGTAACACATTGAAGAACATCAATACGTATGCAAATATTCGCACAGTTTTCAAATACGAACTGTGATTGTTAATTATTCCTAGCAGATAGTTTTGTGGTTTCTCTTGGCAAAGAAATACTGTTTTCCGAAATTCCAGGATAAGTTCTCCATGCGAAAGATGTTTTTGCGATGATGCTGGCCATTTATCTGAGTTAAGCTGTAGGAACCTTGAACCTGAAAACCAAATTGACTGCCTCAATTCCTCTACGGTGCATCCCCTGGAGAGCTTGTTTGCTGGATTTTCCTCGCTAGAAACATTTCTCCAAACGGCTTCTATAGATTTCTCTTGAATTTCAGCTATCCTATTGCCGACAAAGGTGCTCAGTTTAGAAGAATGGGTAGCGAACGATTTCTGAGTCGCCCCAAAAATATACTCTCGAGTAGGATTTGCTAAAGAGACCTTGTATCTTTGCCCAAAGTCATGCCAACAAATGTGCCCCACATAACTCAAGGCGGGGCAGTTGCTTCCGCTTGGTCGGAGCAACCCTAGATTTGGCTACAAATAATTTTGTTGTAGTGTTTCCTTCTGAATTTGTTGTCCTAATGTATATAACGCGTACCGCGGAATTGGAATGTTCTGAACGGAATTTAAATCCCCAAGGAATTGTTTCCATTCCGTATCTAAATTTTGTGGAATCGATTCATTCCAGTTCAGTTTTTCAACCCACAACTTCTGTAGAACTATTTTGGCCCTAATGATAATAGGGCTTAATAGCTTTTGGTTCCTTTTCACTTATGATTTTAACGTCATTTGTTTTTTTTTTCGATACTTCGAAGCTATTGAACCGTGATCTAAAGACAGTCTGCGTTTGATAATTCGACTGAGTTTGTGATGAATCTACTCCAACGATTTCTACGCGCTTCTTACTTTTATGTAGCTGGAGAGTACGAACAAAATTCTCGCTTATTAAGGTGATTTGCGACCCAGAATTCCTATTGTTGCCGATATAGTAAAGTGTGGTGTGGCTGCCTGCATGTTTTGCACCTGTGTGCTGACGGGCATTTGGACATACTATGATCCTTTCCTAGGCAATTTATACAAAGGCTTACTTTCTTTGTATTCGTAAACCTATCGCAAATTGAAGTTTAATGAAGCTTGGACAATTGATAATAAAATAACTATTATCTTTGCAAAATGTGCAAGGATTTTGTACAAGGGTCAAAGAAGTTTGCGGTCGTGGAGTAAATCCTGTCGACTTTGCCTTGTTTGGCCAACATTGATGGACATCCGGCCGATCCGAACGAAATTATTTGCTGTCGCGTGCCTCAAGATACTGGCACCGTTTGCTGATCATTTTAACATTCATCCCAGCTTGGCAGTTTCGAATAATCGATTTGGTCATCCCATTTGCTTGCGGTTAGTATCTACCTTCCAAATGCCTATGCATATAATGATCGCTTTGCAGATATCGGACTCCGATCCTAAAGGCGTAAGCGAATTTAAAATGGCTGAAATGCAATCTACCAAATTGAAAAGCTGAGAAGCCGATGCTTTTGAACATTTAGGGAGTTCAAACATTGTCGCGATGTTCTCAAGAAAGATAAGTGTGTCATTATCATATAGTTCTTTGAGTTTATCCAGTCCTTGGTGTACTTCTCCTCTGTAACCTGAAAAGCGCGAACGGTTCATAAAGCTTGGTCTGAGAGACATGATAACAGGTAATTGAACTTTTCTATTTTAGTTAGCGTAGGGTCAGAATTGACCAAATGGTCGAATGAGTTGATGAAGTTCTTGTATTTCTGAGTATTTTCCACTAAATTTTGGTAAGCGAAGATGAGCCAAACGATTAGCTGGTGGCGATGGAATAGCAAAAGTTGCTTCTAAGGTGCTGTTACGTTTTCCTGGTCCCATACGCGAGATTATTTTCGTCTTTGTTGTCACTCCTTCCTGTATCAGCTGGCTCGAGGACTCGAGAATACCTAGTCTACATTCTAATTCTGTTGAAGAGGGGCTGCTTGCTTTCTCCACTATTATTTTGATGCGGGTGATGTTACCGTTAGTAGACGCGCGCTGTTGCTTCGGCTCCTCAATGGTCTGTGTTTCGTCTGGCATTGTGAGTGATTCGTAAATCAAACGAAATTGAAAGGGAATTGACTATATACCTCAACAACCTCTTCCAAACGACTTGTACTAACTTCAACAGGAACAGAATAACAACAACAGCAACCCCAACAGCAATAATCCGAAAAAATAGAAGTAAATTCCACAGCAGAAAGGCAACAACAACAGCATTAATCTTACAATAGCAATAATTTGGTAGCAGTGACCCCAATCGTCATCACTGAAACTAATAATCAATACCACTAGCCGCACAATATCCGCGATGATTAATTCAACGTAAATCCAAAATCCTCTCACAAAATGTCCACAAACCAAAGCCAAAAACTGCACTACGAGATACGAGTAAGGCAATTTATTAATCCAAAATTGTTTTATTTTTATACGCGATGCAACTATCAGGAATGCAATGCTAATTTCAACTAAATAATAAATGTTCATACATGTGTATGTATGTAATGCAATTGATTGGTATTTATCTCCCAGTAACATGCGATTAGAATCCAGTCGTGAGAATATTTTGGGACGTTCAGTGGAAGGATGGCAAATAATTCCACAGACTAAAACAACGTAGACTGCAAGCAAAAAAAAAGAAAGCTAGCGGCTCGAATGGGTTCATAAGGTTTGTTTCATTTCGTTTTTACTGCATTTTTATTATGTAATTCAATAAACTTATAGCTAGACAGCAATTTGAAATGTATCTGACGCAGTTGCACACTGTCGTGTGCAACGTCTCTTTCGTAGTTGAGTCGCCTATTCACAGCTGTCCGAGCAACGTGGAAGATTAGCGGAACCGCCAATCTGTCCTGGATCAGACCTTTCTCATCAAAATAGAGGAACGCCTCTGGGGGAACAAAGCCGTTAAGGCGCACTCTCTCGTAATACTCATAATTGGGGTAATAAGCCCCAGAGATCAGGTTGTTCGTCGAGCTCATTGCTCTTGCAATGTGCCTTCGAATCAGCTTGATAACGAAATTATCCACTCTTATTAGATTAGCCCTGTTGTATAGGACCTCATTGGGATAGAATTTTATGTACTGGGACTCCGGTGTTCTGTATAAATGAAGGCAAGCCCGAAGGCAAGCCCTCTCAAACACCCGAATCTTTTCCAACAAGCTTGCTCCCACGTTGAACCACATGGGACATCCATATATGAGCATGGGCCGGATGAGGGCCATGTAGCAGATTACCTTTACCCTTGCATGGAGTTGCTTGCTATAAAAATGTCTCTTTGTAAGGGCAAAAGCACCTTTGGCTCTGGTCAGAGCAGCATCTATATGTTTGTTAAAATATAGATATTGGTCTAACAACAGCCCCAGGTCCGTGCGGTCCAACTATTGAGAACTTTCGCCAATTCTTTCTGGTATTCCTAGAGGCACCAGACAACGGCGTCCTAAAAAGAATGGTTTCCGATTTCTGGAAGTTGATCTTCAACTTCCAGTCATCGCAATATCGCTGAATCTTATCGAAGTCACGTTGCAAGAGAATTGCAATGACCTCGATTTTTGGTCCTGATCTGTACGCGATCAAGTCGTCTGCGTACGCTATGGCATGGTGAAGTGATCCTATCAGATCGCTCGTGTAAATGTTGAAAAGGATCGGTGAATTAACCGCACCTTGTTGCAGATCGTTTTTAATTTGAAATGTTCCAGCAGAAGTCATATTGCCATTTTTGACAATGAACTGTCTACTGGTGAGCATGTTATGAAGTATGTACAGCAGTGGTTTGCTTATGCCCAGCCTGCTTAGCTTGTAGAAGAGTCCCTATAACCATACGGTGTCGAAGGCCTTCTGCAAGTCAATCAGGCAGGCACCCGTGCACTGTTTCTTGCTTTTGTTCCATTGGATATCCGATACCAGTTTAGACGCGGCATGTATTGTATCATGCCCCGCCTTAAAACCGAATTGGTTATCCGAAATTATATTACTGTTCTCAGTCCACTTAAGCAGGGCTCTATTGATAACTTTCTCGAATACCTTACTGATGTTCGGAAGGAGACTTATCGACCAGAGATTTGCCGGATTGGAAGTGTCCTTACCCCTTTTGGGGATGGGTTGTATCACTGCTGTTTTCCAATGCGCTGGATAATGTGCATTATTCAGCGCATTGTTAAACAGAGTGGTGTAAATGTCCACCGCTTCTAGAGGGAGATGTCGAAGCACAATGTTCGATACTCCATCGATTCCTACAGATTTCTTCCTCCTCAATGAGTCGAAGATCGCTTGGAGCTCCACCTTCGATATGTACGGGGGATGTACCCTTTCATCGGCGATGACATTATTTGCCATGTTATCGTCATGGAACTCGGTAAAACCTATGTTCTCGGATCGCCAGTGCTCTATATCATTTCGAAGGTAGAAGTTGTGCACAAGGACGCGATTTTCCAGGTCGTGGTTCGGGCAAATGGTATCATTCACCTTGTACACTTCCTGGAAAGTCGCTCCTATAGCCTCTACCTTCTCCTGCGGATCTTCGATCACAAAGAAGTTGTCATCCTCTATTGCATTTTCTGGATCTATACCTGCTGTTATCAGTGTTCTTTCATTGTTCGTCGTTCGGGGGATCTTAAGACACGGAAGGTCGTTTTGATTGTTCCTCCGAAATATTTTATTTATTTGCGGGAACATACTCGGGTTGTTGGATTTTACAGCCCGAATTTTGTTGTTTCAATGCAAATTTACAGAAAGTCTGTAATTTTCTCTAATTAATTTCTGGAGGTTTTTAATCAACGACTTCAGCGTCCTAACATCCGAGTTTTGTCTGTCAGTAAACTGTCTGTATAAGGTTTTTAGTCTCGACAGCAGTCTACTTTTGTGTTGGTGTAGTGCGTCAACGGAATATGTCTGCGTTGTCAGTATGTTGATACCGAGGTATCGTATTGTCCATAGTTCGTTTAATTGTTTCGTCCATTTGTTTTAGGTACCAGTCAATCTCCTTGTTTGACAGATTCCTATTGGACGGTGGGTAGAGCGAATTCGAGGAGAGTGCTCTTGTCAAAGTTCTTGAGAAGCGAGTCCAACGCGTCCTACTATAATTGTAGGAGTACGTTTGGACAAACTCCTCTAACTCCGCAATTTCTTTGGGAATCATAATTACGGCACTTAGTCCGCAATGGTCACTGTCATACACAAATGTGTGCAGACAGTTTATAGTTTGTCGGTCCATGTCGGTCAGTTGTAACCGTACGTCGAACAGCATAAGATCCAGATAGGAGCCGCTTCTAGGAAACGACGGACTATCTGTAGTTTTCAAATCGAGTTTATACTCGACACTGTGCCGACCCCACCAATTGAATAGTAGGTTCCCTCTAGGATTTGGTGTGTTGTTTCCCCAATCTCTATGTTTGGCGTTTAGATCTCCGGCCATGATGAAATAATTCTCTTCCGACTCCAGCCTTAGGCATCGAAAAAGTGTCTCGAGCTCTGAAATAAATAAAGTAGATTGAGTAGCTTCAGGTGCATAGAGTGCGACCAAGTACATCCTCTTTCCACTACGGAGAGGGATGCACACAATACACGCTTCCAGCTCCTGGAACCTTCGCACTTCACCGCTGTACATAACTTTAAATTGCAGTTGTTTGCGTATGAAGATCGCAACACCTCCTCCTTGTGTGGAGTTGGGTGGGTCTCTTCTGACAATATTGTATTTATTGTGCCCCAATTTGTGCTTCTGGGATAGCTTTGTTTCGCTAACCATAAGCACACCAGGGGTTTGGTCTTCAAGCAACTTAAACAATACGGTTTCAATTTCCTTCTCCTTTTCCCCTTACTTGCGGTTGCCACTGTTGCTGGGTGGCCTGTCTGTATTGCATCGGCTGATGCAGTCACCCCACCAGCTGGTCCCGCTATTGGGAGCGCGGACCGCTCACTCTCCATCGCCTGATATGTTTTTATTTTTTTTTGGTTTTCACTTATTTTGAATAAATGAAAAAAAAAATCAAGAATTCAAATTTCCCCAGTCCGGAATTGAACAAGGGTCACTGGTTTGGTAGAACACCACCACTACCTATAGGCTAACTCGCCACTTGGAAAAACACTGTCTGATACTGTACTTTAAATCACACCGATTTTAACTGAGAAGCCGAAACACATGCGCACTCTCTGAAAGTCTGTGAACGACTGAGTTCATAAGGTGTATCACTTAAATGGCGGTTGTAACGTAGCGTAGCATAACAATATTGCAACATAATGTAGCATAATGCAACAAATTCCGAAGTGTCTTTTCATTCTGGCATAATTTTGTTCCGAAGTGTCTTTTCATTCGAGGTTCGTGTCTGCAATTAGTCTCCACAGTTCGGATAATATCACGGATAAGAGAGAACAAGAGATTATTGGCTGCAGCTGTCATCCTGGAATTATTACATCAGAATTTTCTTGTTCCAGTGGTTGAAGAATTTGCTAGAAGTTTCTGGCTATTAGAAATGCGGCTATTTAAGGACAGATGGCGATCGAGACAGAGCAGTTGGTTTAGAACCGTGGCGAAGAGATTGGAAAAGTGACAACGGGCGAAGTTGTAATTTTGTAAATAGTGTAGCATAATAATAACTACGCTCCTATGTCTATGCAGCAAATTCCGAAGTGACTTTCCATTCTGGCAGAATTTTGGTTCGAACTGTCCTTTCATTCGAGGTTCGTGTCTGGGACGAAGTCTCCACAGCTCATGTCAACGAAAGAGACGAATAATATCAGGGATAAAAGGGAATTATAACTGCAAGAATTATTCCAGTGGTCGAAGAATTTGCTAGAAGTTTCTGGCTATCAGAGAAAGTAATTAAAAGTAGAAAAAGTAATATAATAAAAGTAAAGCAAGAAAAAGTAATTAGTTTGGATTTGTGAATTAAGTAATTGAAAGGAGATAAAGTGATTTGAGAGGAAAGAGACCTTGTAAGAAAAGAATTTGCGAAGAATAGTATAGTGTGAACTTGAATTGTTCTATAGACTAGAAAATAAAGAAATAAATTTCACAGAATATCGTTTTATCTACTCGAGCCGTAGCCTGCATATTACATTGGTGTCAGAAGCGGGATAAAACTTATTCTGTGAATAACTATTTCCGTGGTGTGAAATTGAAAAAAAAAAAAAAAAAAAAAAAAAAAAAACGATTTCCGTGTTGAGTTAATTAGTTGCGCAAAATGGGTCGCAAATTGGGAAAACTAACTATAATTCAACTAAAGGCAGAACTCAGTAAGCGGAACCTCGACACAACTGGTGGAAAAGATGCCCTGCTGATTCGTCTGGAAGAAGCAGTAACGCAGGAAGGTGAAAATCCGCACGACGTAGAGTTTGACGTGGAAGAAGAACCAGCAAGTACAGCAGCCGACCCGGGTATAACGAGTCTGCTCCTGCAACTTAAGTTAGTCATGGACGAACAAAAGAAAGCAATAGAAGACCAAAGGAATTCTATAGAACTTAAGCTGGACGAACAAAAGAATTCTCTAGAACTTAAGCTGGACGAACAAAAGAATTCTCTAGATGCTCTGGAAAGCAAACTTGATGAGCAAAACAAGAACTTGGAATCCAAATTCGAAGCGATCGAAGAGAAAATCGAGAAGGTCGAGACGCAACTCGGAAAAGTCGAAACTAGATTCGATGAAAATTTTGAGAAACATGAAACTCAGTTCGGGAAAATAGAGACTCAGTTTGAAAAAGTGGATACGAGATAGTAGGGAAGCAAGTCGAAAATCTTGCTAAGGAGCTCAGCGACGTGAAGAGACAGAAAGCACGGGAATATTCCACTGACGGTCTGAGAAGAAAGGAGATGCAGCCTCCTATCTTCGATGGTCAAACATCATGGCCAATTTATAAAAGGCAATTCGAAGCGGCCGCAATGACCAATAGCTGGGACGATGAAGAGAAGTCCATTGCACTCACACTTGCACTGAGGGGTCCAGCTGCGGAGCTCTCGCAGACCATCCCGGAAGATAAACAGCAGAACTACGACTCTCTGGTTCAGGCTATCGAGATGCGGTTTGGGGATGAACACATGCAGCAGGTGTACAGGGTTCAGCTGCGTAGTCGAGTCCAGAAAAGGGGGGAAACGCTCCAACAGTTGCAAGCGGATATAGAGCGACTAGCCCATCTTTCATACCCTAAAGCCGGTGAGGAGCTTATCAACGAAATGGCGGTGGAAGCTTTTATTCAGGCCATAGAGGACAGACAACTGCAAATGGCTGTAAGGATGGCTGAAAAGCGAACACTCCCCGAGGCATTGGCATTCGCTTTGTCAATGAAGGCTGCGGACCAAGCATACCAGGGAATACACCGTGTCAGGGAAATGTCCGTCGTGGAATGCTCATGCCAGAGAACAGCCGTTATGGATGAAGACAGAGCTTGCGGAAGTCAAATCCGTTGCTGGAATTGCAACCAAATCGGACACCTACAACGGCAGTGCAGAAGTGCACCTAGACGAGGAAATTGTTCACATTGCGGAAGTAGGAGAAGCAGAGAGGAAGCATCTGGCGGTGATAACATCCATCCTGTCAGTCAGACTTCCCAAAAACCAGCAGTCGGGAAATGCGTAAGGACCAACTTCGCGGGGCAGAAGTTGGTTACTGGAATCGAGGCCCCCAGGACCACCATTCAAGTTTCGCAAACCAAACGGGGTAACAAGAGCCTGAGAGTTGAGGCACTAATCAACGAGAAGAAGTGCGTAGCCACCATCGACACAGGTGCCACTACCCCTATTGTAAGAAGAGATATCGTCAAAAGCTCCTGGCTGCACAACACCAACAGCTACTGCCTGAAGACTGCAACAGGGGAAATGGCGAAGGTATTTGGAGAAGTTCGTCTTACGATTACTCTGGCAGGACTGACGTTCTCCCATGCGTTTCTGGTGGCAGATATATGCGACGAGTGCATCATCGGAGTAGACTTCATGAAAGCAAATGAAGTAATCTTGGACATCGGGATGCAAGTACTGAGGTATCGAAATGTGGAGATTCCGATGGTGTACGGAAATGAGAATGCCGTAACTCTCAGGACAGTCATCAGCAAAGACGAAGTTTTGCCGCCGTCTTCAGAGACAATCATTTGGACGAAGCTGGAAGGTGATCTTGGGAGCCACCGATTCTACATAGTAGAACCAGACCCAGAGAAGAATTCTCAAGACTACATCGTGGGAAAGACGTTAGTCGAACCAAAAAACACCATGGTTCCAGTGAGGGTTTTGAACACACTGTCAAACTAAGGCGAGGGGAGTTGACTGGAAAATGCACGCCGATTACCGCCGTCGCAACAATATCTGAACGTGATGCTCCAAAACCTCTCCCATCACCTTGGACAGCGGAAACGAGAGAGACGATTCTCCAGTCCAGTTCGCTGCTCCGAACTATGGCAGAGAATCTTATCAATGAGTACGCTGATGTATTTGCCTCACAGGACGGAGAATACGGCCGAACACACCTGGTACAACATCGAATAGACACTGGTGATACTAGACCAATTCGTCAGCCTGCTAGGCGCCTTCCATTGGCAAAGCAGACAGAAGTTGCAGAGATGGTGTCGGCAATGGAGAAAGAAGGTCTAATTGAAAGTTCCAAAAGTCCGTGGGCATCACCGGTTGTACTGGTTAAGAAGAAAGATGGCAGCATGCGGTTCTGCGTGGACTATCGGCAGCTCAATTACGTCACCAAGAAAGACAGCTACCCTCTGCCACGGATTGACGACACGCTAGACACACTATCAGGAGGCCGATGGTTTTCCACTCTCGACTTGAAGAGTGGCTACTGGCAGGTACAGATCCATCCAGAAGACCGGGAGAAAACCGCCTTCACCGCAGGAAATGGGCTATGGCAATTCACGGTAATGCCATTCGGGCTGTGCAATGCTCCGGCGACTTTCGAGCGATTGATGGAATGTGTCCTGCAAGGGTTAACATGGAAGCTCAACCCCAAGAAGTGCGCCCTGTTTAGAGCGGAAGTCAAGTACCTGGGACACATAATTTCAGCGAAAGGAGTGAGAACCGATCCGGAGAAGGTCGAAGCGGTGAAAAACTGGCCAGTCCCCAAAGACAAACACCAACTAAGGAGCTTCCTGGGCCTAGCCACCTACTACAGACGGTTCGTGAAGGATTTTGCCGGGATCGCAAAGAACCTGCACCAGTTGACGGAAAAGGGAAAACAATTCAAATGGTCAATTGAGTGCGAGAAGAGCTTCAAGGCACTTAAACAACGGCTATGCGATGCCCCGATACTGGCTTACCCCACTCCCGGGGAAACGTTCGTTGTGGATGCAGATGCTAGTAATGTCGGGGTAGGAGCCGTACTCTCCCAGGTGCATGACGGCCAAGAGAAGGTGGTTGAGTACTTCAGCAAGGTGCTCTCTAAGCCAGAAAGGAACTACTGCGTGACAAGGCGGGAACTTCTAGCTTTGATCTTGGCTACGAAGCATTTTCACAAATACCTCTACGGGAGGAAGTTCGTTCTTCGCACAGACCATGCAGCCTTAAAATGGCTATTACAGTTCAAGAGTCCTGAGGGTCAGGTCGCAATATGGATCGAAAGGCTGCAAATCTACGACTACGAAATACAGCATCGTAAAGGAAAACTCCACTCTAATGCGGATGCACTGTCCCGGAGACCATGCAGAACGGATTGTAAACATTGTGCGCGTCAGGAAGAACGGGAGCTGGTTTCCATCCAAAGAATGAGAGCCGAACCTATCGCCGGCTGGAGCGTAGATGAGATCCGGAACGCTCAGAAGGAAGACCCGGATATCGAGCCGATTCTGGCCTGGAAGGAGAACATGGAGAAACCGGATCATCAGGACATCTCTCACAGAAGCCCGACCTTAAAGGCATATTTTGCGCAGTGGGACTCCCTCCATGTCCAAGAAGGTGTTCTGAGAAGAAAATGGGAATCCTCCGACGGAAAGTCGTTTGTAGTGCAGCTTGTCGTCCCGTTTACGAGGGTCAAGGAGGTGTTACAGGAAATGCATGGCGGGGCGACCGGAGGCCACTTGGGAGTGAATAAGACGCTAGAAAAGGTACGAGAACGTTTTTATTGGTTAAAAGCGAAGGAAGATATCGAAGACTGGTGCAGAAAATGCGACGTGTGTGCAGCTAGCAAGGGTCCGAGAATCAAAACTCGAGGTAAGATGCACCAATACAACGTGGGAGCACCTTTCGAACGAATCGCCATTGACATCGCAGGGCCCTTTCCGGAAACCGACAATGGTAATCGGTATATACTCGTAGTGATGGACTACTTCAGTAAGTGGCCGGAAGCGTTTCCGATCCCTAACCAGGAAGCCAGAACCGTGGCGGTGTGCCCTTGGAATTGCATTCTGACCAAGGGCGGAACTTCGAGTCAAGAATCTTCCAAGAGATGTGTCAACTACTCGGAATCAAAAAGACAAGGACAACCCCGCTTCATCCACAGTCGGACGGTATGGTGGAGCGTTTCAATAGGACTTTGGACGAACATCTCTCGAAGGTCGTAGGTGACTACCAACGGGATTGGGACCGGCAGATTCCCTTGTTTTTGATGGCCTATAGAAGTGCCGTGCATAGCACTACTCGACATACGCCGTTCGAAATCTTATTTGGTGGAATAGCTCGTTTACCCAGTGAGGTGAAATTTGGATCTCCTACCAATGAGCCCAGAAATGAAGAAGAGTACGTGGCGGACCTTAGGGAAAAGCTTAGGGACATACACCAAAGGACCAGAAGCCAGATTAAGATGACGAGCGACCGCATGAAGACCAGGTATGATGCCAAGGCAACAACGTCAGGATTCCAGGAAGGAGATCTGGTGTGGCTGTATAATCCCCATCGCCAAAAGGGGAAATCACCTAAATTGCAGCGGAACTGGGAGGGTCCCTACAGAATAGTAACCCGCATCAACGGTGTTGTCTACCGCATCCAGCGAGGACCGAGGGCCAAAATGAAAGTGGTTCATGTGGACCGACTGAGTCGATACAATGGCCGAAATGAGGATGCACTTGTTCGGGACGAACACGTCTAAGAGGGGGGCAGTGTAGCATAATAATAACTACGCTCCTACGACTATTTCGAAGTGTCTTTTCATTCTGGCAGAATTTTGGTCCGAAGTGTCCTTTCATTCTTGTTCCAGTGGTCGAAGAATTTGCTAGAAGTTTCTGGCTATCAGAAACTTCTGCTGTATAAGGACAGATGGCGATCGAGAGGGGGCAGTAGTTTTAAAAACCGTGGCGAAGAGATTAGAAAAGTGATAATAGGCGAAGTTGTAATTTTGTGATAAATTGAAAGTTGAGAGTTAACAAGAAGAAGTAATTAGTTTGGATTTGTGAATTAAGTAATTGAAAGGAGATAAAGTGATTTGAGAGGAAAGAGACATTGTAAGAAAAGAATTGCGAAGAATAGTATAGTGTGAACCTGAATTGTTCTATAGACTAGAAAATAAAGAAATAAATTTCACAGAATATAGTTTTATCTACTCGAGCCGTAGCTCGCATATTACAATATGTTTACTGTAGCTCCATTGAAGACGAGTTTTATCAATCTGAAAATGCGCATGCATGTAAAGTATGCAACACCATGGCAACGCACGTTCGTAATAAGGTGATGGGCACATACCTTGTGGGAAGATGTCTACTTATCTACCCTTCCTGATTTTCTACTTCTAGTGGCTACTTTTATATGCCGGTTGGTCTTCTGGTGGGCTTCCTGATGCTCCTGATTCCTTTGGATGATGATCCAGGATTTCACTCGCGAGAACCGAAACCGAGTACCGAATACCGCGCACCGAACCACGAATCCCTTAAATGCTGTAATATTCTTTCGCTGCTTTTATATGGAATTTTTGGGGATTTTCACTTATCACTTTTTTTTGTTCCGATTGGACTACACGTTCGTTTTTTGTTCGCAACTATTGACTGACGGTTCGCCCGACGTTGGGTGCAAAAAATGAATTGTAGGAGCTTTTCCAGCTTTTGCAGGAAAATTCCTAGGCTGGTTGTACGATTGGAGTTATACAAAAATGCGAGCGAGCGAGCGAACGAGCGTAGTGATGACAATACGCAAAAAAAAAAGACTATGCGCGACGACTGTACGATAACAAGTGTCAGCTTTATTTCGAATTAAGATTAATAACAACTTGGTTTTGAAATATACAGTGTTTTTGGAGACTTAAAAAAATGGCGAATCTTAACAATGTGGTGCCAAGTTTAAATGTATTGTTGAACTTTGTAGAGAATTACATGACGTTGGTGAAAATATTCCATTTACGTTATACTTTAAATTTAAACATATGACAACTCAATATACAATAAAATAATGGTGACATTTTAAACAATAATATATAAATGCCGTGTCCGAACAGGAGTATTTAATCTGTGTGTTTTGTCCATTACCATTATTTTATAGCTTTAGTTTTTTACCGTAAATAGTTCAGTTATTTTTACTCACTGCTCATATTCAGCCGCCCCACTGGGATCAGCCGCTGACCGGTGTGCGCACAATATATGTATGTCAGACGCTCCTAGATTTTTTCCTTCAGTTTCATATTTCAGCTATGACCTTACTACATATGGTGGTCCAACCAGGAGCACAAGTTTCCGACAGCATTGCTCATAGCATCATTAAGACTACTTCGATTTTTGTGGCTTTAAATGGCCTCATGGAAACGGCATAATCATTAATGGAAATTTTAAAATAGTACACGTTATCAATTTAACAAACTACGAGGACATCGTCAGCAACTTGAATTTAATATAATGCAAGATCATATCGACATAATCAGTATTCCTAGACCGCAATTAATCCACCAACTTTATCAAATAGAAAACTTTTTACAGAAATTACACGGGAAGAGTCAATGAAAAGCAAGATCACTAATTGGATAAGACCCGCATGGAAATGGATAGCCGGGACGCCTGACGCAATAGATTGTGACAAACTATGAAAAACGCAAGATGCCGTCATAGAAAACAACAATAACCAATATAGAATTAATGGACGCTTAACTACAGTCACACGAGGAATAATGAAAAACTACAATGAAATCATTCAAAAATTCGCCCAATTGGCAAAAAAAATTATAAATACTGTTGGACAAAATGGAAATTCAGAATGTACTCTCACGGATGGAAACCCTTCCGTATATCATAGCACCGAAATAGAAGCTCTGGAGTATGCTTCAAAAAGAATCACTCTTATGTATGCTGTATATCTACAACAAACAGGGACAAAGTTTAATCAGATCCACTATCAAGAATAACAAGAGAATTCATGATGAGCAAAATTGCATTAAGGAAAAGTGTACAGAAATCTATCACCAGATCATTACTTTAGCCAGCTGTTAAAGGGAACAAATGCTGGATGCGGCTGTCAATTTCAATCTACGGACTAAAACTCTAAATGGAACTTCCCTGATACAGGTTAATTATGATACCATAGAAATCAATGACAAGAACTGTAGCAACAAAAATGTAAGAGCGTTCCAGATTTAATTTAACAGTTAAAGATATGAAGTAAGATTTAGAATAATTACACGATTTAAATCTATTAAATATAAGTATATGTCATTTCAAATCTAATTGTCATTATTAATATAAAAGTTAGAAGTACACAAGCAATTTCAATTTCAACTACCTTTAGTACTCGTAATACCACAGCCTACAAAACTAAATTTTTGATATGCGAGTCGTAGATCTTTAAGGCGGTAGGAGTTAGTACACTGTTTTCAACCGAATCAGCACACGCGTCGCGTACTAAAGGGTGGTTAAGTTTTAAGGGCCGATGTTGATTTTGAGTAAAACACAAATTATTTAGGAAATTACTGTCATTTCTTTTTATTATGATAATATTGGTATGGTTCAATTATGTATGGAACAAAATATCGGCCAAATGGCCGCCGCGACCTCGGCGGCACACCTCCATCCGATGGTCCAAATTTTCGATGACGCTGAGGCATAATTGAGGTTCTATGCCTTTAATGTGCCGAATTATCTCATTCTTTAGCTCTTGAATTGTTGCTGGCTTATCGACGTACACCTTTTCTTTCAAATAACCCCAAAGAAAGAAGTCCAACGGTGTCAAATCACATGATCTTGGCGGCCAATTGACATCGCCACCACGTGAGATAACACGGCCATTGAATTTGTCGCGCAAAAGAGCCATTGTTTCGTTAGCTGTGTGACAAGTGGCACCATCCTGTTGAAACCATATATCGTCCACATCCATATCTTCCAATTCAGGCCATAAAAAGTTCGTTATCATCTCACGATAGCGAACACCATTCACAGTAACTGCCTGACCGGCCTCATTTTGGAAAAAATACGACCCGATGATGCCGCCAGCCCATAAACCGCACCAAACAGTCACTCTTTGTGGGTGCATTGGTTTTTCGACAATCACTCTTGGATTATCATTCGCCCAAATGCGGCAATTCTGCTTATTGACGAATCCACTGAGGTGAAAATGTGCCTCATCACTGAAGATGATTTTCTTCGAAAATTGATCATCCACTGTTGCCATTTCTTGCCACCATTGTGACCATTGACGACGCTTGAAATGGTCAAGAGGCTTTAGTTCTTGAGTCAATTGCACCTTGTAAGCGCGTAAATGCAAGTCTTTATGCATAATGTTCATCAACGACGAGCGTGAGAGGTGCAATTGTTGGGCACGACGACGAGTTGAGGTGGACGGCTCTTCAGCCACACTATCGCGAACAGCAGCAATATTTTCTGCAGTACGAGCATGCACTGGTGTTTTCACATCTCCTACAGACCCGGTTTGCACAAATTTTTGCACGATTTTTCCGATTGTACGCACATTTGGACGATTAAATTGACCGAAAGAATCACGAAATGCACGATATGCATTTTGATTTGAACGCCCATTTTCATAATAAGCCTGAATAACTTTAACGCGTTGCTCGATTGTGTATCTTTCCATGGTTCAAATTGAGTTAGTCTGAAATTGAGAAATGTCAAATGAAATGCAGAAAAAAACTTGACGTTTAGGTGTGGTTCACATTCAACATCGGCCCTTAAAATTTAACCACCCTTTATATACCTACAACGTCAGCAAATATAATTTGTTGCACCGTATAAGGAGTAATATTCCGTCTGGAATATTTTCCCATGGATTGAAATTGCTATTGTTGCACTTTTAGGCTAGAAGTATTTCTGCATTAGATATTGTAAATTAGAGTTAAATTTGGTATCAATAAAGAGATATCAGTCTAATTGAAAAAAAAAATATATATATATATATATTTTATTAACAAATAAAATTGTTAAGCAAAACGTTGCGCAAACTATTCCTACCCACCATGATAGAGGTTAGCTTGAACCTCTATTGTATTGTATTGTTTTCGTGAAAATTTTCGATCTCGAGATTTTGATCAAACAGATAAGTTCAAAAAGAGAGTCTCTCAATTCAGTCTCTCTGTCTATCTGTACGCCTACTGCAGCCTAAAGGTCTGGACGGATTGCTTCAAACCTAATATCTAGGGTCTGTGGGATCATAATTGGATTTTATCCCCAAATTTAATGGTACTTTACTAATGGCGGATTTAAAAAAAAAATCGATTGTCTCGGAAATGGCTTCAACGATTTTGATCAGATTTGATATATGAGTTACGTTGGGCAAATGATATCGGATGGCGTACCTGGTTTCGCCAAAAATACGTATAAATTACTTTATTTATTAACTGGTTTTTAAAAATAGACTTTTTTAGCTATGGCTCAATCGCACGTAAGTGCGATCCAGTCGTGCATTTTTTTTGCAGAATTAATGTTTCCTTCAGCAAGAATAAAACTGCGAGAAAAATGTTATTCGTCCGACGGATGGATTAGGGTGTCATTCGTGTCTACCGACCGCGTAAGGCTATGTGCATTCATACAATTTGCTATCGCATGATACTTGTTTCATTGTTCAAAAGTCCACAGGTTCTCACGAGAGTATGCATACATGCGATGCGATAAAATATTCATGAATCAGTCGACGAGGATTTGTAATTGAAAAATTGGGCAACTACCGAAACAACGTTAAATGCAAAGCTTTGTATTGGACTCCGCATTCTTTTAATTAACAATCGCAATTTGAACACAGCATGTCTTTTTATTTTATTTTATCCTTTTGTGTAGCCGTGGTTTAGGTTTTATAGCTTGGGCAAGAGTGGTTCTTCCAGCTCTCCTGATTGGTTCCTTTGGGGGTAGACATCGCTCTGCAAGATGCGGAAGTTGAAAAAGTTGAAGTTCCAGTACCAACTGAAGCGACTAGATTGCTTCTTTAGATAAATTTGTCCCTGCAGTTGAACATTTTTGGTTTGTCTAATGTCTTCATGCAGAGATACTTCTTAATCCTGAATTAAATTCTGTGCAAGTTATATAAAGGCTGAAAGTTCTGTTTTTTAAGGAATTTTACCCAACTGCTAATTCATCGACGAAGTCATACAAGTTGCTATGAGTTGACATTTCTAAACGTCGCTAGATGTTTTCTTTTAACGGCCAATGTAATTTGCATTGCAATGCAATTTGAGTCGTTGTCGATTTATCCTGCTTCTGTAGATACATGTTCTCATATGCTCAATATGGATTCTAAATTTTAAACTTCTAATATATTCATGACCAAAGTCAAGTGATGAAAGTTACTTCTGGGTTTTTGTCAAATAAAAGCTAGTAGTCTATATATTCCATATTCCTTAAGTAGCATATCTAATCACCCACTCTATCTTTCAGACTCAAAACCGGTTGGAGTAGCAGCAAAGTCTCTGAGCCCCTACGACCTGAAGAGCAAGCCGCCATTATCTCCGTAATTCGTCGCAATGAGGAAATCGAAATCGCTGAACGTCAACGTGTCGGTAAACTGGTGGAACGCGTAGAAAAAATCAAAGAACGTGCGGCCGACTGTGGTCCACAAGGTTGCCGTTTATGCGGTCAAACTTTCGGCATTCTCGGTCCATCCCGCTTAGTCTGCGAGGATTGCAAAAAGGCCGTCTGCTCGAAATGTGCCATTGACATCAATGTTAAAATGCATAGTAAATCTCGAGAAATTTGGCTTTGTCGTATCTGCTCGGAGACACGTGAGATGTGGAAAAAGTCTGGCGCATGGTTCTTCAAAGGTCTTCCAAAATATGAGATTCCAGATCACAATGCCACCCCAGTGAGAACAACCCGCAGTCTAAGTACAACTCCAGCAAAGACTGTTCGAATTAAAAAAATGACAATGAGTGTTATTGACACAAGTAGCTCGGATGATGATGAAGATTGTGTGCCAAAACAAACGTATCCATCGATCCAGAGAGAGGATAGCTTTAGACTTAGGAACGCTGGATCGTTTCGAAGCTTTTTCGATGGTGGTGAGAGAAAATTTTCCAACTCTATATTCTTTCATCGACAGTTGTCGAAGACGGACAACATTCAGCCTGAATTCGACACAATTTCAACAACGTCTAACCACAGAAGAGAGAGCAACTGCAATAATCGACGGGGTTCGGTCTCTTCAAGTTGGTCGATGAGTGAGAGTTCATCAGGGAATGGTAGCACCACGACAAATAATCAATTGGCTCAGTGCTGTCGAGATCCACTGTTGGGATGGCTTGAGCTGGTGGTGAATTATAGAGAAAATGATCATACTCTGGATTGCAGTGTGCTGAGAGCTAGAGATTTACCTGCTATGGATTCAGCGGGATTGACAGACCCATTTTGTAAGTTGAACATCATAACCCCTGATGGACATGTCAAATACACTCGATGGCAAAAAACGAAGACAGTACACAAAACTAGAAACCCGGAATTCAATGAAGTCGTGCAGTTTGTGGGTGTGGAGCCCGATGAGCTGGGCAACTCTCTACTATATGTGGTCATTCTGGATGATGACAAGTATGGCCATGACTTCCTCGGAGCTGCTAAAATCAATTTGTCAACTGTGAGTGGTGACTGTATTTTTGTTTTTATAGGAAAAATATAAAAACTTATTTTATTTACAGGTCCACAGCCAAAGTCCCTATCGGGTGACAGTTCCCCTAGGTGCCGAAGATCAATACAGTAACGAGTCGGAGCTATCCCAAACCTGGCCAAGAGGAAAGATCTTTATCTCACTTTGTTACAACTCAAAAAAGCGAGCTCTAGTGGTTGTCGTCAAACAGTGTACCAATCTCCTTCCAATGGACAACAACGGAAGCTCGGATCCATTTGTTAAACTGTGAATGATATTTAGCTTTTTAGATGATCCCCTCTAACTTTATTCCTTCATTTTCAGTCATCTAAAACCAGATACGCACAAGAAAAAATACAAGACTGGTGTAAAATGGCGCAACTTGAACCCCTCGTTCAACGAAGAGTTCGCCTTTGAAGCCAGTCCGCATGATCTCAACAAACAATCACTTATAATCACCGTTTGGGACAAGGATATCGGCAAGAGTAATGACTTCCTGGGCAGCCTCATTCTCGGCTACAACAGCAAAGGGGAACGTCTGAAACAATGGACAGACTGTGTTCGTCTGCCCGACCATGTTCATGAGAAATGGCATTGCCTATCGGCAGAAAATCCAGCGCACTGATTTAGAACTCCGTGCTGTATGGTGGTGGCTATGGTGCTTTTGTTGTTGTTGATAAAGAAATGCGCGCGCTGTCAAAATTGTATCAAAAAGTGTCCTTATTGCTAAGGTTATAAACTATTTTTTTTGTACTCGCATTCCCGACCCCCATTCCAGGAGAAAAATCTATATTTATGACTTCGCTGCTGGATTTGCCTCTCTTTAATTTTGTAGCCACTAACGATGATGATGTTGATAATATAGTATTTGCCATTTGGTAGTGTGATTAATCATTGTAATAATAAATTTAACGGTAATAAAAGCAAAAAAAGTTTTGCTTATAAGCTATTATATCAGAAACAGTTTTGGTATGGTGTACACAATTTGTACTTTCAATAAAAATTTTGGAAAAATTTCTAAAGCGTTTAGTATTAAGATTTGATATGATTATGTGCCTCAGGGTTGAAATATTAGATTCTTGCCTTTAAAAGTGTTCACTTAAAGTTCTATTTTGGGAAACATTTTATAGAATTACCTCGAAGGAAAAGAAGAAAGATGAGCAGAGATAGATCCTCCGAAAGAAATGGAGAGATTAGTCAACCAAACGGTCGTCTCAATCTACATGATGATCAATATTTCCAACTATCCGCCCAGACCGCAATCAAAGCAGCTATAGCCAAGCTTAACCCTAGCAAAGGCATTGGAACGCTGGGAGCATGGACCAGCTCATCCGTAAAAAAAAATATGGCTGAATGAAAGTAAGCCTGATACGCTCTACATGGTAGCAAAAGTCAAGGAAAACAATGGAACGTTCAACAATGGAAGTTCAACGACTACAATGGTTGGCATGCCTTAGAATCAAAGGAGCTTTGTGCACCCACAAAAGTCATAATTAACCTCACTGCTCTGTATCCCTTCGTTAAGCAAGTAGCAGCACGTAGCTTAATCAAAATAATGTTTGTATTCACGCACGTATCGAACTAGAGCGCACCTTGCTGGGTCCTTTTTTGTGTCCTTCCACAATTAAATTCCTCGAGCCATTTGTCGGAAGCATTTGTCTAAAGGCATTCCGCCTAATTTCCTCAGTCTTTAACCAGTAGTAGCCTATACTTTTCGTAGCTAGCGTTAATATAGTACGTGCTCCTCCATCTCCACATCCTCTAGGCATATAACCTGCAGGTACCATCTTCCACAAGCAGCTTCTTATTCAGATGATGCTTGAAGTTCCCATGTTCTATGGATATCACTATTATCTATTTCAGTGTTTCTTGCTCCATATTTAGAACTTCTCTCTTGGTAGAGGATACTGATATTTCAATAGGCGTTTCCCAAACATGCCCCTCAACGCTACTTCGACCAAAGCAGCAAATTATTCAATACCTAGAAGTTCATTTTATTCGGTCCTACCAGTTAATTACCCGAGATGATATCACGGCATTTTCAGTTGCATATTCACTGTGTATCTGGATACATTCCATCGCCAGTTATTTTGCATTGGTTCTATGCGCCTGATCACTGATTGACTGTCCAGTGCTATTATTATATTTTTTCAGACCACCTCTTGATACATTTAGGTTTTTATTCGAGACTGGATGATATGCAAGATTAAGTTCCTCTAAGAAGGTAAGCTCCACCATTCAACATTTTTTTTTTTTCACCGAGGGTTTGTGAAAAATTCTTCCATAGACACTATGAGGATAGCAAGCGCGTGCTCATAGTAGTGTCAGATTCTTACTTACTAAAAAAAACACCCTGCGATTTAATTTGTTATATATTGCAACTAAGAACGACCTTATCAAGCAATTTTTCTATCATGAAAAAATAACACGTTTGTCAGGTTACCTTCCACTCAAAGTTCCTACATGTTCCGCAATCTAGGCGCGGTTGATTCCTATCTCGCCAAGTCGAAAGGTTTCGTCCTTTGTAGTCGGCGCAATAAATTGCTTTCATCCAGAATTTGTAGGATTGTATTGTTGACATGTCCGATTAGTCGGTCTCTATGCTTTATCGCGAAGCTTCTAATTTCAGCTTCGATTATCGGAATTCCGAGATCCCTGTGGATATCATCGTTTCTAGTATACCACGGTGCGTGGACAATTTCTCTTAGCACTTTATTTTGAAAAGTTTGCAAAATATTGGCGTTTGTTTTCTTGGTACAGCCCCAAAGTTGTATACCGTAAGTCCACACCGGCTTTAGCACTTGCTTGTATAAAAGCAGTTTGTTCTCAGTACTGAACTGGGAGTGTTTTCCGAGCAACCAGTTCATTTCTCTATATTTGATTTAGAGTTCTTTACGTTTCATTTTCACGTGAGAATTCCATTTCAGTTTTGCGTCGAGTGTCATTCCAAGGTATTTGGCCTCGTTTGCAAAAGGTATTCGGGCCAAGTTTAGGAAAATTGGCAAGACATTAGTTTTCTTATAAGTGAAATTCACGTGAACAGATTTAGATTCGTTCAGGGCGATCCGCCAGTCCCTCGTCCATTCATTTACTTTATTCAGTGCGTTTTGCAGTTTTGCAGTCGTTTCTTCGATTGTTTTACCTACGGCTAGGATAGCGGTGTCATCGGCAAACGTAGCCAGGATAGTGCCATCTTCTTTCGGTATATCTCGAGTATATAACAGATAGAGAAGTGGCCCAAGAACGCTTCCTTGCGGTACACCGGCCGAAATTTCTTTTAGCTCCGAGTATTCATTTCCATGTCTAACACGGAAGAGTCTATTCCCGAGATATGATTCAAGAATGTCGTATAGGCATACAGGAGAACTTGTCGTAATTTACAATTCAAGCCATCATGCCACACCTTATCAAAGGCTTGCGAGACGTCAAGAAATACGCTTGAGCAAATCTTTTTCTCTTCAAGTGCTTTCTCGATTACATCAGTAATTCTATGCACCTGGTCAATCGTCGAATGCTTACTTCTGAACCCAAACTGGTGGTCAGGGACAAAATTATTTCCTTCTATAATCGGTTGCCTTAGCAATATCCTCTCGAAAATTTTGGATATGACTGGAAGTAGCGAAATTGGTCTATAAGATTTTACCTCATTTGGCGGCTTTCCTGGTTTTAAAATCATTATAACTTCCGCAACTTTCCATTGGTTAGACACGTGTTTTAATCTGAGCGCAGCATTTACAATATGAAGAGGCTTAATCAATGCTTTTCTAGGTAAAGCTTTTTTTGCAAAAAACGTCCGCTTTTTCTTTATCTTCCCTTGCCCATTCATTGTGATTTAATTTAATAGGCGGCGCGGGGACCTTGGGCCTTTTGGTGCCTTTTACAGCTTTCCAAAGTGAATAATTGGAATCGCTGTTAAACTTTTAAGGTAAGAGCCTATCGCACGATTCTTAAAATCCTTTATAGTCTTCTTCAACGAATTGCACAGGTGATTCAAGTGAGCTTTTTGTTGCGGAGCACGACTCTGTTGCCATTTCTTACGCGCTTTTCTTTTTTCCTTGACCAATTCTTTTATTTCCGTAGGATATCGTAGACCGTATTTGTCCGGAGTTTTCCTTGGATTGGGAGTATTATTCCAAGAGGCGAGCTGTACGATCTCAACGAAGCGATCAACTTCAACCTCAAGTTGATAGGGTGTCGTAAGTGGAACGCTCAGTTCAACATTATCTTCAATTTCGTTCCTAAAGCCTTCCCAGTTAGTTGTTCTACTGGTTAATCTCGCTGGCTCTAGGGTATAGACTAGTTTTTCGCTCAATGTCAAAATAACTGGGGAATGGTCAGACGACAGATCAAAGCTCTCTTCAACTTTAACCATCCAACATGGATCCCTACGCGTATTTCTTCCCTACTTGCTAGACAAAAAAAAAAAACGCTTAAAAGTAGCTTAACTAACTTATCTATGTTATTTTAACTTACTGACCCTATGCGGGCGCTCTAAGCTAAACCTAATATACTTAAAGCTATGTTTTTCGACGTAACTAACTTAAATTCTTAATTCATTTACTTTTTTAACTATAATAATTACTAAGAGAAAATTTTAGTTTTTTTTTTAAAAAAAACTTAGTACATGAACTGTTTTATTTATCTTATATAAATAAAGCTACCTTAAAATAAATCTTAAACTACCTTACTTTACCTTACTCTATCTTATTCTACCTTACTCTAATTACGTAATTATACAGGTTTTTGTTTTTTTTTTTTTCAAGTTCTGTTTTTTCTTTATATAATTTTTTTTGATTTTTTAAATCCAAGTGTTGTTCTCCATTATTATATTTTTTCTAAAACCTAACTAAAACTACCTAAACCTAAGCTATGTAAGTCGACAAAAACTGCCAACTTTAAACAGGCTATCCCGGATTGTGAGGGAACGACGAAAGAGTTCCCTCTGTTTCGGCTAGCCACCAGAATGGTCCGAACTGACGTTCTACATATATCCTTCAAATCGCGACTTGATACCGCCCTACTGATCCGGTGACGCTCCACACTGCTGCGTGCGACGTATATTTCTTCCGTCTTATATCCAAAAGTGATCCATTCCAAATTAGAGTTTCGTGATACATCTTGCCAAGTCGTACTCTTTTCATTCCAGGATATTCAGCTCATTGGCACCTTGATTTTTATTCCGCAGTCTAGTAAAGATGACACCACTGCTTTACCACTTGAAGTGCATTCCCCGTCATACGAGGTGTGGCTGATAAGTTCGCGGCCTAAGGCATTAAATGAAAGAAAAGATCCGATTAACAATTTTATTTCTCAATATAATCTCCCTCGAATGAAATGCATTTCTCACATTGGGCATGCAGTGCCTTAATACCACCGAAAAAATATTCTTTTTCTTTGTCTTCATGACTTTCTATGGCTCCCTTGTTCTCATCTGCAAATCTCCGACTGTGACACACAGTCGGGACAATATTTGGTCTCATCACTGACTATGAACAATGGGGCTGCCAAGAAGTTTATTTTATTGTTGTTTAGGCTTGGCGAAGGCCGAGAAGATAATAGGATTAAGATGGTTGAGATAGGATAGTTAGTTAGTGTGGACAGTTGTTTGTATGATCGTCCCCCTGCTCCGTGGCCCGAAATAATGGCATTGCTAAGGATTATCTACGGTTTCAATGGGACACTAAGCGATGGACAAATGTTGTCACACTAAATTATTTATAAGGCGTCTCACGATTTAGATAGGTTAAAGAAACACTGATGTCAACACCAGAGACAGCGCCTGAAGTAGACAATAGAACACAGACCCTTAGAATGGATAGTAGGAGTCTCTTTGCCATCATTCACTGTTATACTCTGTTGAACTCGATTCCTTGATGCAAGTTGCGGAATGTTACAATGGAATAAGCATGGTAACACAATGTTTTCACATAAGCCTACTAACAAAAGGGCAAAAATAGTTTCAAGTCGATACTTACTATCTATTCATCGATACCACAGCCATCATATCATCTACAAGACAACGACTGATTTCCAGATATCGAAAAAACTGATCCCGTTCTGACACGTAACACTGAAAAATACGTAGTGTACTAGGCAATTTAAAAGCAAATCTTTTGAGCTATTCACGGAACATGGAAGGCACTATATCTTACTATATTTCAGAGATTTTTCACAGGTCTAAAGTCCGATAAGTACATATGCAGTTATGATTTAGCATAAGTCCGTATCGAGAAAGCATTTGAATTTAAATAATCTACGTTTCACGGGGGAAATATTTCGGAAAACCATGACAGAAAAGAGCTGCGGAATGCAATAAGTTTATGTAACCCAGCTATTTTCTCAACAAGTAGGTTATATCAAGAACGGACCACGAAATACCAATTGTCCATCTGCAGTAGATCATCATTACCTCGTCTGAATAGCTCGCTATATCCATATGGCGATCAATAGACAACCAACCAAATTGATCACCTTGCAATCAACTTAGGCCAAAGCACTGACAGAACGTTTGCCGACTGAGTAATCCTAAACCTCTCCAGAAGTCACGTAACTTTTCAGACTATCATCAATCATCGTCTAGACGATACCATTGAACAATATCGTCTGTTGTTAACTCCATAACTATCCTGTACAATAAGATATTACGGATGATAGTAATTGACAGTTTTCGCGTTACGTGCAGCAAACCTTAAAACATCAAAACGATAGTACGAGTACTATCTGATATTTATGTACATGAACCAAAACTATAGTCAAAACGATTTCGTCAGACGATTGTCGTCGTACGTGATGAGTACCCTACTGCAATGACATCATGCTCAGAAGCAAAATTGGAAAATGAATATAGTGGGATCAAGCAACCTAAAAATTGATATCCATAGCAGAATCTCAAACGATGGATAACTTTTTACCTCACGATGCGAAATTAGCGAACCCTTATATAGTGGCACAGTGATTCAGCATAATTTTCGATACTTAATCTTCCTGCCCCCAACAATTGCAACCGGAACTCAAAAGGCCCCAGAAACAGCGAATCGTGGATATTTATTGGATGGCACTTTTAGTGTTGTCTCATCTGGTGGCTATAAGCAGCTCTTGATCGTTGTAAGTCTTTTATGATAAAATCTTCGAATTAATTAAGAATGCTTACTGAACTACACGTCGCCTAGCGTCGCCCTGAACACCTGTATGTGAGGATGAAGGCCGTCCGGTGTATGAGTCGATATCCATAGCATTTTTTCTAGCGTACTGTTCGCATCGTTCGCATCGAAATTAAAATCGCGTAGTCCAGTAAACGCTATTGTGCACTTTTCATATTTGTATATGTATATTTCTTTGTGGAGTATTTCACTGTTTTATTATTTTGAGTGACTTCATTTTCTTCTGTGGGCGATTATTCATTAGGAAAAAAAAATCCAAATATAGGGCGATTTTTCATTTTGTTCTATGGACGGATGTGGCCCTGTGTCAAATCGCCCAACACCAAATCTCCCAAAAAGCAAAAAATCAAAAAAAAAAAAAAAAGTAAAATCACCCAAAAAAATGTTGAGCGATTTGACATAATGTCGAAATACCGAAAAAAGTGATTTTGGGCGATTTTGTGTTTCGGCTATTTTAAGGCGGGTCTGGGTCATATCGCCCAATACCAAATCTGAAAAATGTCACATCGTCCAACATTTTTGGGCGATTTAACATTATGACGATCCACCAAAAAATAAAAATATCAAATCACCCAAAGCAGAAATGGGCGTTTTATCGCAATCCGAAAATACCAACATATAGGAGGGTCTTTTGACAAATCATCCAAATATTTATTAAAAAATTTGAAAGTGACACATTTTCTTCAATATTTAAATGCATTTTTAATTCATTTTTATTATTTTTAATTCTTCTGGCGCGGCGTCGCGTAGGCCCTGTCGCAGCGCCCTTTGGGTCCGAGCGCGAGCGCGATTGCTTCGCGAAACTATACGCTAAGCGAAATGGTAACCGCGCTGCATCGCGTCGCGTCGGCTCGATGTCCGCGCGCGCAGACGTAACATATAACCGCGAACCCGAAGCTGCTTTCCATTCTGACTATTTTTCTCCCCCTCCTGTTCGTTCAAACTCCCACATCCACTTTCCATTCCACAGCGCTAAAATACGTTTTATATATTTAATTTCATAAAAGTAAATGCTACATGACCATTAAGCTTTACATACCTTTCGTATCCAAAATTTCCAATAATAAGCCAAAAAGCTGTCGAAATTATTCGAAAATTCTTCTTTTGCCTGATTTCGAAGTATACCAAATGTACACTCGATTTGGTATTGCGGTAATAAAGCCAATGCAAGGAATTTGTGAGACAATTTTGATGCTTTTGGATTAAACCTCACTAATTGAGCCAGCTTTTTTATTTTTTGTTTTTAAGTTTCGCCGAAGACCCACTTTGTAACTCGAATTCATAGTCCGTTAAAAAGCTTTTGGGTTCAAATTGAAAAATATTTTGTTCAATATAATTGAACAAATGTTTATATAGGGTCATCCAACAAGAGGTGTCGTATTAAATTTCGCGCCATTGTTGAACATACCTATCATTGCGATGACTTTTGACAAGTAAAAATTAGGAGGTTATTAAATATGGACTCACTCACAACGTGTTGAAATAGTGAAAATTCACTACACAAAAGGTGAAGATATCGCGAAAATGTTTTATAAAGTTCGCACTGGTTTTGGTCAACATCAAGCGCCTTCTGGTGTTCGTCCGGCAAGGTCAGCTGAAAATATTGCCGCCGTAACTGAGAGGATTCACGAAATAGTGACTGAAAACCCAGGTGTGCCCATTTAGAGACGATCACAAGAATTGAGCTTATCCGCAACCACCTCAGATCTTGACCTACATGCTCATAAGGTCGAGTTGACACAAAAATTGAAGCCAGCAGACTACGCACAACGGAAGATCATAATTTTGTATTCTGAGTGATGAGGCTCATTTCCGTTTGTCTGGGAACGTAAACAAACAAAACTGTCGCATCTGGGGCTCCGAAAACCCAAGACAAATAGGGGAACAACCTCTCCATCTACAACGAATAACAGTTTGGTGCGGTTTTTGGGATGGCGGTGTCATTGGGCCTTATTTTTTGCTGGTGCGACCGTTTCAGTGAATGGATTGCATTACCGAACGATGTTGCCTGACTTTTTTTTGCCTGAAATTGATGGTATGGACATGGACGACGTTTACTTTCAGCAGGACACCGCCACATGCCACACAACTGGTGAAACAATGACTCTATTGCGTGACAAATTTCCTGGACGTGTGATTTCTCGAAATGGAGACTCCAATTGGCCACCGAGATCGTGCGATTTAACACCATTAGTCTTTTTCCTTTGGGGCTAAGTTAAAGATTTTGGGGATCTGCATGGCGATTGATCAGGAAACTACTGACTGTCCAAAACATGGATTGGACCAGTAACGCAACAATCAAGTTCGTAATGTGGTGCTTGCTTTACCTCCTCGCGGTGGTCCCCGGGCAACTGCATGTATAAATCCTTATACATGTAGGCCAAAATTGCAAGTGCGAGATTGTCTAGGGTCTTATGCCTAGGCTAGGTAACCTGGGCCAGCAACCCGCGTTACCGAAACTTTAATCGCTACGGAAACCGACACAATGCCTCGGATAAGGACTGATAACACATTGACGACCTTTGGCTATCGTACCCGGACTAAGATTGGTTTCTGGAATGTGAAGACGTTCCTTGACTTTCAGAGTGAAGGACCTCAGAACGCCAGATTCCTTCAATTGGAGCATGAGTTCATTCGATATAGGCTAGATATATTGGGAGTAAGCGAGATAAGATGGTTAGATGGTGAGTACCAATCCCCAACGCGTAATACTGTATTACTCTACACCGGAAGACCTTCCGGAGGCCCCCGTGGATATGGAGTTGGACTGCTACTAACGCCAACAGCACGCAGAGGCCTAATTTCCTGGCAGCCGCACGGTGATAGGATTTTAGCGGCCAGATTCCGGACGAGAGTACGCCGCGTCACCATTATACAGTGTTACGCCCCCACGGATGGTTCATCTGAGGAAAAAAATGAGAACTTCTACAACCAGTTGGGAGCTGTTCATAATGCAACACCCAATGGCGACATTGTTATTGTGATGGCGGACCTGACTGCCAAGGTAGGCTGCGGCAACGAAGGGCTCAAACATGTTATGGGACGACACGGACTAGGCAATCGGAATGACAACGGCGAAAGATTTGTTGACTTTTGTAACGCAAATCGTCTTGTCATAGGTGGCACCATGTTTGGGCACAGAGTCTGCCATAAAATCAGTTGAGTGTCAACTGACAGGCAAGTAACCTTCAACCAAATTGACCAATCAGCACCTCACTGCCCGCCACCATCCAAGACCATTGGTGCGCTGTGAAAACTGTTTTCAGGTGCTGAAAGGATTGCCGGTCGATCGCAGGGAAACCATAGGGAGTGGCTTTCCGAGGATACCTGGAGAAGGATCAACGAACGAAAACAGCTAAGAGCTCGAATTGCAGCAACTCCAGCAGCAAGGAGGATCGATCTTGAGTCCCTATATCGAATAAAGATGAGAGAAGTACAGCGTAGCGTGAGACGTGACAAGCGCAATTACATCAATGCGCTGGCTACGGAAGCAGAAGAAGCAGCAGCGAGGTGCGACAGCAGAACCGTTTATAGAATCACTAAAGAGCTTATAGGTGGCCGAAGCTCTACTCAACACCCAGTGAAAGGCTTAGACGGTTCGTTTCTAATATCGGATGAGGATCAACTGAAGAGATGGAAGGAGCATTTTGCTTCGGTTCTAAACCGAGTATTCGCCAGCAATATGCACCCAAGTCAGACTGAAGTGTCCGTAAAAAGAAATTCCCGAATTCGCACCACAACCCCCAGTAAGGAGGAGATTATTACCGCGACCAAAGCACTGAAAACTAATAAGGCGGTAAAAAAGGGAATGATCGTTAAGCTCCTTAAAAAAGGCAACCTAATGCAGTGCGAAAACTGGAGAGGTATCTGCGTGCTGCCTGCTGTGGCCAAGACAATACCTTGAATCATCCTGGAGCGAATCAAAGAACACCTTGAAGACACACTCGATGCCGAACAAGCAGGTTTCCGCTCTGGATCCTCCTGTGTCGACCACATCAACACCCTGCGGATCATCATCGAGCAAAGTGTTGAATATCGATCAATATCAAATATCAATAGGGAATTTATTTGGTGTGCCTTGCGCAGGAGAGGCATTCGGCAAGGCTGCATACTTCACCAATACTGTTTTTATTGGTGATTAGCGATGTGCTGAATGCGGCCTTATCAATAGGAAATGGAGGAATTCGATGGACTCTCACATCTGAACTCAAACACCTCGACTACGCCGACCTTGGGAGTATTGTCTCAACCGATGGCGGAACCAAACTGGATGTAGCCAGCCGAATAGGTAAAGCAAAATCTGCGTTTGGGATGCAATCCATAGTTTGGCGAAGTAATGCAATTAGCTTAAACACCAAGTTACGACGTTGAATCCGTGCTACTATATGGATGTGGTACCTGGAGAGTGACCGTCACTATCACGAGGAAGTCAACGATAACGCCAATGATAACAATGACGATAACAATGACGGTGGCGGTGACGGTGACGGTGACACCGTGAGGTGGAATGCACCCATCCATTTCAAAAAATCCCAAATGGGAAATTCTGTCATTTTTATAAAACGTCACTTCACATATATAAATGTTAACGTAAATCTAATAAAACTGAATTCTTATAACGTTGCGGAACCGTGCAGTTTACTTCTTTTTTTTCGGATCTTAATATTACAGTTTGCCTTTGCCGTTTGAATTTTCTTTGGTGCACCTTTGCCCCCTTTTCCTTTGTTCACCATACGAACATTTTGGTCCTTCTACGCCTAACTTTTAAACTCGACACTTATTGTGACCAGAGATTTTTTTATTTCAATTGGCATTCGGCAAGTTAAACCGAAAATTAAAATTAACAAAATTTGTTTGCCGTCGGAGATTTTCAACAATCATCCTCAATATTCATCGTGGGATCTCAACGTGAATTAACAAAGAGTATTTTGCCGTCGGAGATTTTCAACATCCATCAGCAATATTCATCGCGGGATTTCATCACCACCAGCAAGAATATTAATTCAACAACAGTGTGTTCTGCCGTCGGAGATTTCAAGCAATCAGCGATATTCAACGCTTATCAGTACCAACGCAAGGAAAACGTAGAGTGTGCGACGGGAATTGGACGAGAAGCTGAAATTAACAAGTAAGTGCATTTGTGTGGTGTCTCTTACTGTGTGCATATATTTATTGCATGTATTTGTATATATATATATATATTTACAACATCTATATATAAAACTACGATTACAACATGAAAAAGGGTATGTTAGGAAAGATTTTAAAACAGTTGGAGAAGGATATTTCCAACTTCACCAAGACAGGTCTGACCAGGCGTACAACTAATTATTTAACGGGCCGCTTGTCCGCGCTTGAAAAGGTAATGGAGTCGGCGGAGCACGAGTATAAAATAAAACTCTCTGCGTTGGGTGATGACGATGAGGAAAAGGAATCTGCATTGGATGGCATCTACGAGACAATTAGAGAATCGTATTTCGAATATCGTAGCGATCTTCTCGATGCTATCGACAAGGCAGAAGCTTCTAAGGTGACATCGAATGACAAACCGCAAGATACCACAGTAGTTGCGCCAACAGCGTCCAGGTCGGCAGAGATAAGGCTTCCTAAAATCAACTTGCCGGTTTTCTCGGGCAGCTACGAGACTTGGCGCGCTTTTCGTGATCTCTTTGTCTCACTTATTCATCACAACGCATCACTTTCTGAAACACAAAAGATGCATTACTTAAAATCAAGTGTGTCTGGTGAAGCTGATGAGCTCTTGGCTCACCTGGGTATGGATATAGGTAACTATTCCAAAGCATGGGAAATATTGCAGGACAGGTACGATCACAAACGCTTCCTAGTGAACACACAATTAAAGCGATTGTTCAACCAGCCATCGATTTCTCAAGAACGTGCCGATTCCATCAAGGAGCTGTTAGACACATCGACCGAAGTGGTACATAGCTTGGCTAATTTGAAGGTTGCTGTTGCACACTGGGACGTTGTGCTCATATTCGTGTTGCTGCAAAAACTACCTGCAAAAACACAGCATCTATGGGAGGAGAAGCTAGGATCCAAAGATGACAGCAAAGCTTTGCCAACATTTGCTGAATTTACCCAGTTCTTGGAAACTAGGTTCCGTACTTTGGAGGCAGTCAACCAGCAGCAAGTAAGAGTCACACCGAATCCTATGAAGAGTGTGTCCCATCGAAACGTCCTGCATTCCACCACAAACAATGCAAAATACTCTTGCCAAATTTGCAGCAAGGGTCAGCATGCTATTAGGAAATGTAGCAAGTTTTTGAAATTGGGTATTACAGATCGCTGTAAACAGGTAAATAGGTTAGGGATCTGTAAAAATTGTTTAGCATATAGCCATACCTCTGATCAGTGTCCAAGTAGTCGACGTTGTTATTACTGCCAACAAACTCACCATTCACTTCTCCACGTAAACGGCAACATTGGCGCAAGCCAAACGAACGCTTTCACCGCACAAGGACAGATTATTGGGCCAACCACTTCCTCTATGAATGCTGGACCACCTAATTGTTACCAACAAACGCCTCCTCGAGTCAATAACAATCCGATGGTGGGGCAATCGAACGCCTGCACTGTTCAAGGATACGCTTCGGGACCATCCACTTCCTCGATGAACGCTGGTGCACCTTCATTTCAACCATCGGAAAGAGAAACTGGGTTAAGGACAAACATCAACGCATTCTATGCAACAAACGCTGGAACACAAGTGCTGCTTGCAACTGCACTAGTCAAGGTGAACTCGGTGAACGGCGAATCTTTTTCATTGCGAGCGTTATTAGACTCAGGCTCAGAAGCGAGTTTTATAACCACATCAGCTGTTCAGCTACTTTGTCTTCCGTCAAGGCAAACTTCCGTCAAGGTTTCTGGGTTGGGTTTGGTCAGCAGCGGCACCTGCTCGAAGGTGGTTGATATCTCCTTAGCCTCTCACCATTCAGCGTTTAGAGTGTCGACTCAAGCTCTAGTCCTCAAGTCGCTGTCTGGGCATCTTCCAACCCAAACTTTAACCACGAAAGGTTGGGAACATTTGACCGGTTTAACGTTGGCGGATCCCGATTTCAACCGATCAGCCAAGGTCGACTTGTTACTGGGCAGTGATGTCCTGGCTGATATTTTGCTGCCTGAAATGGTCAAACCGATCGACATCAACTTGCCCATCGCTCAGAAGACGAAATTGGGATGGATCTTATTTGGTAGAGCTCCGATAGTAACCCGAGAAATTAACAACTTCCTTCAAACATGTTGCCTGGACACTGAACTCCGAAGATTCTGGGAACTGGAAGAGATTGGTCATCAACCATATGAAAGGCCAGAGGACAGCGAGTGTGAGGCACATTTTCGGAGAAACGTTCGACGCCTTGAGGATGGTCGCTTCCAAGTATCCTTACCATTCAAAGGCGATGTCGGTCCTATACTGGGCAGATCCAAAGAAGGTGCACTCGCTCGCTTTAGAAGTCTGGAAAGGAAGCTGGAAAAGGATTCAAATTTAAAACAACGCTACACAGATTGCATCGAAGATTACCTGAAGCTCGGGCATATGGAAGAAGTGGAGGAAGGCACTATTCCGGATCAGCATCACTACTTCTTGCCACATCACGCCGTACTCAAGGAGGGGAGCTCGACTACGAAGCTCAGAGTAGTGTTTGACGCTTCGTTCAAGACGGCTGATAACATTTCATTGAATGATCAACTGATGGTAGGCCCGGCGCTCCAACAAAACATCATGGACATAATCCTCAGATGGAGATCGTACCGCTACACGTTTACTGGAGATATAGAGAAGATGTATCGACAAATAATGGTTCCAGAACGTGACTCAAATTACCAACTTATCCTCTGGCGAAGGCAACCATCCGATATTTTAAGGACATATCGCTTAAGGACTGTGACCTTTGGCACAGCCCCTGCTCCATATTTGGCGATTCGTACACTTCAGGCGTTGGCAGAGGAAAACGAAAGGCTGCATCCAAGAGCTACAAAGATGATCCGTAATGAAATGTACGTCGATGATTTAATTTCAGGAGCTGATACCCTGCCTGAAGCTATGGAAAAAATGGCCGAAATTAAGGAGATTCTGAATGGAGCTGGTTTTCATCTACGAAAATGGACCGCCAACCATAAGAATATTTTTGATAACGTACCCAGTAAGGATCATGAGGCATCCTTTTCATTACCGATTGGAGATTCAGAGAGAGTGAAGACGCTAGGCATACAGTGGCTCCCTCTTCATGATGTATTCTCCTTCAATTACACGACTTCGGAAATTCCACAACCTACGAAGCGATCCATATTATCGTCGATTGCACGCCTTTTCGATCCTATGGGATGGATCGCACCATCTATTATCAAGGCAAAACTCCTAATGCAGCTTCTGTGGATCCGCAAACAATCCTGGGATGATCCTGTTGATACCGACATTTTAGAAGAATGGAACACGTTTCACAATGATTTGCAGGCCATTAACACGCTATACATTCCACGATGGTTGGGCACAAGCAGGGCCAATCGTCTTCAATTGCACGGTTTCTGCGATTCTTCTGAAAGGGCATACGGAGCAGCGGTGTACCTCAGAGTACAAGATGAGGATGGCAGCATTCAAATGCACCTGCTCATGTCCAAATCAAAGGTCGCACCTATAAGCCCAGTCACTCTACCGCGATTGGAGTTATGTGGAGCTGTTTTGCTTGCCAAGCTCATACACAACATTGTTCAGACTCTTGAGGGGAGAGGCATTCCCACCTTCGCATGGACAGATTCCATGATCACACTGTGCTGGATACGTGCAGATCCTATGAAGTGGGAAACCTTTGTCCGAAACAGAGTCGGGGAGATCCATCGTTTGACGAAGGTCGAGATATGGAATCATGTTCCTACGCAGCATAATCCTGCAGATCTTGTTTCCCGAGGAATGCTTCCATCTGTGTTGATCCAAACCACCTTGTGGTGGAATGGGCCCACATTTCTAAAAACTGCTTGGGACTTTGACTTTCCAGAACAACCAGCTGATTTCAACACCGAGGAAGGGGAAAAGTCCATAAGAGCTCATCACGCAAACATCAACGAAACTGACAGCGGGCTCCGTCAGCTGATACATCGATCCTCTAAGCTTAGCCGGCTTATCAGGATAACCGCCTACTGCAGAAGATTCGTGGCGAATTCCCGAAAGACGAGCTCTCAACGAACACTTGGGCCATTAAATCCGTCGGAACTCGATGTGGCGACGACTGTCCTGGCACGCATAGCTCAACTTGAAATGTTTCAGCAAGGGCCAGCTAAGACTAGAGGCATGGGATCCTTGAACCCGTTCACAGACGGTGAAGGCATACTGAGGGTCGGGGGACGGCTGAAAAACGCTGATCTTTCCTTCGACCAACAACACCCAATCATCCTGGAACCAAACCATCACCTCACAAAATTAATTATCGGCGAAGCACACAGTAAGACTCTTCATGGCGGCATCCAATTGATGATGGGGCACCTGCGAAACAAATATTGGATCTTCCAGTTGAAAAGAGCTGTCAAAAAGCATATCCACGGTTGTACGATCTGCTATAGGTATCGCAGCAAATCGGCTCATCAACTAATGGGAGATCTACCGGGCCCCAGGGTGAGGATCGCAAAACCCTTCACGCACACCGGAGTCGACTACGCAGGACCGATAGATATAAAAACATGGAGGGGCCGAGGAACCAGGAATTATAAAGGCTATCTGGCCATATTCGTCTGCCTGGCAACCAAGGCAATACACTTAGAGGCCGTAACAGACCTTACTACCCAAGCCTTTTTGGCTGCCTTTAGAAGGTTTACCGCGCGGAGAGGACTCTGCTATGAAATGCATAGCGACTGCGGCACGAATTTCGTCGGAGCAGAAGCGGAACTGCATCGTCTATTAGACCACGCAACCCACGATTGGAAGGAGATAGCTGAAGTTTTGGCGAGCCAAGGAACTCAGTGGAAATTCATTCCCCCAGCTTCCCCTCATTTCGGAGGTTTATGGGAAGCGGGCGTAAAGAGTGTCAAACACCACTTCAAAAGAGTTGTCGGTAATGGGACACTTACCTATGAAGAGCTAACCACGCTTCTGACACAAATTGAAGCGTGTCTTAACTCTAGGCCACTGTGCCCCCTTTCAGAAGATCCCGATGACTTCCGTGCCTTAACTCCTGCACACTTTTTAATCGGTCAAGAGGTTCTAATTGTTCCGGAACCGGATCTGATGTCCGCAAAAATAAGCTTAAGCGACCGATGGAAGACGGTTCAACTACGCATGCAGACGTTTTGGAAGCAATGGCAACAGGAGTACCTCACACGGCTGCAACATCGACCAAAGTGGCTTAAGCAGCAACCGCAGTTGAAAATCGGAGACCTTGTCCTCCTAAAGGACGAAAGACTCCCACCTTCAAGATGGAGCCTAGCACGCATATCAGAGATCTACCCTGGAGCAGACAATATAACAAGAGTCGTGAAAATCAAGACTCAAGCCGGCGAATTCAAAAGGCCTATAACCAAACTTTGTCCACTGCCAGTTAACACTATTTATGGGGAAGACGATTCCTCAACACACTGAAACAACCCATAACTCACCTAAGAACTCTACACAACACTTTACACATAACCCATCGATACTAAGATATCACCCAAACAGATCACAATTAAACTACACAAACCCTATGTACTATGATACAGTCCAATCAACCCTACACACTCACAAATACCCATTTGAGGCAAAATGCCACGGCATTAATATAGCCGAAAGAAATTAGAATTTACCCTATCAAATTAAACACACGAAAATACCCGCACGCGTAAGAAAATACACTATAAACAATATGTACACATAATATAATTACCCACAAAAATATGCATATTAAACGCACTTACACTACACACTACAACGAAATAAATTAATTAAAGAATTCACTCACCTGCATTCTCAGCGTTCCCGCAACGATCAACTAATTATAAATTTAATACAACACAAAAAAAAATCGATTATAATCCCGTACTGCACAACACAACTTTCACAAACGTAATCAAACCCGAATGGAAGCAACAATTAGCATTCATAATTGGTGCATCGATATCCCCTTCGACCTCACTTGGAGTTCCAGTCCATCACCAACCAAAACAATATCTTCGTTTCACTCTTCATCTCAACTTCCAGTCCACAAACAAACCAATTCTTCGCAATACTCTCAAACTTCCAGTCAACTACAAAATGCACATCAACAACAACAAGAGCAATCAGCTATCAGCAGCATATACTCCTATCAGCATAAGAATAGCAAAACAAAGCAAAAAAAAATTTTTTTTTTTTTTTTCGCTCATATGCGATCGCCTATACACAAACGGGATCATGTGTGGGCTCGAACATCTATTGCTGGCGTAATAGCTGTGTTCTCTCGTAGAGTGTTTGTTGTTGTTTTCCATGTCACTGTCGGTACATTAACATTTGGTATTAATCTCTTGTTTCGTTTCATGTACCCAAATGCAATTTGTCAACAACCAAGTTACCAAGGGCAACAATGGAGGCAGCTGCTAGAAAAAGGGGAACCGAAGAATGGGAACAGAAGAAGTGGACACAAGACACGAATATATTTCTTCGTTGGGGGAGAATGTTGGCGTCAACGATAACGCCAATGATAACAATGACGATAACAATGACGGTGGCGGTGACGGTGACGGTGACACCGTGAGGTGGAATGCACCCATCCATTTCAAAAAATCCCAAATGGGAAATTCTGTCATTTTTATAAAACGTCACTTCACATATATAAATGTTAACGTAAATCTAATAAAACTGAATTCTTATAACGTTGCGGAACCGTGCAGTTTACTTCTTTTTTTTCGGATCTTAATATTACAGTTTGCCTTTGCCGTTTGAATTTTCTTTGGTGCACCTTTGCCCCCTTTTCCTTTGTTCACCATACGAACACAAACGTTTGTCAATAGGTGTCTACGCTACATCTTAAGGATATTCTGGCCAAACCGTATCTCTAACGAACAGCTTTATCAGAGAACGGGCCATGAACCTATAGGTACAACCATACGACAACGAAAGTGGCAGTGAATCGGTCACACTCTCTGAAAGGGTGACAGGTCCATAGCTAACCAAGCGATGCAATGAAACCCGCTTACCCAGGTGAGAAGCACGACAACTGGGAAAGAGTTGGGGAGAGCTGAGGCACATTACCAGAAATCGCACACGATTGCGCGTAGGCGTTGTAGAGGCCCTAGGACCCACAAGGGGATACAGGACATATGTAAGTAAGTAAAGTATGTTAAAGATAATGTCTACGCCAATGCTCCACCAATGATTCATGTACTAAAAGAAAATATTAGAGCTGTTATTCGCGAAATACAGCCGCAATTATGCGAAAACATGATGAGAAATTCCATCAAAAGAATGATTATTTGTAGGCAGAACCAAGGGGGACATTTGGCATGGCAGATATTGAATTTCATTACTAACCTCAGAGTTTGTACTTTAGATTCGAATAAAAATATCAACACTTTTAATAAAAATGTTGCATTTTTCTATTGATTTAAAATGACACCTCTTGTCGGATGATACTTTTAAGAATGTTTTTATTCTGTTTCTGAACAAAGGCACATAAACGCTGATCGAAATGTTGCGAGTTGCACGGGCACGTAAACCAATACAACATAAAATGAAAACAGACTCAATTCCTTGCTTTAACACTAATGATATTATTTTTACCTTATCGCTACCTCTTATACAAATTTGACTTATAGCTAAGTACAAAAAAACTTAAAAGATATAATGTACATACAAATTTAGGTATTCATATTTCTGTACAATATCCTCAATGTCGCGATGTAAACTGATATCGCATAAATGTGGGAATACCTTTATTGTGGGAAAAAGCTTACGCCGCGTATCTTACAATTGGAAACGGAGTAATAAAATTCACTTGAGTTTTGATAATATATTTATATATATGTGCAAGATGTTCGAAATAATGTGGGAATCTTAACCCCCCCAATGAATGCTGTATTCAACAATTTATTGGTATGTTGAAAACACTGCTTTCTCTTTGGCGTGGAGATTCATTGCTGTTACTGAGAACGGGTGATGCAGTTGATGATGTCTCGGAACGCTGGCTAACTATACATCTGCAGAGCAAGTAACCGCTAACGCTGATAGCTAGAGTTAGAGAGATACAGTGAAGTGGTGTCTATGTTTCAATTGGATGGGTCCATCATCGTATACTTCATGGAGTTTCTTTTTCAAGATATGTATTTGCTCAATTTCAGGCTTAAACTCGAATGCTGCTAGTGGCGTATCAGCCTCACGCTCGGGAATGTTAATCGTTGTCAAATTGTGGATCGGTACATACGATGATCTGGCCTTAGTTGGAATTATGCTGTGCCCTTGGATGCCCGATCCTTCGATGCTGATTTGATAAACGTTGTCATCACAAACAACGTTTGCTATGTCGTTTTGCCTCAGCAATGTTGCCCGTGCAACTCGCAACATTTCGATCAGGGTTTATGTGCCTTTGTTCAGAAACAGAATAAAAACATTCTTAAAAGTATCATTCGACAAGAGGTGTCATTTTAAATCAATAGAAAAACGCAACATTTTTATTAAAAGTGTTGATATTTTTATTTTAATCTAAAGTACAAACTCTGAGGTTAGTAATGGAATTCAATATCTGCCATGCCAAATGTCCCCCTTGGTTCTGCCTACAAATAGTCATTCTTTTGATGAAATTTCTCATCATGTTTTCGCATAATTGCGGCTGTATTTCGCGAATAACAGCTCTGATATTTTCTTTTAGTGCATGAATCATTGGTGGAGCATTGGCGTAGACATTATCTTTAACATACTGTAATATGCGAGCTACGGCTCGAGTAGATAAAACGCTATTCTGTGAGATTATTTCTTTATTTTCTAGTCTATAGAACAACTCAAGTTCACACTATACTGTTCTTCGCAAACTCCTTCCTTACAAGGTCTCTTTATTCTCAAATCACTTTATCTCCTTTCAATTACTTAATTGACAAATCCAAACTAATTACTTCTTCTTGTTAACTCTCAACTTTCAATTTATCACAAAATTACTACTTCGCCTATTATCACTTTTCCAATCTCTTCGTGCGGTTTGAAACCCAACTGCCCTGCCTCGATCGCCATCTGTCCTTATATAGTCGCATTTCTGATAGCCTGAAACTTCTAGCAAATTCTTCGTCCACTGGAACGCGAAAATTCTGATGTAATAATTCCAAGATGACAGCTGCAGCCAATAATCTCTTGTGGTTATAATTCTCTCTTAATTCCGCGACGTCGTCTTAGACATAATCCGTCTCTTACCGTGGAAACGAACCTTGAATGAAAAGACACTTCGGAATGTGTTGCATCTTTTTGGGGCGTAGTTATTATGCTACATTATGTTACAATACTTTACTTACTTACTTATGTCCCGTATCCCCTTGTGGGTCCTAGGGCCTCTACAACGCCTACGCGCTATCGTGTGCGATTTCTGGAAATGTGCCTCAGCTCTCCCCAAATCCTTCCCAGTTGCCGCGCTTCCTTCTCAACTGTTCTGCGCCACGTACTCCTAGAACCGCCGCGTATCCTGCCATCCTGGGTAAGCGGGTTCTATTGCATCGCTTGGTTAGCTATGGACCTGTCACCCTTTCGGAGAGTGTGACCGACTCACTGCCACTTTCGTTGTCGTATGGTTGTGCCTATAGGTTCATGGCCCGTTCTCTGATAAAGCTGTTCGTTAGAGATACGGTTTGGCCAGAATATCCTTAAAATGTAGCGTAGACACCTATTGATGACGTTTGCAGCTTCCTCGTGATAGTGACGGTCACTCTCCAGGTACCACATCCATATAGTAGCACGGATTCAACGTCGTAACTTGGTGTTTAAGCTAATTGCATTACTTCGCCAAACTATGGATAGCATCCCAAACGCAGATTTTGCTTTACCTATTCGGCTGTCTACATCCAGTTCGGTTCCGCAATCGGTTGAGACAATACTCCCAAGGTCGGCGTAGTCGAGGTGTTTGAGTTCAGATCTGAGAGTCCATCGAATTCCTCCATTTCCTGTTGATAAGGCCGCATTCAGCACATCGCTAATCACCAATAAAAACAGTATTGGTGAAAATATGCAGCCTTGCCGAATGCCTCTACTGCGCAAGGCTCGCCAAATAAATTCCCTATTGACACTATCAAACGCCTTTTCCAAATCGAATTGGCGATAGTTCTCAATCGTGGGACCGCACGGACAGCCACTTGAGTCGAAGTGTGGTAATATATTGTACCTTGGGCTTTGGTTAGACCAATATCTATATTTTAACAAACATACATATATGTTGATGTTGCTCTTTCCAGAGCCATAGGTGCTTTTGCCCTTACAAAGAGACTTTTTTATAGCAAGAAACTCGATGCAAGGGTAAGGGTAATCTGCTACACGGCCCTCATTCGGCCCATGCATGTATTTGGATGTCCCTTGTGGTTCAGCGTGGGAGCGAGTTTGTTGGAAAAGTTTCGGGTGTTTGAGAGGGCTTGCCTTCATTTATACAGAACACCAGAGTCCCAATACATAAAATTCTATCCCAATGAGGTCCTGTACAACAGGGCTAACCTAATAAGAGTGGATTATTTCGTTATCAAACTGATTCGAAGGCACGTTGTAATGGGCTCGATGAACAACCTGATCTCCGGGGCTTATTACCCTAATTATGAATATTATGAGAGAGTGCGCCTTAACGGCTTTGTTCCCCCGGAGATGTTCCTCTATCTTGATGAGAAGGGTCTGATCCAGGACAGATTGGCAGTGCCGCTAATCTTCCACGTTGCTCGAACAGTTGTGGATAGGCGAATCAACTACGACAGAGACGTGGCACACAGCAGTGTGGAGCGTCTCCGGTTCAATAGGGTGGTATCGGGTCGCGATATGAAGGACGTTGAACGACAGTTTTTAAAATTTTAGTGGCTAACTGAAAGAGAGAGAACTCCTTCGTCGTTGCCTCACAATCCGAGGTAGCCCGTTTTTAAAGTTGGCTGTTTGGTCTTGGCCGACTTACATAGTTTAAGGAATTTTTAGGAAAAAAAAAAAGAAAAAAAGTTCCACAGCACTTGGATACAAAAATAAAAAAATAAAAACAGCACTTTCAAAAAAAAGTATGCATTTAATTACATAATTAGAGTAAGATAGAATAAGGTAGTTTAAGATTTATTTTAAGGTAGTTTTTAAGTTTGATTATAAGAACAAAAGAAAAAAAAAGTACATGCACTAAGTTTTTTTAATTTTATCAAAAACTTTTTCTTACTATTTATTAATAATTAAACAATACGACGAATAAAACAATTAAGTAAGGTACATTTTAAGTATTAGGTTTAGCTTAGAGCGTCCGCATAGGACCAGTAAGTTAGAATAACATAGTTAAGTTAATTAAGCTAGCTGTAAGCGTTTTTTTGCCTAGCATTTAAGTTGTAATTGAATTGGAGTAATAAAAAAGCATTTAAAATGAAATGGAAATGAACATTATTTCTGCAAGAATTATCGATGTCATTGTTTATATAGAGAGCGACAAAATGTTAATTATACAATTAAATTATTCAAAAGTTCGGCTTTTTAAAGAAAGATAAATGCAATAAAGTTCAGTATTGTATTTTTAGTTTAACGAGTTTTTTTTGCGGTCTTGTTTGTTATGAATACTAAACAATGAATGTGAAATTAGGTCATAAAAATGAAAAAAAAAATATATATATATACATATAGTTATATTTAAGCAATAGCATACATTTCGATTATAGTTATATTCGAGCAATAGCATATTTATAAATAAGCTTATTTATAAAATACAGGTTGCCGTCAAGTCACACAGCTGTAAGATTTGTTTGTTTATAATACTTTACGTGAAAGCAAAATGATGAACATGATGATGAAACACACATGCATATGTATTCTAATAAGACATGGCACATGTGTGGGTAAGTGGTGAAATTAGGTGAATATTTTATATGTTTCAATCTCGAGTCTCCTGAGTAGTGCTGCCAGCAAAATGCTTCCGTAGCAAAAATACAACTAGCGTACCAAAAGTTAAATTTTTTACAAAAAGTCAGAACCCTTCCGGAGGATGAGCAGATACATTATCCGAGAAGAGCTATAATCAATAGAGCCAAGCTCTGATGATTTAAATACAAATGACGTATTTTGAAAAATTGGTCATTTCGCAGACTTACTTATGTACGTCTTTTACCAAAATCAATATTTATATAGTCTTTTATAAATGCAAAGACAAAACAGTTTTTTATTGTTGGAAATCCCAAAAGAAAATATCGGGGATTTTTTTTTGCTCTAATTACTTGTTAATTGATGCCACAAAATAAAAAAAATAATGAAGGTCCTGTATCCGTTTAGAGTTTCCTGGAAAAGGCCTTTTACAGGGTGCGGTTATACTTTTGCAAAGCACTGTATCTGCTTGTCTTCCACTTAGAATCAGGAAACAATTATAAAAGTGAAAGCATCTCTGAATGTAGGCCTCATTTCTAATCGTGCGGTTGAAGTATTCAAAATAAAAGTCATCTTTGGCGGTGTCCGCCTGTATGTTGTCGAATTGTAGTAGTTTTTAGTGGTAAGTAAAGGCAAAAATTTAATCAAAATAAAAAAAGGTGACATTTTTTTAAGATAACTGCAAACTGGATGGACATATATGTACCTCAAGCCATTGAAAAATACCTCACACCCGAAGAATATGAGGAATACAAATGCCATGAAAATGGTTTCCTAGCAGATTTATTGAGAGTATTAGTAATTCTAAGTCTAATAGAACAAGAAGACACACTTTTTTTTTAGTTGTTCGTATTTTGTTGCGGGACGACCTTATCTTGAACTAATTCCGGAGGATCTCATAAAACCATATCCGGAGTATTGTAAGAATATGAATGTTGAAATAAATAATTTAATTTAAAGAATATAATTTATTTAAATAATGAATAACATAATGCAACCATCCAAATATATAACAAAAACAACATTAAAGCTTTAGGCTGATAAACACTTGGCATCACTCAACTCAACAATTGACTTTTGGACAGCAATCAGGGTATTCAGCTCCTTCATTGTGGGTCACTGTGCAACCATCACCAATCATATATCGAGGACAACTGAAATCGGATACAAAGCTTTGAAATCACTTATCTTTAAACTTTCTTTAGGTGCACTTACTAAAGCAAGTGCAAGACATAGTCCTCCCTGCAGTAGATTTCAACACATTCAGTCTTTGGCCTGTAGGTCGTATTGATTGCTATCGGTGTTTGAGTATCATTATAATAACACATGCCGGGATAATCTAGAATAAGATGAAATCACGTAATGCACAACGCAGACGGCGCCTTGACATACCTTTATTGACCGCATTACCAATGTAACGTTCGCTAGTGATAGCCCCAACCAAAACAAAAACGCTGATCGCGAAAATAGTTCCCACACAAATCCTCAACTTGAACATATCGATTTGAATTTTACGAATTAATTTATTGCAAAATAATATCTAGATACTTAATGTGAGTTGCACCCACCGCAATACAACTTGGTGAAAACTAATGTCGGCTGAATAAGCTGCGGCGACTTTTATATGTTGAATGAGGCTTATTTAAGGGGACTTGCCTTGCACACAAAGCCACATTAAGAGCCCTCTTATCTGGTACTAGTTCAATGTCAATTAAACAGGGCACCCGCGTATACGTCATAATTTGTATGGGTAAGTAAGACTGTGTGAGATGAGATGATTGTTGGCAGATTATCTAGAACGAATCACAGTGACAGTGAAGTCTTGAGACGACTACAACAGGCTTTCATAATATTTAATAAATTCACGCAGTTCATGGAGAGATGGAGTTTGTTTGTTTTTCTTTACTGTGATGACGATAAAGTCGCAGCAGGTGTGGTATTGAGGTAGGCATGATAATTTTGTGGAACCATGTTATCGGATACCTGTCAGTCAGTGACGGAGAAATCATGGTTTCAGCACGAGGGTGAAGAAATGAATATTCCCTCTAATTAATTTACTAGGTGCAAAACGAGGCGACATGGTATTTTAATCTGTTTACTTTACATTGTAATTTGAATGCAACATGGGTCTTACAACAACCATTTGAAGAACAATGAAACTACTTTGTGTTATTAGACTAAATGTAGACAGAGTCGAGCAAATTCTCAACTCTTTCTCATCCCATTCACCCATTCAACACGCGTAAAGATAGGTTACCATTAGGTTTAACGGAGGAGTCGCGTTCTGGGCGTATGCATTGAAGAGAAGTAGGAGGCGTAGTAGAATTCGTAGCAAAATAGCACACCGACCTACTTTCCACGTCCACCCAAACGACATACCGATATCATAATAAACCACAGTCACAAATTTTAAAGATCACTGACAAAGGTGCTTTACTATGGATAAAAATCATTCTGCAAGAAGGGGATTAATGGACAATATCATTCTGGATCTTGTAAAGTATCATTTGTAGGAGTAAGTAATGTCACAGATAACGAAATTGTATCGAGCTTGTTTTATCCTAACCCTCAGAAAAACTTTGGAGAGGCATTATACTTGTACAAATAGATCCACATGGTTATATATCTGACTTGAGAAACATACCTTTCAGTATATACTATCTTGCTAGAAGGGCGGCAAATAAACGTATCCTCTATGAGCCAACTGACTCTTTGGCTTTAAATGGCGCTACAATCCGGGGAGGACCTGGGCCTAATCGAGCCAGGAGATGAAAATGCTGACTTGAGATATTGCGCAAGCATACCTGAAAGGAATATATCATAGTTAAAGTCGACAGGTTGAATCGGGAGGTTAACATTTAGGTAAAGAAAGGCTGGGCCCTTGCATGAAATGGTTAAGTGAGTGATACCATTATTATTCACTGGGCCTTGGAATTGACGGACTGGAGGTCACATGACAGTGCCCAGCAGTAAGTCTTAGTTGTTTTATTATGTAGGTTATTTTTTAAGAAAAGATATAATAAGTATTTGTTAAGGTGTTGCCACATCTTTCTTTCCCCCCCTTCGGATATGGGCTAGAATATACCCGAGGTAGGCATGCCTGTCGTAAAAAGAAATAGATACAATACCCCGGTAGTCCAGGTTCACTGGAAAATCAACCCTTTTCGGAAGTAGGCTCTGTGGATTCTGGGGAGAGCCAATTGTTGCATTTGTTGCCCTTTGTAAAAAATTCAAGAGTAACTCGGTCTCCACCATCAAGACCGAATGACTCCGCAAAAAGAAGTCCACCGGAAGCGCAAGAGAAACGGGACTCAGTGAAATGTAAAAGCTTTGAGGAGGAAAACAATGAACTCCGTGTTAAGCTAAACAAAATGGATCTACTCTACCAAGAGCTTAAGAGAGAGGTAAATAACTCACTTTCGCAAAAGGAACGCGAAGTTATCCCACCCCGTGCAGCTAGTCCCAAATATCACACAGATGAAGAAGAGCTAGCACGTGAAACAAATTGCGTCTCAAAGAAAAGACCCAGCAAAAAACGGAGAGCCGGCTTTTCACCCGAAATTGAGGCACGAAAGCAAGTTTTATTTTTGCTATACATTCGGGATATACCCCAAACTGAAGGTACCGTAGTAGCTACGTTCGCGGACGATACCGCTATTTTGGCAACGGAAAGTTCAATCGAGTCAGCGACAAGCTAAATATCTGGGGATGACACTAGACTCGAAATTTAAGTGGAAACCGCACGTTAAAACAAAACGCGATGAGCTTAAAAATCGCTTTAGAGAAATGTATTGGCTACTTGGAAGACATTCCAAGCGAAGTATATAAACAAACTGCCGTTATATAAGCAAGTGCTAAGGCCTATATGGACGTACGGTATACAACTCTGCAGTTGTAACAAAGCAAGCAGTAGAGAATTTATACAATCTTTCCAAAATAAAGTGATAAGAGCAATCGTGAATGCTCCCTGGTATATTAGAAATAAGGATATACAAAGAGACTTAGGGATCGCAATCGTGGATGACGAAATAACAAACTTCTCACCTACCCATGAAAAAAAAATCATGTAAAATCAGCATGAGAAAAATAGCAAAACTATATAGTTATCCCTAAGAATATAAAATTATCCTTAATAATATCAAATTAAGTGGTATGTTGCTGAGTTTTGCGCGATGTATTCGTATTATTCAAGAATGGATGAATCGAATTCGAAATCGCTTGTTTTATTGATTAGGTAATTTCTCTGCAAATATTTATTTATGCTAAACATCACGCTCCGCTCTGCAGACTGAGAAAAAATTATACGATCAAAATCATCACAAAGGAGGTAAGCCTTTTGAATGAATCGATTAAGTTATTATCATATAAACAATCCAGTTGTCTTGAACCTGAACAATCAGCAAAAGGCTGATCAGCAAAAGACTGATCAGCAAAAGACGTGGCTATTGCGACAGGGAGGATTTCTTTAGAGCAAACAAGATCTAGCTATATTAGCCTTAGAAACACGTGCAAGTTAACGGTCGATTCCGCGAAGAACAACTACAATAAAAGAGCCACAAAACAGCTTCTAGTATATTCTAGTGGCTCGCAGTCTTTTAGGTCAATGGCAAAAGTGACAAGCAACAATTCCAGTCAATCCTCATTCCCACCTTTAGTAAGAGAGGATGTACTCGTATCACTTGCCGGAACACTCAAAGAAAAAACTGGTATGTTTGCAAATATGTTTCCACGCAATTCGACTCTAGATCCGATACACATGGAGCCACCAATTCTCCCGGAACTGCAGTAATCGATGCCGGATGTGAAGTTTCAAAAAGACATTTGGTCCCGATGGAATGCTACCTATTGGCTTTAAAACTGTGCACCGGAAAAAGGATAGATCCATTGAGACTTTTTTCGATGTCATACGCGCGGAAAACGTTTCCTTAATGCTGAAAAACGACCCGCATTAAAATTCTTAAAAAGGGGAAACAAATTCTTTCCCCCAAAACTATCGCATTATTGTCTGTGATACCCAAAGTACGAGTAATGAAAAAAAGCCATCGACGGCGATGTAAAATAAAATTTCTGGAGCGACACGAGCTAATAAGTGACTGGCAGTATGGTTTCCGTAGGCTCCGTTCAACGGGAGACCTGCTGCTAACGTAGCTGAGTTAAGAAACCCACCTATGGACCTCAGCCATTCCGCACCAAAAGCGTTCGATCGAGTTAGTCATAGAGCCCTATTACACAAACTAGCTCCCTACGGACTACCAGAACAGCTCTGGGGTAGTGTGGACAATTTTCTTCAGGACAGATCAATTCAAGATGTGGTCGAAGGTGGTTTCCGTAGGCTCCGTTTAACGGGAGACCTGCTGCTAACTTAGCTGACTTAAGAAACCCACCTATGGACCTCAGCCATTGAGCACCAAAAGCGTTCGATCGAGTTAGTCATAGAGCCCTATTACATAAACTAGCTTCGTACGGACTACCAGAACAGGTCTGTGGTAGTGTGGACAATTTTCTTCAGGACGGATCAATTCAAGTTGTGGTCGAAGGTGTGTCTTCCGACACCTTCGCTGCAAGTGCTGGAGTGCCACAGAGATCTATATTTTCACCAAATCTGTTTTAACCTTTAGATATTTAGTTTTTCCGACGACAGCACTCTAATATCACCTTGCACGAAGAACATGGCAATGAATGTAATTACATATATAAATCGTCAAAGATGTGAAAATGAACTCATTAAATTATTATCTGCAGAGCGGAAAAGGTGATTTAGTTGACTATTATTTAAATACAAGAAGGTAGCGGAAAAGGTGATTTAGTTGACTATTATTTAAATACAAGAAGGTTTTCCGCAGGGAAGTGTTCTAGGACACACCCTATATTTATTATGTACTAGTGATATACCATATGCAAATGATACGATGACAGCCACATTCGCAGACGACACTGCTCTTCTATCAACTGATGGATGCGTGGCTAATGCAACAGAAAAGCTTTAAAATTCAGTTAATGAGATACGTGATTGGACGCAACGATGACGAATTAAAATTAATGAGTCAAAGTTCCCTATATCAATTTTACAAATAAAACAAATAACGAATGTTCCTGTAGTTATTAATAATCAAGTAGTTCCTTATTCTAACACAGCTAAGTATCTGGGCATGAATCTGGGTGCTAAATTGAAATGGAAGGAACTTGTCAAAAAGAAAGTAGAGAGCTAAATATTAGATATAGAAGTCTTTATTGGTTGTTAGGATATAATTCAGAAATGTCCATTGAGATACAAACATTTCAAAACAAAGTCCTTTGGGGAATAGTAAATGCGCCATGGTATATTAAAAATAATGACATGCATCGTGATTTTCAGATTGATTTTGTCTCAGAAGTAATTAAAAAGAACGTAATTCATCACAACGATCGTCTGCAGATGCATTTTAATCCTGACACAGCAGACGTCTTAAATGTACGATTTAATATTCGTAGATTAAGAAGAACTAAACCTCAAGAAATTATAATCTGACAATTATGAGAACTCGTATTTAAACTATAATACCTTCTTAAATGCAACTGAACGTTGAAACTAAAATCATTTGTCGATATATTTTTGATTGGTCATGATTAAGGAGTTGTTTTTAAAGCGGTTAGAGTCCCACATTACTGTGGGTTTCCAACCCCACAGTGTCTTTCGAGATTTTTACCTTCAATATATATACAATATAAAAACAAATATTGACAATTTTCAAAAACTTGGTACGCCATTACATTGCACAATATTGTTTTTAGATTGATTTTGAATAAAATCGATTGAGTCATATCCGAGAAATAGCCAATTTTTAAGAACCAGTTATTAAGTAAGGCACCTGAAATCGTGTTCAAGCAAATCGTTTTTTACAAAATCAGCCATTAGTAAAGTACCGGTAATTTTGGGGTTAGAATGAAAATTCCGATTTCGCCTCGAATTGTGCACCCACATGAAGTTTGAAGAAAATCCTTCCAGCCATTTAGACCGACTGACAGACAGACAAATAGAATTGAGAGACAAGTTTTTTTTGAGTTTCTTTATTATAGTAATGTCAAGTTCGAACAAAATCTAGAGATAGAGAATTTTCAGGAAACCAATACTTGCCCTTGTACGAGTAGGTGCAAGATTTATGCTGAGAAGTTGACCATCGAAGAAGACGTACACGGATAGCTCAACTGGTAGACCATTTTGGGTAAAACCAAGTCTATGTGTACCATGTTTTCTTCTTTATTCAATTCGTCAACATATATTTCGTTCTTTTATTTAAAATAGATGATTATATGTTTTATGACTGAATACAACACTTCGGGAATAAATCATGACTGTACATGTCCTTATTGTCGCAGTTTTTTCCAACATCTGAGCATCTATTAAGAAAACTCTGAGCAGGAGGTTCAAGATTTGAATCCAAGAAAAAAAAATTCAGACTAACTCAATTTGAACCATGGAAAGATACACAATCGAGCAACGCGTTAAAGTTATTCAGGCTTATTATGAAAATGGGCGTTCAAATCAAAATGCATATCGTGCATTTCGTGATTATTTCGGTCAATTTAATCGTCCAAATGTGCGTACAATCGGAAAAATCGTGCAAAAATTTGTGCAAACCGGGTCTGTAGGAGATGTGAAAACACCAGTGCATGCTCGTACAGCTCGTACTGCAGAAAATTTTGTTGCTGTTCGCGATAGTGTGGCTGAAGAGCCGGCCACCTCAACTCGTCGTCGTGCCCAACAATTGCACCTCTCACGCTCGTCGTTGATGAACATTATGCATAAAGACTTGCATTTACGCACTTACAAGGTGCAATTGACTCAAGAACTAAAGCCTCTTGACCATTTCAAGCGTCGTCAATGGTCACAATGGTGGCAAGAAATGGCAACAGTGGATGATCAATTTTCGAAGAAAATCATCTTCAGTGATGAGGCACATTTTCACCTCAGTGGATTCGTCAATAAGCAGAATTGCAGCATTTGGGCGAATGATAATCCAAGAGTGATTGTCGAAAAACCAATGCACCCACAAAGAGTGACTGGGCCGGTCAGGCAGTTACTGTGAATGGTGTTCGCTATCGTGAGATGATAACGAACTTTTTATGGCCCGAATTGGAATATATGGATGTGGACGATATGTGGTTTCAACAGGATGGTGCCACTTGCCACACAGCTAACGAAACAATGGCTCTTTTGCGCGACATATTCAATGGCCGTGTTATCTCACGTGGTGGCGATGTCAATTGGCCGCCAAGATCATGTGATTTGACACCGTTGGACTTCTTTATTTGAAAGAAAAGGTGTACGTCGATAAGCCAGCAACAATTCAAGAGCTAAAGGATGAGATAATTCGGCACATTAACGGCATAGAACCTCAATTATGCCTCAACGTCATCGAAAATTTGGACCATCAGATGGAGGTGTGTCGCCGAGGTCGCGGCGGCCATTTGGCCGATATTTTGTTCCATACATAATTGAACCATACCAATATTATCATAATAAAAAGAAAGACAGTAATTTCATAAATAATTTGTGTTTTATTCAAAATCAACATCGGCCCATAAAACTTAACCACCCTTTATTTTACTGTTCAAATTTCAGGGTGAAATCATATCCACATTTATGTAGCTCTTTTCGACATTTTTCATCGGTACATATAGGACTGACTCTTATTCACAAATGACAGATATTTTATAAGTATTTGCTGAACAGCTGTCAAAATAAGCAACAATCACACAAAGAGCTGTTAAAACAGTCAAGTACTTCATTTTGCCACAGAGAGTGGGGTGTGTTTTCAGAACAAATGAAAAGATCAACTGGAATTTTCAGTGTCATATAATTAAACTTTATAATATTCGCTTGAAGAATATAATGTAATTGTTTTAATACAAGACAATGATAGAAGTTAACTAGTACCCACAAGGTCACCTAAAATGTAATAAATGGCGGAGTACATATTATTCTAGTGAATCAATCCAAAATACAAACCTGTTTAGCAGATCATGTTACAACCAATGAGCAGAACATACATAATACATATTGTAATATGCTGGCTACGGCTCGAGTAGATAAAACGATATTCTGTGAAATTTATTTCTTTATTTTCTAGTCTATAGAACAATTCAAGTTCACACTATACTATTCTTTGCAAATTCTTTTCTTACAAGGTCTCTTTCCTCTCAAATCACTTTATCTCCTTTCAATTACTTAATTCACAAATCCAAACTAATTACTTTTTCTTGTTTACTCTCAACTTTCAATTTATCACCAAATTACAACTTCGCCCATTATCACTTTTCCAATCTCTTCGCCACGGTTCTAAACCAACTGTGTTTTTTTTGATCGCCATCTGTCCTTATATAGCAGAAGTTTCTGATAGCCAGAAACTTCTAGCAAATTCTTCGACCACTGGAACAAGAGAAATAATTCTTGCAGTTATAATTCCCTTTTATCCCTAATATTATTCGTCTCTTTCGTTGACATGAGCTGTGGAGACTTCGTCCCCGACACGAACCTCGAATGAAGGACAGTTTGAACCAAAATTCTGCCAGAATGGAAAGTCACTTCGGAATTTGCTGCATAGACATAGGCGCGTAGTTATTATTATGCTACACTGCCCCCCTCTTAGACGTGTTCGTCCCGAACAAGTGCATCCTCATTTCGGCCATTGTATCGACTCAGTCGGTCCACATGAACCACTTTCATTTTGGCCCTTGGTCCTCGCTGGATGCGGTAGACAACATCGTTGATGCGGGTTACTATTCTGTAGGGACCTTCCCAGTTCCGCTGTAACTTAGGTGATTTCCCCTTTTGGCGATGGGGATTATACAGCCACACCAGATCTCCTTCCTGGAATCCTGACGTTGTTGCCTTGGCATCATACCTGGTCTTCATGCGGTCGCTCGTCATCTTAATCTGGCTTCTGGTCCTTTGGTGTATGTCCCTAAGCCTTTCCCTAAGGTCCGCCACGTACTCTTCTTCATTTCTGGGCTCATTGGTAGGAGATCCAAATTTCACCTCACTGGGTAAACGAGCTATTCCACCAAATAAGATTTCGAACGGCGTATGTCGAGTAGTGCTATGCACGGCACTTCTATAGGCCATCAAAAACAAGGGAATCTGCCGGTCCCAATCCCGTTGGTAGTCACCTACGACCTTCGAGAGATGTTCGTCCAAAGTCCTATTGAAACGCTCCACCATACCGTCCGACTGTGGATGAAGCGGGGTTGTCCTTGTCTTTTTGATTCCGAGTAGTTGACACATCTCTTGGAAGATTCTTGACTCGAAGTTCCGCCCTTGGTCAGAATGCAATTCCAAGGGCACACCGCCACGGTTCTGGCTTCCTGGTTAGGGATCGGAAACGCTTCCGGCCACTTACTGAAGTAGTCCATCACTACGAGTATATACCGATTACCATTGTCGGTTTCCGGAAAGGGCCCTGCGATGTCAATGGCGATTCGTTCGAAAGGTGCTCCCACGTTGTATTGGTGCATCTTACCTCGAGTTTTGATTCTCGGACCCTTGCTAGCTGCACACACGTCGCATTTTCTGCACCAGTCTTCGATATCTTCCTTCGCTTTTAACCAATAAAAACGTTCTCGTACCTTTTCTAGCGTCTTATTCACTCCCAAGTGGCCTCCGGTCGCCCCGCCATGCATTTCCTGTAACACCTCCTTGACCCTCGTAAACGGGACGACAAGCTGCACTACAAACGACTTTCCGTCGGAGGATTCCCATTTTCTTCTCAGAACACCTTCTTGGACATGGAGGGAGTCCCACTGCGCAAAATATGCCTTTAAGGTCGGGCTTCTGTGAGAGATGTCCTGATGATCCGGTTTCTCCATGTTCTCCTTCCAGGCCAGAATCGGCTCGATATCCGGGTCTTCCTTCTGAGAGTTCCGGATCTCATCTACGCTCCAGCTGGCGATAGGTTCGGCTCTCATTCTTTGGATGGAAACCAGCTCCCGTTCTTCCTGACGCGCACAATGTTTACAATCCGTTCTGCATGGTCTCCGGGACAGTGCATCCGCATTAGAGTGGAGTTTTCCTTTACGATGCTGTATTTCGTAGTCGTAGATTTGCAGCCTTTCGATCCATCTTGCGACCTGACCCTCAGGACTCTTGAACTGTAATAGCCATTTTAAGGCTGCATGGTCTGTGCGAAGAACGAACTTCCTCCCGTAGAGGTATTTGTGAAAATGCTTCGTAGCCAAGATCAAAGCTAGAAGTTCCCGCCTTGTCACGCAGTAGTTCCTTTCTGGCTTAGAGAGCACCTTGCTGAAGTACGCAACCACCTTCTCTTGGCCGTCATGCACCTGGGAGAGTACGGCTCCTACCCCGACATTACTAGCATCTGCATCCACAACGAACGTTTCCCCGGGAGTGGGGTAAGCCAGTATCGGGGCATCGCATAGCCGTTGTTTAAGTGCCTTGAAGCTCTTCTCGCACTCAATTGACCATTTGAATTGTTTTCCCTTTTCCGTCAACTGGTGCAGGTTCTTTGCGATCCCGGCAAAATCCTTCACGAACCGTCTGTAGTAGGTGGCTAGGCCCAGGAAGCTCCTTAGTTGGTGTTTGTCTTTGGGGACTGGCCAGTTTTTCACCGCTTCGACCTTCTCCGGATCGGTTCTCACTCCTTTCGCTGAAATTATGTGTCCCAGGTACTTGACTTCCGCTCTAAACAGGGCGCACTTCTTGGGGTTGAGCTTCAGGTGGGCACTTCGAAGCCTTTGAAACACATCCCTTAGATTGTCTCGGTGTTGCGCAAACGTTTTTCCTACGACGATGACATCATCCAAGTATACCAAACAGGTTTTCCATGTTAACCCTTGCAGGACACATTCCATCAATCGCTCGAAAGTCGCCGGAGCATTGCACAGCCCGAATGGCATTACCGTGAATTGCCATAGCCCATTTCCTGTGGTGAAGGCGGTTTTCTCCCGGTCTTCTGGATGGATCTGTACCTGCCAGTAGCCACTCTTCAAGTCGAGAGTGGAAAACCATCGGGCTCCTGATAGTGTGTCTAGCGTGTCGTCAATCCGTGGCAGAGGATAGCTGTCTTTCTTGGTGACGTAATTGAGCTGCCGATAGTCCACGCAGAACCGCGTGCTGCCATCTTTCTTCTTTACCAGTACAACCGGTGATGCCCACGGACTTTTGGAACTTTCAATCAGACCTTCTTTCTCCATTGCCGACACCATCTCTGCAACTTCTGTCTGCTTTGCCAATGGAAGGCGCCTAGCAGGCTGACGAATTGGTCTAGTATCACCAGTGTCTATTCGATGTTGTACCAGGTGTGTTCGGCCGTATTCTCCGTCCTGTGAGGCAAATACATCAGCGTACTCATTGATAAGATTCTCTGCCATAGTTCGCTGCTCCTGATTCAGCTCACTGGACTGGAGAATCGTCTCTCTCGTTTCCGCTGTCCAAGGTGATGGGAGAGGTTTTGGAGCATCACGTTCAGATATTGTTGCGACGGCGGTAATCGGCGTGCATTTTCCAGTCACATCCCCTCGCCTTAGTTTTACAGTGTGTGGTCTTGCGTTCAAAACCCTCACTGGAACCATGGTGTTCTTTGGTTCGACTAACGTCCTTCCCACGATGTAGTCTTGAGAATTCTTCTCTGGGTCTGGTTCTACTATGTAGAATCGGTGGCTCCCAAGATCACCTTCCAGCTTCGTCCAAATGATTGTCTCTGAAGACGGCGGCAAAACTTCGTCTTTGCTGATGACTGTCCTGAGAGTTACGGCATTCTCATTTCCGTACACCATCGGAATCTCCACATTTCGATACCTCAGTACTTGCATCCCGATGTCCAAGATTACTTCATTTGCTTTCATGAAGTCTACTCCGATGATGCACTCGTCGCATATATCTGCCACCAGAAACGCATGGGAGAACGTCAGTCCTGCCAGAGTAATCGTAAGACGAACTTCTCCAAATACCTTCGCCATTTCCCCTGTTGCAGTCTTCAGGCAGTAGCTGTTGGTGTTGTGCAGCCAGGAGCTTTTGACGATATCTCTTCTTACAATGGAGGCAGTGGCACCTGTGTCGATGGTGGCTACGCACTTCTTCTCGTTGATTAGTGCCTCCACTGTCAGGCTCTTGTTACCCCGTTTGGTTTGCGAAACTTGAATGGTGGTCCTGGGGGCCTCGATTCCAGTAACCAACTTCTGCCCCGCGAAGTTGGTCCTTACGCATTTCCCGACTGCTGGTTTTGGGAAGTCTGACTGACAGCCAGATGCTTCCTCTCTGCTTCTCCTACTTCCGCAATGTGAACAATTTCCTCGTCTAGGTGCACTTCTGCACTGCCGTTGTAGGTGTCCGGTTTGGTTGCAATTCCAGCAACGGATTTGACTTCCGCGAGCTCTGTCTTCATCCATGACGGCTGTTCTCTGGCATGAGCATTCCACGACGGACATTTCCCTGACACGGTGTATTCCCTGGTATGCTTGGTCCGCAGCCTTCATTGACAAAGCGAATGCCAATGCCTCGGGGAGTGTTCGCTTTTCAGCCATCCTTACAGCCATTTGCAGTTGTCTGTCCTCTATGGCCTGAATAAAAGCTTCCACCGCCATTTCGTTGATAAGCTCCTCACCGGCTTTAGGGTATGAAAGATGGGCTAGTCGCTCTATATCCGCTTGCAACTGTTGGAGCGTTTCCCCCCTTTTCTGGACTCGACTACGCAGCTGAACCCTGTACACCTGCTGCATGTGTTCATCCCCAAACCGCATCTCGATAGCCTGAACCAGAGAGTCGTAGTTCTGCTGTTTATCTTCCGGGATGGTCTGCAAGAGCTCCGCAGCTGGACCCCTTAGTGCAAGCGTGAGTGCAATAGACTTCTCTTCATCGTCCCAGCTATTGGTCATTGCGGCCGCTTCGAATTGCCTCTTATAAATTGGCCATGATGTTTGACCATCGAAGATAGGAGGCTGCATCTCCTTTCTTCTCAGACCGTCAGTGGAATATTCCCGTGCTTTCTGTCTCTTCACGTTGCTGAGCTCCTTAGCAAGATTTTCGACTTGCTTTTCTACTTTTTCAAACTGAGTCTCTATCTTCCCGAACTGAGTTTCATGTTTCTCAAAATTTTCATCGAATCTAGTTTCGACTTTTCCGAGTTGCGTCTCGACCTTCTCGATTTTCTCTTCGATCACTTCGAATTTGGATTCCAAGTTCTTGTTTTGCTCATCAAGTTTACTTTCCAGAGCATCTAGAGAATTCTTTTGTTCGTCTATAGCTTTCTTTTGTTCGTCCATTGCTTTCTTTTGTTCGTCCAGCTTAAGTTCTAGAGAATTCCTCTGGTCGTCCATTGCTTTCTTTTGTTCGTCCATCTTAAGTTCTAGAGAGTTCTTTTGGTCGTCCATTGCTTTCTTTTGGTCGTCCATTGCTTTCTTTTGTTCGTCCAGCTTAAGTTCTATAGAATTCCTTTGGTCTTCTATTGCTTTCTTTTGTTCGTCCATGACTAACTTAAGTTGCAGGAGCAGACTTGTTATACCCGGGTCGGCTGCTGTACTTGCTGGTTCCTCTTCCACGTCAAACTCTACGTCGTGCGGATTTTCACCTTCCTGCGTTACTGCTTCTTCCAGACGAATCAGCAGGGCATCTTTTCCCCCAGTTGTGTCGAGGTTCCGCTTACTGAGTTCTGCCTTTAGTTGAGTTATAGTTAGTTTTCCCAATTTGCGACCCATTTTGCGCAACTAATTAACTCAACACAGAAATCGTTTTTTTTTTTTTTTTTTTTTTTTGTGCAATTTCACACCACGGAAATAGTTATTCACAGAATAAGTTTTATCCCGCTTCTGACACCAATGTAATATGCAAGCTACGGCTCGAGTAGATAAAACGATATTCTGTGAAATTTATTTCTTTATTTTCTAGTCTATAGAACAATTCAAGTTCACACTATACTATTCTTCGCAAATTCTTTTCTTACAAGGTCTCTTTCCTCTCAAATCACTTTATCGCCTTTCAATTACTTAATTCACAAATCCAAACTAATTACTTTTTCTTGTTCACCAAATTACAACTTCGCCCATTATCACTTTTCCAATCTCTTCGCCACGGTTCTAAACCAACTGTGTTTTTTTTGATCGCCATCTGTCCTTATATAGCAGAAGTTTCTGATAGCCAGAAACTTCTAGCAAATTCTTCGACCACTGGAACAAGAGAAATAATTCTTGCAGTTATAATTCCCTTTTATCCCTAATATTATTCGTCTCTTTCGTTGACATGAGCTGTGGAGACTTCGTCCCCGACACGAACCTCGAATGAAGGACAGTTTGAACCAAAATTCTGCCAGAATGGAAAGTCACTTCGGAATTTGCTGCATAGACATAGGCGCGTAGTTATTATTATGCTACAATATAATACACTAACTGACCCGTAATAAGCAGCTATGGCATCTTGGCACTTAAGCATGCCAATCCAATCCTTATGTCAGATTAAATTGTTTGTACTAACGCGAAAGTACATCTACAAATTTTGTTGTACTTAATTTGATCACAATGAGATGTGATTTGGTTTAGAGGTAACGACTTAAGTTTATATTTAAGTATATTCTAATCGTTGTGGCATACCATTTTAAAGGCATTGGCAAGCATATTCCATAATCTTTTATCTCACTTCAATTGGGCAACTAGTTTAATTGTTGTTATTAAAAAAAAACTTCTATACATAAGACTTTCTTGTAATGGAAATATGTTTGTACTAAAAATTACTCAATAACCTGGTATATAGGTAGGTTTATACACTGCGAATCACTTTATTGAGGCCTCTTTTATTGCAACCGTTTTGCGATGTACACCTGCTGGAAATTGTTTACCCGGAAATAGCTGTAAGTACATATTTTCCAAAAACAAAACCATCAAACTAAAGAGGTAATTAAGAAAATCCATCGGAATTTCTTAAATTCAATTAATGAACTGCTTCAATTAATGAACTTGACTCAGACCACTTAAAAAATCTTATAAAATAAGTACATAGCCTTAAACCTTAGGCTTACGGAAATTTTTGTAGCGGTAAAAGTATTAAAAATTAGTTTTATGTATGATTGAATGCATTGTTGGCTGGATAAAGGTCAGTTTTTCTCAAGCACTCGCACTCAAAAGCGGTACAATGTACTTAAATCCCATAAAAAAATTAGTTATATGTATGAATGAATGCATTTCTGGTGGGATAAAGGTAAGTTTTTCTTAAGCACTCAGACACAACAGCGGTCCAATGTACTTAAAACCTAGTCAAATTTATGTGTACTTTTAGGAAACACATAATTTCGACCAAGGTGCGCAATCTCATTCTTGCAAAAGCAGGACATTGATTTATAGGCCGAAATAAAAATATCAAATATCAAATATATCAGAAATAGCGGCTTCGCTATTCGAGTCTTAAGCATTCCTACCGTTCATAAAGAAATCATTTTGAATGAAAATGCTCACGAAATGAGACCACAAGAGACCACGTTAATGAGGAAGCAGCTAATCTTCTCAATGTATTCAATTCACCCAGGCGACTGTGACACACAAAACCAATAGACCTCATCAGGCAACTGGAAGAATACTAAACTGTCAACCTTTTACTTGATTGTTTGCTTATTAATTATGGTTTGAAAACTACTCGTTAGTTATGTAACTAGTTACATAATAAGTTACAGCAAACATTGTAATTTATTATGTTTGTAATAAAAAAAATAAAAATTTCGACCTAAATAATAACGCAGCGGTAATATTTCTTCGAATCCATTTCTGAAACTTTTATTTTCACTTGTTTTCTGCTACTAAAAAACGAATTTTTTTTTTATTGTTAATATTTTGTAGGTCCTCCGTTATTGCGTACAACTTCAAAAAGTCTATTTCCTAAGGATCTATTAGGTGCGCAACTAAGTTCTCAATAGATGGCTCCAACAGTAAGTACTGGTCGATTTTGACATATCCAAAACGTCATGAACCGAGCTTAGACATATGGTAAACAAACTGTTTTGACACATTAGTGATTTTGTTTTGGCATCATATACTTTTGGTTGTATGAAAATGTCTGATTTTGTGCCAAATAATCGTCATTTGCGGGATGTATTGATTTTCTTCTTTCATTCGAAGAAAACGGCGAAAAGTTTACGGAGATGCTGCTCTAAGTGAAACAACGTGCCGTGATTGGTTCTGTCGCTTCATAGACGGTGATTTCAATGTTGACGATCGTCCGCGTGAAGGAAGGCCAAAATCCTTCGAAGACGCTGAATTGGAGGCATTGCTCGATGAGGATCTGTGCCAAACGCAAGAACAGCTTGCTTCAGCATTAGGAGTTACCCGTCAAGCCATGTCCAAGCGATTGCATGAGCGTCGTTGAGCGTCGTTTTTTCGCCTGTGAACAACTGCCCCACCCGCCATATTCCCCAGATATTGCGCCATCCGATTATTACTTGTTCCGTTCGATGGCACATGGTCTGGCTGATCAGCAGTTCCGCTCATACCGTAACGGTATTCGAGCTCTGCCAGAAAGATGGGAAAAAGTTGTAGCTAGCGATGGGCAATACTTTGAATGATTCCTTTGTAACCATTTTTTCACAATAAAGAGAACTTAGTTGCGCACCTAATATATCATTTTTTTAAATAATTTAATGAAATTCCCTCAAAAGCGCTTACAATGGCTCAAATAAGACCTTCTCTATTTTCGAATTGTCCTTTTGTATAAACTTTTAGCGACAGCCATCCCCAAACATTTCCAATTAAATTTAGATCGGGAGATAGAAGTGGCCAATCCAAAACATCCACATTGTTGCTTATTAACCAAAACATCCACACTGTTGCCTGCGTTATTCTGCTGGAAAATCCACCGTTGGCCCTCGAACATTTAGTGAAAATTGATTGTCTACATTTCAAGAAGCTCGATGTATGATAATGAATGAGTTCTGCAGACCTTCTAAGACAACCAGATCTATTGCGCCATGAAATTAAATTGCAGTCCATACCATGATGGAACGAACAGCAGTGTGACGCGTGACAATAACAACTACGATTTCCTCAAATCATGAAAGTAATATTGCAAGCCATCAGGGTCATCCAAATTAAATTTCTTCTCGTCGGAAAAAATCACGGCTTCCCATCCTTTCTTTCAGTTTAAATGACCCCGGTAAAATTCCAATCCACTAATTCTCGGTTGGAATAATTTTCTTGCAAGAATTTAGTCAATTTCTAAATTTTTGAGTGGTGGTTGCGAATGCGGCGGCTGAGGTTGATAGGGTGCGACGGTGAGGGTGGGTGGTTTTTGGTGGATGGTTCATGTATAGTATGACGTGTATTGTTTTTTCTTCTGATTCATATGTACATAGGTGTGAGAGTATAAATTGGAAATTGTTTGCAGGGTCCCTTTAGACTAGGAATTCTGAGCCAGAGCGAGAAGGAGATATGACATTGGAATGATTGCTGTTAGGTTCTAGTGCCGCGGGCGGAAGTGTGGTGTCATCTTCGTATCGTATTCGGTTGATAGAACAAAAGAAAAGTATTAGTTGATCAATACTCGTATGTTTTGGATACAAATGATAAAACTGGTGACAAGTATTACGCTTGCCACTCATCGTGTAAATATTTTCGAATTGCAAAGTTGGACGTAATTGATAAGAATTTGGTGGTAGATTTGCCGTCAGAGGATGGACTTAAATGGTTGTTGTTAAGTATGCATAGAGGTGAGAAGGTACCGGAATTTTTCACATCAATACCGTTTGAATTTAATGCCGGGGAGCATGTTAAAATAGAAGTAGTGGGTGGTTCAGTAACACTTTTCGGAATTGCGCGTATTTAGAGATTTCGATTTTTTTTTTGTCGGGGTGAGTACACCCTAATGGAGCACTCAGACTCAAAAACAGGTCCATTGTACAAGCAGAATTTTAATGTGTTTTTTCGTCTTTTGTAAAAAGACGAGTAGACGCTTCAGTGATGAAGAGCTTAGGTCATCAGCACCGAAGATCCGCCTGTTTTTCACAATATAGTCCGCAGCCATTAGGCTAGGTTAGGTTGATGTGGCTGTCAGCAAAAAAGAAGCCAACACACTTAAACCAACAACAGGTCCATTGTGATACCACATGAGTTTGAGGCGCGGCATATAGCCTATTCGTTGTTGAACCATTTGATGGAGCGTTAGAGGTCCCTAACGTCAATATTATTTAGATCATTTAAGTAGTTGAAACAGCTCCTAACTTGAGTTACCTTCTTTGGGAGAGAGCTGGGCAGGTGCTCCTCGTCCATGCAGCTTCTGCAAAAATAGTTAGAGAAGACGCCAAGCCTTGTTGCATGCTTGCCTATTAGACAGTATCCAGTTATGACACCTATAACAGCGCTAATATGCTTTCTATTTAAAGAAATTAAATTCTTGGAGCATTTCAGATCCAGCATAGGCCAAATTTGTTATATTTATTTATTTATTTATTGAAGCTTAATACAAGCCATAACTTACAAGATAACTTAACCTATATTTACCTTAACCTATTTTTAACATTTTTATTTTGACCGGGCCCTAGGACCCACCCAATTATTCTTAAACTAAAACTATTCTTAAAATAAAACTAACATTTAAGGGAAGTATGGGGACTTGTTAAGAGGATTACTTACAAACTACATAGAGAACTGGAGGTTAGGCATGATCGAAGTGGAGAAGGGCATTACGGAGTGTGCCTTTGCTGCTATTAAAGTCAAAAATGTGTGTCGCATCATTTGATTTCCGCAGCATTCTTGACATTGGATCGTAATAAACATAATTAGTGCGATGGGGAGATATACGGAATAGGGGAACAGACCTAAGGTTGCGGGGATTGTTAGTGAGAGAGATCGCTTGAAGCAGGGCAGGACAATCAATGTTGAAAAGTATGTCGGCAACATCCCGACGTTCTTCCAATGATTGAAGATTAATCAATCTAAGACGATCGGCATAGGGTGGAAAGTTAACGTTATCAGCCCAACCAAGACCGCGTAAGGCAAAGCGCATGAACCTGCGCTGCACTGCCTCAATTCACATGGTATGGGCAGCATAATGGGGCGACCATACTTGGCTGGCATACTCGAGGAGGGGTCTGAAGAAGGTGATACAGAGGGATTTAGTTACATAAGGGTCAGAAAACTCCTTTGACCAACGTTTCACAAAGCCAAGTGCTGAGTTAGCTCTATTAATGATACTGTCGATGTGTGAAAGAAAGTTGAGTTCACTATCACAGATGACACCTAAACCGCCTGCTGATGTGACTAAGGGTACATTCTCGCCACTTGTCGCTAGACAAGTTGTACCCCTTGTCCACCTAGTATTTGTCTTTACGATAGCATCCAGCTTTAATTTGTGTAAGTTTGTATGTAGCGATAGACATACCCAGTGAACTTTTGCCTAGAAGGATGTGTATTTTTGTTCCATGTCTGGCAAGTTCGCCAGCCTCACAATTTCCTGGAATATCTCTATGCCCCGGCATCCAAATTAGGTGAATATTACCCTGCTCCGCCATCTCTATAAGAGACGATCGGCAGTTTAGAGCTGTTAAAGAATTTATTGAGGATGATTCCAAGGATTTGATTGCTGTCTGAAAAGATGCGGATATCAATGGACGATATCACGTTTTTCTTTAGCCAAGACAAGACTTCCCTTATTGCCATTATCTCCGCCTGGAACACGTTACAATGGTTTGGGAAACGAAGAGAGAGGTTTAAATTAAGCCTATCAGAGACGACACCCGTCGTTAGTTTCTGAACCGTCAGTATAGAAATGTACCGACTTATCTTCGGTAAAACCACCTTCTTCCTAGAATGCTCTGGAAGGGATGGTAACTTGGAAGTTTTTGTCAAAATTTAACTTGGGTATGGTGTAGGCAATGTCTTCAGGGAAGATATTAAACTTGTTTAAGATGGAGGCGTGGTCATATACTTTTTTGGGCCACTGTGAAGTAGCTATAAGGCGAATAGCTTATTTAGCTCAGCTGCGAAAGGTGTCCATAGCTGCGGAAAGTGTCATTCGCAGTGCTCCGATAATGCACAGACTAGCTGAAGTTTGGACTTTGCTTAATAACTTCTAGTTTATTGCCTTGTCCAAGGCTATCCACCAGACAACTACCCCGTACATAAGGATCGGTGTAATGACCGAGATATAGAGCCAGTGAGTTAGTCTGGTTGTAAGCCCTGTTTGTTACCAATGGCTTTTTTGCAAGAGAAGAGTGCGACAGTGGCTTTCTTAACTCGTTTCTGTATATTAGGTTTCCAGCTTAGTTTTCTATCCAAAATAAGACCGAGATATTTAGCTTCGTTGGAGAAAGTTAAGCTTGTTCCACATTAAGATGGGATTTTATATTTCCTTAAGAAGAGGATTAGTTAGGTTTTGTGGGGATTCACTCCTAGACCACACCGAGCTGTCCATCTAGATAGTTTATTCAAAGCGTTTTGTAGGGGCTCTTTTAAGGTAGTGAGGTGTTTTCCAGAGACTGTTATAGCACCAACGTCCGCATAGGCACTTCGCAACCCTCAGCTTCCAGGATTAACAGTAGTTCATTAACTACCAGATTCCAAAAAAGTGGGGATAGGGGTACCCCTACTAACATATCTTCTAACAGATGTCCCACTCAGCTTTGAGTTGATAATCTGACTATTAAGAAGTAATATAATCAGCTCGCCAAGTGACCTATCTATCTTCAGATTTGACAGTAGTGCTTTGATTATCGCAGATAACTAGACGTTGTTTAGAGCGCCGTCAATATCTAGAAAAGCTACCATGGTGTACTACTTATGATACATGGGATGTTCGATCTTATTGACTAACGTATGCAATGCTGTTTCTACTGATTTGCCCTTACAGTATGCATGTTGAGCCGTGGACAGTAGTTGTGTGGCAATACTGTCACGTAAGTGGATATAAATCCACTTTTAGAAGGAAAGATGATAGACTAATAGGTCTGAGGTCTTTTGGACTGGCGTGTGAATGTTTAACAGCTTTGGGTATGAATACCACATCTCCATATATGCGGAATATGGATAATATTTTTTAGAATTGGCTGGATAATGTCAGATGACAGAGTTTGTCCTGCGCAATCTGACTTGAAAAGTTGGTTTCTTGAGCATTTGACTTAATAGAGTCAATATTGTTGGCAGTCAGGGAATTCATTGGGAAGTGTGTATCGATAAGTAAGTTTAATGTGCCTGGACTAGAAGATGTCCAAGACCCATCTGTTTTTAGTAAACAGCTGGGCACTGAAGGATTTGTCGAGAGGATTTTTCTCAGCCTAGACGCTTCAGAAGATTCTTCTATTTTACCACAAAAGAGTCTCCAAGAGTTACGTTTGGCTTTCCTAAATTCTTTTTTTATGTGTACTCTTTGTACGAGTCCCAGTCAGATGCATCTCTTGTACTTTTGCCTTTGTTGAAAAGTTTTCTGCAGGTATTCCTGAGTGGTCCAAGATCAGAGATCCACCAGTGTAGTTTTTTCTTGACCCTAACCTTAACCAAAGAACAAGAGCAAGACAATGCTTTATACGTAAGGTAAGGACCTTAACCATACAATCAAGCTCTTGAGGATTGCTCGGGGACTTTGGAGTGTCGGTATTAACCAATTTCTTTAAAGTTTCCCTATATTTGAGCCAGTTAGTTTCACGGATGTTTCTGTAAACCAATAGGCCTGGAGAATCGTCGTCAAGACTAAATTGAAGCTATCGCTGGTCAGAAAAAGAGTGTTCACCAGATACCTTCCAGTTCTTGATTATTTGGTTTACCTTTATCCTTTATCCATTAGTCCACAAACCAGGTTATTAACAAGCCAAGGTTATTGAATCAAGATAATATCGTCCCCATCATTTGAGAGACGGAGAAGAAGGCCTTTTTGGAGTTATGGAGGTTAATCTGAACTAACTGCAGCACTACTACACTACTTCAATCAGGCAGAGAAACCCCCACAGTAATATTCAAGCCTTCCGAGTCTGAGGATAAGCCAAAAAGATCATCCTCGTTCGAAGGTGCTTTGTCTGAAATATCACCCCTCTCCATGTTTGATAGCGAACCGTCATCGACTAAAGATGGTTGTATGGTAGACTGAGAGCCACCATCTTCCATGGAAGGGAAGGAGATTGATGTCTCAGGGACTTTGATACATATAATAGAGTCTGAAAGATGGAGGGGGGAAGTTTCTCAACATCCACCTCGTCTTTTTAGGGTAATAGCATCGAACAAATAGCTAATCACACCTTCAGTCTTCGCCAAAGGAGCAAGAGATTCCTTATTGATCACAATAAGCGCGCATCTGTAAAGGCTCCTTCAGCTTAGCGACTTTTCAGTTGTGACTAGGAAGCGACGGGTTGCTGATTTGGAGAATCCGGATAATTATTCCCCGTGTTAGAGGGTTCGGCTGGGATCCAGGTGCGAGTTATTGGTCTGCATGGGATATCCTCCCTAGCTACAACCTCAAGCTTAGCACCGGACTAAACCTCCCTAGTTTGCTAATCGGTAGCTTATAGAGATCACAGGATCTTTTATGAGCACAAGCAATCTGCTTGACATAGCCTTGATGAAAACCGCGGTCACGACAGTTGGGAGGAGGGCCGATATCCTCCTTCATGATGTCGAAGAAGCAAGTCGGCAGTTTGGCTGGGATCATCCTCCATTTATCTGGAGTGATTCTACAATCGATATCGTTCTTATCGATGACAGCCAGTATAAACCTGTCTTTGAGATCTTCACCGTACGACTTGGATGTGACATTGGACGGACTGGAGTAGGTGCTGGTGTTGTGTACCTTAAGTCTTTTTGAATCCGGCCCGCATTCTTCCAATAATCTCTGTCTTCTAGACGTGATGTCTCTGTTAGTCTTATCAGGTTGAGTACTGCCGATCCTTTTGGCCCAATAGACTAGGGTTGTCAGCCTATCATTCATTTTATTCTCCGGAATTTTACCGAATTTCTGGAGAATACGGCCAACTGAGCGACGATCTTTATATGTCTGTTTTGAGGGAGCGACTTGTCGTGAACCGGAGCTACCACCCGATCCCGAAGAGTCCTTATTGGATTGTAAAATACCTTTGCTAGGCTCCGTGCAGCTTTTGGCAGCAGAAGGACTATGTGAATCCACAATCCTTCTGATGTTCAATGCCTTTGGAGTTTTACCGGTAAACAGCTTAATACTTTATCGGTAAATAGCAATAGTTCTTGTATTGGTATTACCGGTAAACAGCTTGATGGCAGTGCTACCGTCCGGTTTTAAAGGAGGACTCATCATTTTTACATTTTATATTTGTTTTGGTTGATTTATTTTTGTTCATGTTCCCATGAGTAAGCCATTATGGGAAATGTCCATCGCAACATAGCCGGTTCTGCTACGATAAGGCAACTTACGACAGGCCCTTGCCAGGGCACCTGACGGGGGTCGTTAGTGCCTGATTTGACCCCCAGCCTTGCTTCCTGGGGTACGGTTTACTATTTGCTCACACCGCCACTGGAATCAGGTTGATTACTATTTCGCTTCGAACCTTCCTCTGGAGATCTTGGGTGACAATGCTGCAATTGCTCTCCAGGATCACTAGATCCTACTGATCATCCCCATCACGACAAGGTAAGTAATCGAAGAGTATGTCCGCAGCCATTAGGGTAGCATATATTTCTACCTGGAAGACATATGTATGTTTTCCCAGTGAAAATGTTGTCGTATTCCACGAAAACACCAGCACCAGACCCCTGTCCAGTTTTAGAGCCGTTCATGAAAATGCGAATACATTCCTTTTCTGGCTCAGACTCCGGCCGAAGTCAATCCTGAAAGTTGACTTCAAATTTGCACCGCAGCCGTAATTCAGATATCATTGCATCAGATAGCATATCCATGAGACAGGGGTCGTAGGATAATCGTCGCGCAACGTCATTAAAACTCCAGTGCGAATCGTGCCAGAAACCACTTCTTTTTAGGAAGATGACTCTGAGTGTACACCCCATGGTATAAATATCAACGGGGGGAGGCTTATCAAGGCGTCTAGAGCAGAGTCAGGCGTACTGGGGAAAGCTCCCAAGCAGCCGAGACAGACCGCTCTTTGGAGTTTGGCGAAAGCAGCATTAACATATTTACGTGAGATTAGAGATTAAGTTGGATTGCATCCGAAGTAAATATTCATTATAAAGAGATTCGCAGAGTTCGGAGAAATTGGTATATGCGTGGAGCTAGGAGGAATAATCAGATTCAGTGCGAGACATAAGATATGAGTGCCAGAGTTTATTTCTTCTATTACGAAGCGAACGTAACTCTTTGGTAAACCAAGGCGGTGATAATGAGGGGGTTTTCTGGGGTACGAAAGGGACGGATCGCGTGAAACAGTTGAAAATCTCGGTGTAAAACTTGGAGAAAGCGTTCTCGGTATTAAGATGTGAGTTGAGGTTGAAGTTGACATTACATAAAAGGGTGTTTAGTTTCACGAAGTCAGCTTTCCGCAAGTTAAAGCTATATAGCTTTTTGGAGTGTAGAGATTTATTGGCGTTATTGTAGGAAAAGTAAGAGACAAAGGTAGGTGGTAACGATCTAATTTAGAAAGGAGATGTTTACTTTCTGACACGACACAGTTATCGGCATCCGTTGAAAAAATTAGGTCGAGTTGTCTTTCTAAGTTGTTAGTGACGCCACTTAGCTGACAAAGTCCGGAGTCGGAGAGACAGTCAATGAAAAGGACCTCCTTGTCAGAGAAGGGATTGATAGCGACATAATGAGTCTCGTCATCCGATACAGCCCATTGGAGGTTGGGTAAATTAAAGTCCCCGAGGATAATGACAGTGTCACAGGGGTCAGCATCGTTAAATATGGAATCGAGGTGGCCGAATGTAGCAGCAAAGAACGTAAATAATGTGCTTTGAAACAGCAATCTTGACACAAATGAACTCGAAATTTGAGGTGTGTGAAGTTTTAACGAGTGTAGAGTCGAGGCGGTTGTGTATTGCTAAAAGCACACCACGGCCAGAGGATTCGTCCTCAGTTTCGAGACCATCATCACGAAAGACATTAAAATCTGAGACATTAAAATAATTCGCAGGTCACAGCGTCAACAGGTCAGATTAGTTCCGTTTAGGGCAAATATTTCGTAGGGGAGCTTTAGGGAATTCAAATATATGGTGGAGGTTTTAGTTCGCAGCCCCCTTGCATTCTGATAATATATGGACAGGCTCCGCGGACTGGTGCTTGGAACTACTGATGGAGATAGAGATGAAGACCGGTTAGGAATAAAAGTAATTTTTGAAATCGGCGCGAGTTCTTTGGAGATGCGAATGGCGTTTAGTGCTGATATATGATGCGAATGAGGATAAATCGTTTTTTACCTGCATTGGAGAAATGTTAAGGCTTTCGTGAAATTGGGTGAAAATTTGCATTAGAGCTTGCTCATCGGTTGGGATGCCTTCCTGAGAAATCGATACCTTAATGTTTGTGTTGGTTTTACCATCAATGCAGGTAGCAAGGTAAAGGCGCATATTATCGTAAATCCTATGATCTCTCAAGCGCGATATAACATAACGGCCATCATCTCCAGAATCTGCAAATTGTTTAGATAATTTAACGGTAGGAGGTAGTAGAGGATCTAAGAAGGCAGGTGGTGAGGCGTTGGTGTTTGTGGCAGTGTTGGAAGAAGCTGTTGAGGAGGGAGGGGCGGATGATGAGACGGCGGTGTTAGTGGTATTATTGGAAAAAGCTCATGATGAGGGCGGAGCGGGAACGTGCGAACGAATGAAATTGAGGTAAGTGATGGATGAAGGATCCGAAACAGTTGGGGTATTCTTTGAAAGAGTGGAGGAAGTGGGTGTGAGGTCGAATGATACTCGATTGCACTTAGACAGTTTTGCAGCAGTTTTATGTTAAAAATTAGGGAATATGCTGGTTTTAACCTTACCATTGCCGTGTAGATCCAAAGGACTTTCCTTGGCGACAAGCCCCATGCCTTGCCGAAAACATCTTTGCATTGCCAAAAGACTGACAGAGCTTTGAAGGTTTTCAACTCGACATATTTCGTCCAAAAGAGTTTGCTATCTAAGATTACTCCTAAATATTTGGCTTCCTTGGAGAGTTGGATAGTGACGCCTTTTAGCACTGGCTGAGTCCGAAAAGTCAATTTCCTCCTTCTCGTAAAGAGAACCATCTCGGTTTTGAGAGGATTAACTGAAAGTGCAGTTTTCTATATTTGATTTCTAACTCTTCTTTTTTCTCTCTTTCCATCTCAACTTTGCATCTAGAGTCATACCTAAATATTTCGCTGTATTAGCGCATAGAACTATTTTTTGGTTTATAATAATTGGTATATATTCAATTTTTTTATTAGTAAAGTCAACATGGACTGACTTAGACTCGTTTAATTTGATTCTCCACTTATTAGTCCATTCACAGATTTTGTTTATGCCAATTTGTAGTTTTTCTCTGGATTCTTCATTGGTTCTTCCTACTGTTAGTATTGCAGTATCATCTGCGAATGTTGCCATAGTGTGGTTTTCTAATTTAGGAATATCACTAGTATATAATAAGTATAATATTGGGCCCAGTACACTACCTTGCTGTACGCCGGCCTTTATTTCTCTTAGATTTGTGCCCAGCAAAATAGTGAAAAAGAATACCTCACAAGAGAAAAAGAATACCTCATAGACGAGGAGGAGCTCGCACTAGAAACAGACGACCATCTAAAGAAAAACAAAAGGCCTACAAAAAACGCAAAGCAGAAGAAAGTCCCGAGATATCTCCAAGAAGACATGATGCAAAACAAGCAAATTTACAAGGTAAGACAAGTGATAAAAAGCTTGGAAAGATAACCATTGGTTTAAAAAAAACAGCCATTACCACCGCCAATAATGATCTCCGGAGTAGACAGATTTGGTGAGTTAAAAAGGGTAATCGAACAAAAAACCAAAAAGGCTTGTAAATTCACATCCTATAATAACAATAAATGGAAAATAAATGTCGATGACAGTGACACATACTCGTATAGAGAAATCACTGACGAATTGACTAAAACGAAGTACCAGTGGCACTCATGTGAAAATGAAGCTACTAGACCAGTTAGGGTAGTAGCCAGAGGTCTTCACTTCGAGTGTGATGAACGCGATTTCGTCGAAGACTTAACTATTACGAGTGGCCGTGGTGTAGTGGTAGCATCATCGCTTGTCACGCTGTTGGTTCACGGTTCAAATCCTGATGTCAAGAATTTATTCTAATCTATTTATTTTGCATGAAATAAATAAAAACAACTCTCCTGCGAAGGCATAACACTGGCAGTAGAGTGGTCATATGGCTGAAAATGCAACTTGATCGTGATGATGAAATCAGGAGGACGGAAAAAATACTGTGAATCATGAGCAACGACAAAAGTAAAACAAACAAGCTCCCCAGTTATCTGGACGCTACCCTTGGAGTTTACCGAAACGTAATACCATCTAAGTTTCAAACCACTACAAATTATAAAAATTATAAAAAAGAAAACTAATAACAAAAATAGGATTTTGGAAGCAAAAAATTTAATTAAAAAAGAAACCACAAAAGATAGTGATGGGCAACCAAGGATAAGAAACAGAAAATTATCTCTTTTTATGATCTCTTTCCTAATCAAGAAGAAGTGGAAAAGATATACTACATAAAATCAATAATGGGTATTGTTATTAAGATCGAGCCACTTCGAAAAAAATCTAACTCAATACCCCAATGCAAACGATGTCAAGCTTTCGGGCATACGCAAAGCTATTACAAACTCTTTTTTTTTTTACTTGCGTTAAATGTGAAGGAAAATACCCCACAAAAAGTTGTCCGCTAAAGAAGGACGAGAAAGCAAAATGCATCAACTGTCATGGTAATCACCCAACAAATTATAGAGGTTGTCTGATGGCAAAAGAATATCAGGAAAGGAAAAGCAAAGCCGTTAAAAACAACCAATAAAATCCATCCAATAACAAAAGCAAACAACAAGTAAACGTTGAAAACATGAAGTGCCAACTGCTACTAAAACAAACATACCAACTGTAGAATAAATCGTATTCCCAAATTGTGAAAAAAAAAACACGTAAAGTAGAGAAAATATCGGCAAAGGAAATACTTATTACTATTATCCAAAGATTGGATAATCAGGATAAAATAATTAAACTGCTAAGCAAAGAAGCAGAGAAAAAAAAACAACAAAATATTAATGATTAAAAATAATCTAAAAGTCGCAACGTGGAATGCAAATGGTTTACACATCCCTGAATTCCAGATATTTTTATTTAACGAAGACATTGATGTCTGTCTGATTTCTGAAACTCATTTCAAACAGGGAACAAAGATTACAATTTCTGGGTATCTTTGTTACCACTCTCCTCATCCAGCTGACAGTGCCAGTTAAGGTAGTGCTGTAATTGTGAAAAGTACCTTGGAGCCTTATGAATTGCCAAAAATAGCAAAACCAACAATGCAAGTAGCGACAATAAATGTAGAAACTAAAAGCAAGGAGTTTAAAATAGCTGCGATATACTGCACACCCAGGCACTCGCCTACAGAGGAAGATCTAATTGACCTTTTTCAAATGCACCAACATCGGTGGTGGTTTCAATGCTAAACATACATACTAGGGTTCAAGACTAATAACAACAAAAGGCAGGAAGCTTTACAAATCAGGGCGAAATTTTAACTGTAAATTTATTTCGACTGGATCACCATCTAATTGGCCAATTGACCCAACGAAAATACCAGATGTTATTGACTTCTTCATAACGAAAGGTATTAATAGAAAAGAAGTTAAAGTTAAAAGCAGAACAGAAAGAACTGGGACAGAAAGAACTGGTGTAAATTCCGAGAACATCTCGAAGGTTTCATTAACCATACATCTCCACTTGTCACAACAAAACATATTGACATTGAAACAGAACAATTCATTGCCGATGTACAACAAGCAGCAGAAGATAAGTCTATAGCAGAAGTTACCTCATATAGGCCAATATCATTTTTACCGGTATTGTCGGTCGAAACTCTTCGAGAAACTCCTTAAAAGACTAGACCAAACTATAGAGCAAAAAAAACTTATCCCCACCCACTAATTCGGATTTAGAAATAGACACTCGACGATAGACCAAGTGCATCGTATAACTAATGTTATAAAAAAGGCACTGGAAGGAAAACAAATTTGTTCTGCAATATTCTTAGAAGTTGCACAGGCTTTTTATAAAGTTTGGCATAAGGGTTTAGAGTATAAACTTCAATCTTATATAGCAGATAGACTCTTTAGATTCCCTATGGTTCAGCGTACTCTGAACTTAAAGAAATATAAGCAGGTGTTCCACAGGGAAGTGTTCTAGGACCCACCCTATGCTTATTATAAACGAGTGATATACCACATGCGGGTGATACTATAATAGCCACATTTGCAGATGACACTGGTCTTTTATCAAGATATGATATAAGATGGATGTGTGGCTAAAGCAAGAAAAAAGCTACAAAATTTAGTTAACGAGATATGTGATTGGACGCAGCGATGGCGAATTAAACCTAATGAATCAAAGTCCATCCATATCAATTTTACAAATAAAAAAATAACAAATTTTCCCGTGGTTATTAATAACCAAGTAGTTCCTTACTCTAACACAGCTAAGTATCTGGGTATGAATCTGGATGCTAAACTGAAATGGAAGGAACATGTGAAAAAGAAAGTAGACCTAAATATTATAATAGATATAGAAAACTTTATTGGTTGTTAGGATATAACTCAGAACTGTCCATTGAGAATAAAATCCTATTATATAATCAGATACTAAAATCCGTTTGGACATATGTATGTATGGTATCCAATTATGGGGTTGTACAAAGAAAACGAATGTACAAATAATACAAACATTTCAAAATAAGGTCCTTCGGAGAATAGCCCAATTGTATATTAGAAATAATGACTTGCATCGAGATTTGCAGATCGCAACAGATGTGATTAAAAAGTACGCAATGCGTCACAACGAGCGTTTGCAGATGCATATTGTAATATGCAAGCTACGGCTCGAGTAGATAAAACGATATTCTGTGAAATTTATTTCTTTATTTTCTAGTCTATAGAACAATTCAAGTTCACACTATACTATTCTTCGCAAATTCTTTTCTTACAAGGTCTCTTTCCTCTCAAATCACTTTATCGCCTTTCAATTACTTAATTCACAAATCCAAACTAATTACTTTTTCTTGTTCACCAAATTACAACTTCGCCCATTATCACTTTTCCAATCTCTTCGCCACGGTTCTAAACCAACTGTGTTTTTTTTTGACCGCCATCTGTCCTTATATAGCAGAAGTTTCTGATAGCCAGAAACTTCTAGCAAATTCTTCGACCACTGGAATAAGAGAAATAATTCTTGCAGTTATAATTCCCTTTTATCCCTGATATTATTCGTCTCTTTCGTTGACATGAGCTGTGGAGACTTCGTCCCAGACACGAACCTCGAATGAAAGGACAGTACGAACCAAAATTCTGCCAGAATGAAGTCACTTCGGAATTTGTTGCGTCATATTTTTAGGGGGCGTAGTTATTATTATGCTACACTGCCCCCCTCTTAGACATGTTCGTCCCGAACAAGTGCATCCTCATTTCGGCCATTGTATCGACTCAGTCGGTCCACATGAACCACTTTCATTTTGGCCCTCGGTCCTCGCTGGATGCGGTAGACAACATCGTTGATGCGGGTTATTATTCTGTAGGGACCTTCCCAGTTCCGCTGTAATTTAGGTGATTTCCCCTTTTGGCGATGGGGATTATACAGCCACACCAGATCTCCTTCCTGGAATCCTGACGTTGTTGCCTTGGCATCATACCTGGTCTTCATGCGGTCGCTCGTCATCTTAATCTGGCTTCTGGTCCTTTGGTGTATGTCCCTAAGCCTTTCCCTAAGGTCCGCCACGTACTCTTCTTCATTTCTGGGCTCATTGGTAGGAGATCCAAATTTCACCTCACTGGGTAAACGAGCTATTCCACCAAATAAGATTTCGAACGGCGTATGTCGAGTAGTGCTATGCACGGCACTTCTATAGGCCATCAAAAACAAGGGAATCTGCCGGTCCCAATCCCGTTGGTAGTCACCTACGACCTTCGAGAGATGTTCGTCCAAAGTCCTATTGAAACGCTCCACCATACCGTCCGACTGTGGATGAAGCGGGGTTGTCCTTGTCTTTTTGATTCCGAGTAGTTGACACATCTCTTGGAAGATTCTTGACTCGAAGTTCCGCCCTTGGTCAGAATGCAATTCCAAGGGCACACCGAATCTGCTAACCCAATTGTAGACGATCTGCTCCGCCACGGTTCTGGCTTCCTGGTTAGGGATCGGAAACGCTTCCGGCCACTTACTGAAGTAGTCCATCACTACGAGGATATACCGATTACCATTGTCGGTTTCCGGAAAGGGTCCTGCGATGTCAATGGCGATTCGTTCAAAAGGTGCTCCCACGTTGTATTGGTGCATCTTACCTCGAGTTTTGATTCTCGGACCCTTGCTAGCTGCACACACGTCGCATTTTCTGCACCAGTCTTCTATATCTTCCTTCGCTTTTAACCAATAAAAACGTTCTCGTACCTTTTCTAGCGTCTTATTCACTCCCAGGTGGCCTCCGGTCGCCCCGCCATGCATTTCCTGTAACACCTCCTTGACCCTCGTAAACGGGACGACAAGCTGCACTACAAACGACTTTCCGTCGGAGGATTCCCATTTTCTTCTCAGAACACCTTCTTGGACATGGAGGGAGTCCCACTGCGCAAAATATGCCTTTAAGGTCGGGCTTCTGTGAGAGATGTCCTGATGATCCGGTTTCTCCATGTTCTCCTTCCAGGCCAGAATCGGCTCGATATCCGGGTCTTCCTTCTGAGCGTTCCGGATCTCATCTACGCTCCAGCCGACGATAGGTTCGGCTCTCATTCTTTGGATTGAAACCAGCTCCCGTTCTTCCTGACGCGCACAATGTTTACAATCCGTTCTGCATGGTCTCCGGGACAGTGCATCCGCATTAGAGTGGAGTTTTCCTTTACGATGCTGTATTTCGTAGTCGTAGATTTGCAGCCTTTCGATCCATCTTGCGACCTGACCCTCAGGACTCTTGAACTGTAATAGCCATTTTAAGGCTGCATGGTCTGTGCGAAGAACGAACTTCCTCCCGTAGAGGTATTTGTGAAAATGCTTCGTAGCCAAGATCAAAGCTAGAAGTTCCCGCCTTGTCACGCAGTAGTTCCTTTCTGGCTTAGAGAGCACCTTGCTGAAGTACGCAACCACCTTCTCTTGGCCGTCATGCACCTGGGAGAGTACGGCTCCTACCCCGACATTACTAGCATCTGCATCCACAACGAACGTTTCCCCGGGAGTGGGGTAAGCCAGTATCGGGGCATCGCATAGCCGTTGTTTAAGTGCCTTGAAGCTCTTCTCGCACTCAATTGACCATTTGAATTGTTTTCCCTTTTCCGTCAACTGGTGCAGGTTCTTTGCGATCCCGGCAAAATCCTTCACGAACCGTCTGTAGTAGGTGGCTAGGCCCAGGAAGCTCCTTAGTTGGTGTTTATCCTTGGGGACTGGCCAGTTTTTCACCGCTTCGACCTTCTCCGGATCGGTTCTCACTCCTTTCGCTGAAATTATGTGTCCCAGGTACTTGACTTCCGCTCTAAACAGGGCGCACTTCTTGGGGTTGAGCTTCAGGTGGGCACTTCGAAGCCTTTGAAACACATCCCTTAGATTGTCTCGGTGTTGCGCAAACGTTTTTCCTACGACGATGACATCATCCAAGTATACCAAACAGGTTTTCCATGTTAACCCTTGCAGGACACATTCCATCAATCGCTCGAAAGTCGCCGGAGCATTGCACAGCCCGAATGGCATTACCGTGAATTGCCATAGCCCATTTCCTGCGGTGAAGGCGGTTTTCTCCCGGTCTTCTGGATGGATCTGTACCTGCCAGTAGCCACTCTTCAAGTCGAGAGTGGAAAACCATCGGGCTCCTGATAGTGTGTCTAGCGTGTCGTCAATCCGTGGCAGAGGGTAGCTGTCTTTCTTGGTGACGTAATTGAGCTGCCGATAGTCCACGCAGAACCGCGTGCTGCCATCTTTCTTCTTAACCAGTACAACCGGTGATGCCCACGGACTTTTGGAACTTTCAATCAGACCTTCTTTCTCCATTGCCGACACCATCTCTGCAACTTCTGTCTGCTTTGCCAATGGAAGGCGCCTAGCAGGCTGACGAATTGGTCTAGTATCACCAGTGTCTATTCGATGTTGTACCAGGTGTGTTCGGCCGTATTCTCCGTCCTGTGAGGCAAATACATCAGCGTACTCATTGATAAGATTCTCTGCCATAGTTCGCTGCTCCTGATTCAGCTCACTGGACTGGAGAATCGTCTCTCTCGCTTCCGCTGTCCAAGGTGATGGGAGAAGTTTTGGAGCATCACGTTCAGATATTGTTGCGACGGCGGTAATCGGCGTGCATTTTCCAGTCACCTCCCCTCGCCTTAGTTTGACAGTGTGTGGTCTTGCGTTCAAAACCCTCACTGGAACCATGGTGTTCTTTGGTTCGACTAACGTCTTTCCCACGATGTAGTCTTGAGAATTCTTCTCTGGGTCTGGTTCTACTATGTAGAATCGGTGGCTCCCAAGATCACCTTCCAGCTTCGTCCAAATGATTGTCTCTGAAGACGGCGGCAAAACTTCGTCTTTGCTGATGACTGTCCTGAGAGTTACGGCATTCTCATTTCCGTACACCATCGGAATCTCCACATTTCGATACCTCAGTACTTGCATCCCGATGTCCAAGATTACTTCATTTGCTTTCATGAAGTCTACTCCGATGATGCACTCGTCGCATATATCTGCCACCAGAAACGCATGGGAGAACGTCAGTCCTGCCAGAGTAATCGTAAGACGAACTTCTCCAAATACCTTCGCCATTTCCCCTGTTGCAGTCTTCAGGCAGTAGCTGTTGGTGTTGTGCAGCCAGGAGCTTTTGACGATATCTCTTCTTACAATGGAGGCAGTGGCACCTGTGTCGATGGTGGCTACGCACTTCTTCTCGTTGATTAGTGCCTCCACTGTCAGGCTCTTGTTACCCCGTTTGGTTTGCGAAACTTGAATGGTGGTCCTGGGGGCCTCGATTCCAGTAACCAACTTCTGCCCCGCGAAGTTGGTCCTTACGCATTTCCCGACTGCTGGTTTTGCGAAGTCTGACTGACAGCCAGATGCTTCCTCTCTGCTTCTCCTACTTCCGCAATGTGAACAATTTCCTCGTCTAGGTGCACTTCTGCACTGCCGTTGTAGGTGTCCCGTTTGGTTGCAATTCCAGCAACGGATTTGACTTCCGCGAGCTCTGTCTTCATCCATGACGGCTGTTCTCTGGCATGAGCATTCCACGACGGACATTTCCCTGACACGGTGTATTCCCTGGTATGCTTGGTCCGCAGCCTTCATTGACAAAGCGAATGCCAATGCCTCGGGGAGTGTTCGCTTTTCAGCCATCCTTACAGCCATTTGCAGTTGTCTGTCCTCTATGGCCTGAATAAAAGCTTCCACCGCCATTTCGTTGATAAGCTCCTCACCGGCTTTAGGGTATGAAAGATGGGCTAGTCGCTCTATATCCGCTTGCAACTGTTGGAGCGTTTCCCCCCTTTTCTGGACTCGACTACGCAGCTGAACCCTGTACACCTGCTGCATGTGTTCATCCCCAAACCGCATCTCGATAGCCTGAACCAGAGAGTCGTAGTTCTGCTGTTTATCTTCCGGGATGGTCTGCAAGAGCTCCGCAGCTGGACCCCTCAGTGCAAGCGTGAGTGCAATAGACTTCTCTTCATCGTCCCAGCTATTGGTCATTGCGGCCGCTTCGAATTGCCTCTTATAAATTGGCCATGATGTTTGACCATCGAAGATAGGAGGCTGCACCTCCTTTCTTCTCAGACCGTCAGTGGAATATTCCCGTGCTTTCTGTCTCTTCACGTTGCTGAGCTCCTTAGCAAGATTTTCGACTTGCTTTTCTACTTTTTCAAACTGAGTCTCTATCTTCCCGAACTGAGTTTCATGTTTCTCAAAATTTTCATCGAATCTAGTTTCGACTTTTTCGAGTTGCGTCTCGACCTTCTCGATTTTCTCTTCGATCACTTCGAATTTGGATTCCAAGTTCTTGTTTTGCTCATCAAGTTTACTTTCCAGAGCATCTAGAGAATTCTTTTGTTCGTCCATCTTAAGTTCTAGAGAATTCTTTTGTTCGTCCATTGCTTTCTTTTGTTCGTCCAGCTTAAGTTCTAGAGAATTCCTTTGGTCGCCCATTGCTTTCTTTTGTTCGTCCATCGCTTTCTTTTGTTCGTCCAGCTTAAGTTCTAGAGAATTCCTTTGATCTTCTATTGCTTTCTTTTGTTCGTCCATGACTAACTTAAGTTGCAGGAGCAGACTTGTTATACCCGGGTCGGCTGCTGTACTTGCTGGTTCCTCTTCCACGTCAAACTCTACGTCGTGCGGATTTTCACCTTCCTGCGTTACTGCTTCTTCCAGACGAATCAGCAGGGCATCTTTTCCCCCAGTTGTGTCGAGGTTCCGCTTACTGAGTTCTGCCTTTAGTTGAGTTATAGTTAGTTTTCCCAATTTGCGACCCATTTTGCGCAACTAATTAACTCAACACAGAAATCGTTTTTTTTTTTTTTTTTTTTTTTTGTGCAATTTCACACCACGGAAATAGTTATTCACAGAATAAGTTTTATCCCGCTTCTGACACCAATGTAATATGCAAGCTACGGCTCGAGTAGATAAAACGATATTCTGTGAAATTTATTTCTTTATTTTCTAGTCTATAGAACAATTCAAGTTCACACTATACTATTCTTCGCAAATTCTTTTCTTACAAGGTCTCTTTCCTCTCAAATCACTTTATCGCCTTTCAATTACTTAATTCACAAATCCAAACTAATTACTTTTTCTTGTTCACCAAATTACAACTTCGCCCATTATCACTTTTCCAATCTCTTCGCCACGGTTCTAAACCAACTGTGTTTTTTTTTGACCGCCATCTGTCCTTATATAGCAGAAGTTTCTGATAGCCAGAAACTTCTAGCAAATTCTTCGACCACTGGAATAAGAGAAATAATTCTTGCAGTTATAATTCCCTTTTATCCCTGATATTATTCGTCTCTTTCGTTGACATGAGCTGTGGAGACTTCGTCCCAGACACGAACCTCGAATGAAAGGACAGTACGAACCAAAATTCTGCCAGAATGAAGTCACTTCGGAATTTGTTGCGTCATATTTTTAGGGGGCGTAGTTATTATTATGCTACAATATTAATCCTGCGATAGCGACGTCTTAAATGTATGATATGATATTCGTAGGTTAGGAAGAACCAAACCCCATGAACATTATGAGAGCCCGTATTTAAATTATAATACCTTCTCAAAACCGACTTAACGTTGGCGAGTATTATTCGATAAAATTTGTATATCATTCGTATTTCAGCATTAAGTACTGCTTCCTTAATTGACTCAAAATTTACTTTCTTCGATGCAGAATAATTCAGATTGATTTCTTTTACTTTACACACAATTTTTTCATTACCGTGTTTTGTACTATAGATTTTGTAAGCACAATTTTTTGGACCACCACTTAAAAACTCAACAATAAATAAAAAGTACTTAATGCTGAAATACGAATGATACACCTAACAGCAGTCATTCCAAGGTCATATCTTCCCTCTTTCTCTGGCTCCGAATTCCCCCCAGTCTAAAGAAATAATAATAATAATACGCATTCCGTTCACTGTTACCCGCATGCCGTTAACGTTTACCCGGAAACCGTAAACCGTTCACAGCAAACCGTCTCCACTCGCCGTCTCTTGCATCTATGGAAAACAACAAGAACTCAGATCACAACATCAGCTCAATGACTCACACAATAGCCACACATGCCTAACCGCTCTCCATCTCAAAAGTTTGCCCCAAACTCCAAACCCAGAAAATAAATAAGGAGGATGACACCACACTTCCACAACACCTAACATCGGCCATCTCACTCGCACATCTTCCACCACACGTATAAATCACAGGAAAAAAATACATAAACCGTTCGCCATCAACCGAAAACCATCCGCCGTTGCTCCCCTCTCAACCTTAGCCTCCGCATCCACTTAAAAAATCTCATCCACCACTTAAAATACAAACCCTCACCTCGACACCCCCGCCGCCGCCAGCGAATTTGCACACCACAAACCATTAACCCCCACAACGCTATCATCAATTACTCATAATTAAATCCAATCAACACAGCATCTAACATCTCCCTCACACTCGGGTCGCCCACACACACAAATTACTCACACACTTTTATCTTCCTCCATTCTCTCGATAAACTATCCGATGATCTGAAACTATCCAACACTATCCGATCCACACGGATCTCAACTGTCTCATACTTATGTATTCGGATATCCGGATAGTTTGAAGATTCGGATAAGGTTTGAAGTACTACTGTAAGCCCCAATGCGCAGACGAGCAAAGCTCCTAAAAGTTGCTCAAGTTATCATCACAAGAAACATATGGCCGATGTTCTCTCGATAAGAGAATGATTGCGAAATATAATCCAAAGAAAATGAGTCATTGATTTTCAAAATTTGAAACGTCTGAAACAATTTTAATTTTTTTTTTTTTAATTTATAAATGGGCGCCGTGGCTCAGTGGTTAGGGTGGTTAGGTGCGCGATCACTGAGTCGAAGATTCAATTATTATTAAATTTCTCTTGATTTTCGAAAATTTTGCTCGTCTCCTCATTCCTCAATCAAGAAAAACAGTAGGTCAATGAATTTTTGAAAAAAAAAAGATTGTAATAAATCTTTTTCAGTACACTAAATTTGATCTATAGACTATGTCATTTATCAAACATTTTCGAGGGTGGCCATGGTGTAGTTGTAACATCATCGCTTGCCACGCTGCAGGTTCACTGTTCAAATCTTGATGTAAAGCATCATCTGTTGTATTTATTTCGCATGAATTAAATTCATTTTTACTGTATTTTTATTATTAAATTCATTGTAACTTAATTGCTAGACAAAAAACGCTTGAAACTAGCTTAACTAACTTAACTATATTATTCTAACTTACTGGTCCTATGCTAAGTATTAGGACTAGCTTAGAGCGCCCAATCCTAATACTTTAAACTATGTCTTTCGAAGTAAGATACATACATTTTTTATTTATTTCATTATTTTATTTTTACTTGTTACTAAGAAAATTAGATATCCCCGTGCAGGGACGGGTTAAGAATATCACTGCAGCGCCCCCCACAAATACATAGCGCTTGTCGTTGAAGGCGAATAAAGGGAAAATCACATCAAAGCAATTTTCATGCGAATCCGTGGGTTGACACGACTGGAGATCACCGGTATTGTAAAAGTAAGATCAAACATAAATCAAAAAATCAGGAGCATGCACGTGTCAAAACCAAAAAACGCTTAAACCCTAGCATTATGGAAAAGTACGCTAAAAAGAAAAGCACTACTTTACCAGGCACTACCAATGCTACGCATTGGAATGCTCGGGTCAAAGCTATTCGGTTTCCGAGGGATAGCAAAATAATGCAACGGCTTAGGCGTAACCTAAGAGTCGCGAGTTGGAACCTTGGAAGTATGAAAGGTCGCAGCTACTAGCTTGAAGAAATGATGATTAGAAGGCGAGTGGACATCTTGTGTGTACAAGAAACGAAATGGCGAAACACCGGGAATCGGAAAGCGTTTCTTGGACGTTAAGACAAAAGCTTACAAGATGTTCTACTATGGATCGGAACAAGGTAAAAACGGAATTGCTATCATCCTCGCGGCAGAGCCACTTGGCAACATCTTGACCATTTCAAAATCCAGTGACCGTTTGATGTCTCTCAAATTGGTGATACAGGGTGAGGTGTGGTATATTGTAAGCGCATATGCTCCCCAAGTCGGATGCGAACAGAGAGAAAAAGATGCATTCTGGCTGGATTTTCACAACCTTATCAAAAACATTCCAAAGGAAGAGCTTTTGTTTTTGGCGGAGATTTGAACGGACATCTCGGGAAAATAAATGAAGACTATGAAGACTGCCATGGAGGACTGGGGTACGGCAACAGGAATTCTACAGGTGAAGACATCCTAAGCATGTGAAAGTCATACGGTCTTATCGTGCTAAATACCATGTTCCTCAAACAAAGCCGGCACCTGATCACTTACAGCAGTGGTGGAAATGAAACCCAGATTGACTACCATTTGGTAGCCAGTTTCATGAAGCCCCGGGTTAAAGATTGCAAAGTGATCCTGGGAGAGGCGATCGCCCAGCAACACCGTCTCCTCCTGACAGGAATTTTTATGGAGACGGGGAAGAAAACAAATAAGCATACAAAGGCGGCTGATAAAATCAATTGTTACAAGCTGGACAAAGGGAAAGGCGAAGTTTTTATTACCAACATCACAAATTACCTCTTTACCATCATCGGCTCCAGGAAATAACCCCCCAAGAAATAAGCCCCCAAAATTAAAATGAAATAACCCCCCAAAATTGGGGACTTATTTCACTGCGAAATTAGTCCCGAAATGGAGAATGAAATAAGTCCCCAAAAAGGTATGAAATAAGACCCCAAAATGAAAATGAAACAACTCCCAAAATTGGGGGGATTAAGGGATTTAAACACTCTTTTCGCATGCGGCAGGTCTCGCTCACGCAACTTCGTTGCTCCGCTCGGGGTAGGTGCTTTTCATCAGGCTGGCGCCTATGTCCACAGTTTTCTTAATTAACAGTACCCGGGTGGCCCGCTTCGCGGGATTAAGGGATTTAAACTCTCTTTTCGCATGCGGCAAGTCCCGCTAACGCAACTTCGTTGCTCCGCTCGGGGTAGGTGCTTTTCGTCAGGCAGGCGCCTATGTCATCAATACTTACATACATCCATTTGGTATTAGAGATAGATACATACTTTTCACAGACGTTCCTAAAAATTGAGCGAATGCCACTCATAGCGTTAACATCACTTAGCACGGTACACTATTCAAACAATCTTTTTTCATATTATTGAGAATTTTTAACTCCTCATAAATATTTTCACAATCCCTAAATTTGGGAACTTCTTTTATAGCTTAATTTGGGGACTTATTTCATCATGAAATAACTCCCCAATTTGAAGTATGAAATAAATCCCCAAAAACCCATGAAATAAATCCCCAATGTTGGGGGTTTATTTCATATGAAAAATTTTAGGGGGTTATTTCATATTCATTTTTGGGGGCTTATTTCTTGGGGGGTTATTTCCTGGAGCCACCATCATCGATGAAGTCGGTGATGAGGAGTGCAGAGCACAAGATATGTGGGATTCCCTCCAGCGATCTTGCTTGGAGAGAGCCAAATCACAGCTTGGAACGTCCCTGCCAAGGCCCCTGCCAACACGCCAAAGAAACATGGTGGTGGACAAATGAAGCTAAAGTAGTGATACGGGAAAAGAAAACGGCTTTCAAGGCTTGGTCAAAGTGCTCTTCTACTAATAGAGATGAAAAAGCTCGCCTTGAAGTGATATATATATATATATATATGTTGCAAAGGTCTGGCGAAGAAGAAGTGCGCCCAATTTCAAGCAAAAAGTATGGAAGGCCTCTATCGGGAGTTGGAGGAAATATCGTCTTCGGCGTCTGATAGGAACCAGGCTATCCAGGAGCTTCGACGGCGATACGCGAAACTGCGATAACTACCGTTCTGTCAAGCTGATGTCACACACCATGAAGATCGTTGAACGGGCATTAGATGGCCGACTGCGGAAAATAATAAGGCCAGTGTGGGTTTGTCTCGGGTAAATCAACAACAGATGCAATCCAAAGTATAAGGATCATAATAGAAAAACATCGTGATTCCTTGAAGGACTTGCATATGGTGTTGGTTGGTTTTGAAAAAGCCTTTGATAGACAACCAAGAGATCTCTTATGGGTGGCGCTAAGACAACGAGGAGTTCCAGAAACCTACGTGCGCATGATCATGGACATGTATGAGGGAGCAAGGATAAGAGTAAGATGTCCCGCAGGAGTCACCGAAGAGTTCCCAATCAAAGTCGGTGTATACCAGGGAAGCGTTCTTAGTCCTTTGCTATTTATTACAGTCCTTGATTATCTGCTTGAAGGAAAAGTCCGTCAACCCCAAAGTGCATCAGTTATTCTTTGCTGACGATGGAGCATAAGCGAAGATCAAATGGCCTTGCAACGAGCACTTGATGTATGGGTGAATGTTTTGGAGGGAAATGGGTACCGTATTAGTTCGAAAAAGACAGAGCATCTGTGCTCTCTGATCCACACCGGCCTATTCCAGACATTTACTTGAATGGAAAAGTGCTTCCCAAGTGTGAAAAGTTCAAATATCTGGGATCTATGATCAATAGCGAAGCAACTTGTGATGATGACATCAATCATCGCGTAAGCGTAGAGTGGATGAAGTGGCGGGAAAACTCCGCTATCTTCTGTGATCGAAAAATGCCCCCTAAGCTTAAAGGAAGACTCTACACCACAGTTGCACGTCCGGCGCTCACATACGGTTCACAATGCTGGACAATGTACAAAAAGTATGAGGGCAAATTAACGGCAGCTGAGATGAAGATGCTTCGCATTACAGCAGGAGTAACGAAGATTGATAGAATAAGAAGTTCAAAGATTCGAGGAAGCCTTCATGTAAAAGAACCCATCACAAGCAAGATAGAACACGACCGGCTTAGTTGGTATTGTCATGTTCAAAGGAGAGATCCTTCGGATCCCGTCAAAAAGGCAATATCAATCGACGTTCCTACGCAATCACGCAAAAAAGGCAGACCAAAAAAAAACTGGATCACACAAATGCAAAAATACCAGCATTCGATTGGCTCAGTGACGAAGTGATCCCAAACCGGGAAGACTGCCGGTACTTTCTGAGGTCAAACCGGCAAACCCCACAGGCAGACCAGTAGGGATGCAGTAAAGTGGGAGGGTTGCGATCCTTCTACTCCGGATCATAACTTCGCCGTAAGAAGCAGAAGACTAAGAAAGTTAGATAAAGAAAAAACTTAGTGAATTAACTCTTTTTTTTGTATTCTTATATATGAAACATAAAAAAATACCTTAAAATAAATCTTAACTACCTTATTCTATCTTACTCTACTTTACTCTAACTCTAACTAAATTATATACGTACTTTCTTTTTAGTTTTTTCTTAATTTTTTTTTTTGTATCCAAGTGCTGCGGATATTTTTTTTTTTTTATTTATCCAAGTGCTGCGGACTTTTTTTTTGTTGCCTACTCAAAACTACCCTACTACCCTAAACTATGCAAGTCGGCCAATTAAATAACAGTCAACCTTAAATGGACTATCCCGGATAGTGAGCGAACGACGAAGGAGTACGGCTAGCCTAGTCCTCTAAATCGCGACTCGATACCGTCCTACTAAATCGGACGCTCCACACTGCTGTGTACAACGTCTCTGTCGTAGTTGAGTCGCCTATCCACAAATGCCCGAGCCACATGGAAGATTAGCGGCACCGCCAATCTGTCCTGGATCAGACCTTTCTCATCAAAATAGAGGAACACGTCTGGGGGAACAAGTGATACTCGTAATTGGAGTAACAAGCCCCGGAGATCATGTTGTTCGTCGAGCTCATTGCTCTTGCAATGTGCCTTCGAATCAGCTTGATAACGAAATTATCCACTCTTATTAGGTCAGCCCTGTTATGGGAATGCATAACAATGGCAGTAGTGTGGTCATATTTCTTTCTCTCTGTCTTTTCCCCCATTCCCCAAAAAACATCAAAAACTTGTCCTGAAATAAAGGGTGGTTAAGTTTTAAGGGCCGATGTTGATTTTGAATAAAACACAAATTATTTAGGAAATTACTGTCATTTCTTTTTATTATGATAATATTGGTATGGTTCAATTATGTATGGAACAAAATATCGGCCAAATGGCCGCCGCGACCTCGGCGGCACACCTCCATCCGATGGTCCAAATTTTCGATGACGCTGAGGCATAATTGAGGTTCTATGCCGTTAATGTGCCGAATTATCTCATTCTTTAGCTCTTGAATTGTTGCTGGCTTATCGACGTACACCTTTTCTTTCAAATAACCCCAAAGAAAGAAGTCCAACGGTGTCAAATCACATGATCTTGGCGGCCAATTGACATCGCCACCACGTGAGATAACACGGCCATTGAATTTGTCGCGCAAAAGAGCCATTGTTTCGTTAGCTGTGTGGCAAGTGGCAGCATCCTGTCCTGTCATATCGTCCACATCCATATCTTCCAATTCGGGCCATAAAAAGTTCGTTATCATCTCACGATAGCGAACACCATTCACAGTAACTGCCTGACCGGCCTCATTTTGGAAAAAATACAGCCCGATGATGCCGCCAGCCCATAAACCGCACCAAACAGTCACTCTTTGTGGGTGCATTGGTTTTTCGACAATCACTCTTGGATTATCATTCGCCCAAATGCGGCAAAACTGCTTATTGACGAATCCACTGAGGTGAAAATGTGCCTCATCACTGAAGATGATTTTCTTCGAAAATTGATCATCCACTGTTGCCATTTCTTGCCACCATTGTGACCATTGACGACGCTTGAAATGGTCAAGAGGCTTTAGTTCTTGAGTCAGTTGCACCTTGTAAGCTCGTAAACGCAAGTCTTTATGCACGACGACGAGTTGAGATGGACGGCTCTTCAGCCACACTATCGCGAACAGCAGCAATATTTTCTGCAGTACGAGCTGTACGAGCATGCACTGGTGTTTTCACATCTCCTACAGACCCGGTTTGCACAAATTTTTGCACGATTTTTCCGATTGTACGCACATTTGGACGATTAAATTGACCGAAAGAATCACGAAATGCACGATATGCATTTTGATTTGAACGCCCATTTTCATAATAAGCCTGAATAACTTTAACGCGTTGCTCGATTGTGTATCTTTGCATGGTTCAAATTGAGTTAGTCTGAAATTGAGAAATGTCAAATGAAATGCAAAAAAAAACTTGACGTTTAGGTGTAGTTCACATTCAACATCGGCCCTTAAAATTTAACCACCCTATAGTACAAGGGTATTCATATCCCCTTTGGCGCGCGCAAATTACGAGTATAAAACAAAAAAGTCGAGGCGATTTGCAGTTAAAGTGTGATTTACTGAAATGTCAATTCTAATTCCTGTATCCATCTTGGTATCAGAGAAGGTCATGCTGTGACCCAATTTTTCTTAGGAGGGATCCCCATTCCTGCTTCATTTTAACTAGAAGTGATAAATAATCTCCATGGTTAGATTTTGGTCAACGCTACTTGAGTGAAAGGAGCGGTGGATGTTCACTTTTGCTTTCACTTCCATGTACGTTCTGATTGCTGCATCACAATGCAGACATAGGTCTGGCAATATTGGTGTACTGCCAATAAATTATCTTAGGTCTAAGACCTCAATTTTTTCATCGAAATCGTTGGAAGATCCATAATTATCTGGGGGCTCTATTGGAGATACGTTCTATCAGTGGATTCCCCAATCATTTTCTTTCCGGGATAACTCGTAGGTATTTGGCTCCAAGTAAGCATTTTATGGTTTTCCTGATATCTTTACGGTGAGAGTCGGTTTCCTGCCCATGCCTATGTCTCAGCTTCGTAAAGTTCAAACCTTTCAAGTGACTAAAAAGAGAGGTACACGTTACCTTCATTCACAACATTTACTAGTATTTTAACAAAGAATAGTTGCTTCCACCTCTCTTTAATGTAAATAAGCTAATCTAATAACTTGTAGATCAATTTTATTTGAAATAGGTTAATTATTTAATTTATCAGTTATTTTGATACATTCCATCGTCATGAGCATTAACACTTAATACAACACTTCGGGAATACATCGTCATTGAACAAGTTCTTATTCTCACAGTTTAGTTTAACATCCGAGCACCTATTAAGAATAATCCATTATGCAAAAGTTCTTCATTAAACTATAATATTTCCAACTCACTCCTCAATTTTCAAAGTGTAATCTTCCAAGCAAGTCGCTCTCTTCAAACATTTTCCATTGCTACCAAAATCAACATAGTCTTGACCTTTCTTCGCGTAGGGCAGATACTTTAGGAAAATTAGCTCACCCTCAGAGTTTTTATATCCACAAACTGGTTCGCTGGCTTTGAAAATTTAAATAAATACTTTTAATGAATGAATAAATATTTAAAAAAAACTGCTTATAAATACTTGCTGAACAGATGTCAAAATAAGCAACAATCACTACAAGCGCTGCAAAAACCGTCAAGTACTTCATCCTGCCTCAGGGTGTGGTGTATGTACAAGTAGTATCTCAGTGAAAAGAAAATATCAACTGAAAGCCTTAGTGTCATGTAATTTGCTTTTATAACATCAGCGTGACGAAATTAATTTAGCGATTTTGGTTCAAGTAGTATTTGTTGCTTCAAATGTAATAGGGGAGTGTATTGATTATACCCAATTAATGACTTATATAAATAAACACATTCGACAAATAAGAGTAGAAAAAAAAACCTGTTTAGCAGATCTTGTTACAATCAATAAACAAATGTTTAAACAAAAACACACACTATATACGTATATAAGATAATCTAATTGAATGATAATAATAATGATGCCGCGGCACTTTAGCACGACAATCCTTACCTAAGATTGAACTTTTTTGCACCGACATGAAAGTGCATCAACAATTTTGTTATAGTAGAGGTGGAACGGCAGTAATGAGTAGATTGATTAATTTCAGAAGAGAGTGTGATTAGCTTTTATTTAGGAAATAGCGAAATAAAAAGATCATCTTAGTGCAACTGCGTATTAGAAGTGAGAACTACAATAGGAAACCCGTCCGGCTTCGCCGGTGCACGATCGGTTACATTAAAAAAGAATACAAATTGTTAAATAATTTCCATATTTTAAGATTAAATAATCAAAAAGTATACATATTTTTAATCAGCATGAAAAGCTCTTTCTAATGATATGCCACCTGAATTGAGTAAAAACAATTCTTAGGTTCCGGAAGAAACACGTCGCTCCTGGTAACGAATGGATTCTGGTACCACGAAAACGCACAACTTCAGGTCAAGGCCTTTTCAATGGTGCCTAATTTATCTAGTTATTCGCCCACGCTTTAAATATACGAGCATGGACGCACGAGTAATTTATAAGTGCTTCAAAAATTATACTCTGGCAAAAACTACTAATCATCTAAGTGTTTAACTAATTGCTGGTTGTTTCAAAATTTGATTAGGTTAGGTTACAGTAGAGCTACATTAACATTATGTCTATAACCTATGGATTCTTAAACCAACAAGAAGCTTTAACAAAGGTATAAATCACAACAAGTTCATCTAAGTCCCGCAAGAAATACCTTCTAAATCTAAGGTGATAAAGTCCTAGGAATGAGGACTCAGGAAATGTGATGAATCCTCATGAATGTCCTCGCCACAGCAGCCTCTACGCAAGTTATTTTCGAAATATGGTAATATTAACCTATTATATTAGTTAAAGCAGCATCCGGTGCATATTAACTACATACAGAATGTTTCGAAAAAGGTTGGGTTGGCTATATGTGTGATGATCCTTACATAAAGACTACTTACCGTTCTGGAGTTATAGCAGTTGTTATGTGTCTTAATTTGGCTCTATTATAGACAAATCTTTATGGAATTTATCGATCCCTTTTTCACTCGATCAATAATTTTCTAGTCCTCAAATCCTAATACAATATAGAAATATTGGGTTTTCAGTTTCTTTACAATTTGAAGAAAATCCGTGATTAAGTAAATTTTTTACTCTACGATATGAAAGGTAATTGATGTTAAAGATTTTGTGTCATATTATAGAACTTACGCGGTTTATCGAAAGGCACTTAAGGCCCTTCCCTGGTTTATCGGCGCAGTATCTGTACTCAGTTCACGACTAAAATCGTGCCGTGTATCGGTCGTTTAGTGGAGAAGACTTGTCATCATAAGCCTTACATAAATATCAGTCATTATGTATGCGATAATTTCCGAGCTTAGATTGATCATTGTACCGAGCGGCTGTATACCAGGAGATTTTGATAAATCTTGACTCGTATTACTATTACAGATAATCTAAAAAAAATATTAAAGATAATCTAAAAAAATCGATATAAACTGGACTGCAGCCTAAACGGCTGGTCGGGTTTTCTTCAAACTACATACATATATGGGGTTTGTGGGTTTACAATTCCAAACGAAATCGGAATTTTGTTCTAACCTCAATATTAAGGGTATTTCACTAATGAGCGATTTTGTAAAAAAATCATTTTCTCGAAAACGGTTCAATCGATTTTTCTTAAATTTAATATTTGAGTTAGTGGACATATGCCAACAGATGGTGTATCAGGTTTTTACAATTTCTTGCAACAATTTTTTACTTATTAGCTGGTTCTTAAAAAATTGTTATTTCTTGTTCGAAATCAATATTTGAACAATATCTAACATACACAAGATTATGCCATACCAAGTTTTGGAAAATTTCCGAAGTATATTTTTTTTTTTATTTTTATTCATTAATATATTAATTTTTATTTATCTACGACTAAAGTCCAAATTTTAAAACCTTTTGAACAAAAGTTAACGAAAAAACCATGCAATGAAAAAAACAAAAAACGGAAAAAACTTAGCAATATAGAATTGCTCACAAGCCATTTACAAAATGAAGTAAAAGGGCTAGTTAAAGAAAATAAGGACTTCAAGAAGGAACTTAAGTCAAAACCGCAATAAAAATGCCGTGAGTACCTAAAAGAGGAGTAGAAATTCCTTAGAGAAACTGACTGGATAATAAAAGAGAAAGAGAGACCAAGCAAGAAGCATAAAGCAGTGTCATCACCAGTCATAAGTTCAGGCAAAAAAAAGGTAACATTCACCGAACCAGATATAAAGAAGGAAAGACCACCTACACCAATTAATATAATTGGAATAGCTAGTTTCGCTGAGGTTAAGACGCTTCTGAACTCAGTTTCAAGCAAGAACTATAAAATAGTAGCTTGGAACAATGATGTTTGGAAAATTCATATTCCAGATTCAGATACATACAGAGCTCTTCCGAAGAAGCTTAGTGGAACTTAAATTCAATGGTTTACCCATGAAGACAAAAATAACAGACTCATCAAGGTTATGGCTAGAAGACTCCATCCAGCATGTGATAGGCAAAGCATTATAGAAGATTTGCAACAGAAAGGCATGCACTTGCTCGATGCAGTCAACATCTTAAAAAAGGGGAAAAAAAGCAAATTAAGAAGAAACACACATTTGACAGCAAAGAGAAAGCAGAAAATATATGCAAACTATGCTCAATTCTTAACATGAGAGTTCAAATTGTTAAAATTGAGCCACTGCGAAAAATAACTGATGCAATACCACAGTGTAAGAAGTGTCAAGGTTTTAACCACACGCATAACTATTGCTCACATGAAGCAAGATTACAAGATGTGTCAGATTTGCCGGAAAATACTTAACACAAAATTGTACTGCCAGTAAAAACACACCACCCAACTGCATCAACTGCAAGAAAAATCATCCTGCAAGCTATGTGATGTGAGGTAGCCTAAAAATTGCAAAAAAATCTGAAACCAGCAACGAAAATCACAAATACAAAAGAAAAGGATAGTAAAGAAGGAGCTACCCCATCAAACAAGGTCAAACAACATAACAAATAAAAAATAGTAAAAAAGTACTACTGAAGAAATTAATAATGAAAAAAAATACACAAAAGAGGGTACTAAGCAAAAATAACCTACTAAGACGTTAATCAAAGGAAACAACCTACTAAAGTAATTAGTAAACACCTAGAACCCAACAAAGTTGTAAGATAGCCAAATGCTTGATGAAGTATTTAATACAAAAAAGACACAAATAATAAAATATTTGAAAAATTCAATCAATTAAACAAGTTTATCAAATATAAAGCGATCAAAGAATAAGTATGAATAACGCACTAAAAATAGTAATTTGGAATGCAAATGGGCTAATGCAGCAGAGTTATTAGTTTTCCTAAATAAGGAAAAAATAGATGTTTGTTTAATCACAAAAAGTCACCTAACTAGATTAACTTAAACATATCTGGATATCGTTGCTATCATGCTATTCATCTAGCGCATAGGGCAAAAGGAGGATTTGTGTTACTCATAAAAGACTCAATCAAACATTACGAAGAAGCAACAATTTAGGAAGAAAAAATGCAAGCCACAACCACAAATGTACACGTATTAAACAAAATGGAAATTATAGTATCTACAAGTCCACCAAAACATTATATAAAAAAAGACGACTATATTAGATTTTTCCAAGCATTGGGAAGTTACTTTATAGTCGGAAATGACTTTAATGCCAAAAATACCTTTTTGGGGATCAAGAATAACGAAAATCAAAGGTAGAGAGCTATATTCAGTAGGACAAGCATTAAATTGGGACTTCCATTCAAATGCTATGCCAGTAGATCAGAACAAAATCCCAGACCTTATAGACTTCTATGCAGGAAAAGGAATCCTATAACTATATTTATGTAGAAAATAAAGATGATCTGTCATCAGATCATTCTCCTGTTCTTATCACGATTAGTGTTAGTATACTGAAAACTTAAAGTCGACCACGTTGTATAAATCATAAAACAAACTGGCTCCATTTAGATAAACATTTGAAGATACCACGAACCTATAAGTCCCGATAAAAATCTCATTTGAACTAGAAGAAGAAATTGAGCTATTTAATACAAATATCCAGTAAAAAGGATGGATAAGCACCACTATTTCCCAAAGAAAGAGGAATGTAGACATACGAGTAAACTGCCCATGTGCAGTTAAAGAATTAATCAGAAAAAAACGCAAAGCTCGTAAAACTTGGCAAAGAATCCGGACACCTGAGAAAAAGAAAAAAGATTCTTAACGCATTGTGCAATGAGCTCAGGAGGCTTTTAAAAATTGTAAAGAACGAATCAGTTGGCAGATACTTGAATAAGCTATCAGCCCATAAGGATATAGAATACCCGCTAAGGAAAGCTGTCAAATCCTTAAAAAAAAAAAAAAATAAGTACCGCCCATTAAACAAGAAAACGGGTCTTGGGCAAGAAATGGCAAAGAAAAGCCTAACCTCTTCGCAAATCACCTGCAGGAAACCTTCCAACCATTCACTAGGCAAACTGCTGACGAAAATCTATTTCTGCAGCCCAGAAATGATGACAGGACTATACAGCACGTAACATACACGAACTAAAATGTGAAATTAAAAGTAACATAAATGCAAAAAAAGCACCGGACTATGATTTAATAACAGGACAAATACTTAAGGAGTTCCCGGATAAAGCTAAACGTTTACATATAATTAATGCAGCACTCAGGCTAAAATGTTTCGATGCAATAGAAGGTGGTAGAAGTAATCATGATTCTGAAACCAGATAAGTCGCCAAATGAAAAGAAATTGTATAGAAAGATTTGGCTCATACCCATAATATCAAAGCTATTTGAAAAACTGCTTTTGAAAAGAGTCAAGCCAATAGTAGAAGAATCTTGTACCTTCCCACCAATTTGGGTTTAGAGAGAAACACTCTACTGTACAACAAGTGTATAGAATTGCGAGTACAGTTGAAAAATCACTTGAGAACAAAAAGTCTGCTGTCATTTTTCTAGACGCAGCACAAGTGTTTGATAAAGTCTGGCGTCGAGGGCTAGAAGAGAGAAAGAGATTTTCCAGAAGAGTTCTACTTGATTCTTAATTCTTATATCGCAGATCGTTACTTTCGAGTGAGATATGAAGATGAATACTCTAATTTAAAGAAAATATCTGCAGGAGTTCCACAAGAAAGGGACTTGGGACCAATCCTATCTCCTATATACAAGAGACCTACCTCAGCAGGAAGAAGCTAGCTTGGCGAAAATACTGATGAAGCAGCGAAAAAATTACAAAAGACCATTAAATCTGTAAATGATTGGACAAAAAAATGGAGAACAAAGCTTCATGTAACTGAATCTATCCATATTAACTTTACTAACAGAAGAATAAATACTATAAGAGTTAATATTGATGGAAAAAAAGTTCCGTGCGGAAACACTGCTAAATATTTGGGTATAACACTTGACGCCAAGCTCATTTGGAAGGAGCATGTCAAAAAAAAGGAGCTAACTATTAGACAAATGCATTGATTAATGGGAAGGAATTCCCAGCTATTAATTAACAACAAACTGCTATTATACAAGCAAGTTTTGATACCTACATGGACGTATGGTATACAGCTTTGGGGCTGTACCAAAAAGACAAATCTAAGAACGATACAAACATTTCAAAACAAAGTACTAAAAGGCATCGTTAATGCACCTTGGTTTATAAGAAATGACAACCTACACAAGGATTTACAAGTAGAGAATGATAGTGAAATCGTTAAAAAATATGCATTTAATCCAACCTACAATTCCAAAACCATGTAAATCCTCAAATACAATACATGGTAGAAGAAAACACCAATACCAATAAGGCCGTATGACTTAATTTCTTAACGAAAAACTAGATATGAATATAAAGCAAACCGTATTATATGATATATGCATACATACACAGGTACACTGCGGGCCAAAAGTTTGAGGAAAATCAAAATCTAACATCTAAAAAAAAACTCTTTATTAGAATAATAATGTAAAATGAACGGGAAACATATATGAAACCAAAATAAGAAGAAAAATATTTCCATTTTGTTCTATTAACATAAAGGAATTTATTAAAAAGAAGAAAAATTTACTTAAACAAAAAAATCTGAGTGATTTGTAATATGATCCAAAGACAAAAAACAGTGCAACAATTTACTTACTATTTATTAAAAGTCTACAAGTCTCTCCTACACTTTTGCCAACGGTAATTTGTTTTGCGACTTCTTGTACGTTTATATTTATTGCTCGGTTCCATAAGAACATAACCTACCTACTTATCTAATTCTCCCCCATGGAATATGCTAAAGGTTAGTGAAAATTGCATTCAAATCCGTTCAGTAGTTTTCAAAATAATCCGTCCGTAATGGATTGCGTTATACCGTACCCTTCTTCTGTATCGTTGTTTGCTATATATAAACGTGGCTGGCACCAGATATTCGACAAATTTACAGATTAAAATAAAATCCATTCCGAAATATTACCACCATTGTTTCTAACCCTTTGAAAAAAAAATCTTTTTGCAGGAAACGCTCCAAAAAGAGGGCATGGATACACAGTGCCGTTCGAAAAATGTTGGTAAAACTTTTTTTTTCGAATTTTGTCAAATTTGTTGAAATAACTATATATTTTTTACTGAGGGTTTGTTTTCTTATGCGGTTTCAATCGTTTCATGATACATTTAGAGTGTTAAAATTTTTCACACGCGGTCACGGGAGCAAAAAGTTGTTAGACCGAAAAATGGGTTTTTTAGGTACCTGCCTCATTTTTAGGGATTAAAGAAAAATGCTTTATTGGTGCAGTGTTTTTGTTTTTTTATTGCTTCTCAGAAACATTCTCTATCTAATAAGTATTTTGTTGGACCTCCTCTTGCTTTTATTACAGCTGCACATCGGCGAGACATTGACTCAGATAGGTTTTCCATGTGGAAGAAGGTATGGTGTTCCAGGTCCGGATAAGTAAATTTTCTAGGTTCCCAATTGACTCTTCGCAACCTTAAGTTTCATTTTTGACCAGATATTTTCAATTGGAATGAGATCTCGACTGTAGGCCAACTTAATACATCGACATTATTTTCTTCGAAGTACTTTTTAACCTAAGAAATAAAAAAAAAATGCAAATATTATTTTTAGTCATAAAATTTCTAGCTTATTTAAAAGTCTTTCATATTAAAAAAAAAAACTAGTTCATACTTACAATTTTGGCTGTATGGCAAGGAGCATTGTTCTGTTGAAAAATGAATCTGCAAGTATCACCAAAAAGCTCCAGCGCAGAGGACTCTAATACATTTTCCAGAACCCTTAGGTAAACTTCTGCAGTGACTTTCGATTCTAGGAAGACCATTCTACCTTTTTCATCTCCAGAGAAGCATCCCCAGACCATCACACCTTCAGTTTTGTGGGGCATCCGTAAGATGCATTCAGAGCTCAGTCTTTCCTTTAGTTCACTTCGCGCAAGAATCCTCCCATCTCCAACATGCAGCTTAAACTTTGATTTGTCGGAAAAGATAACATTGTTCCACAGTTGAGTCCAATTAAGATGCTCTTGAGCCCAGAGCAATCGTTTTTCTCTGACTCTCTTTGGAAAATCTGGTTCGGTTCGTTTCGGACTGCTATCACGAGCTAAATGCAGCTATTATTCATAATAACATCAACTTTTTTCCACTATTTGAACGACATTTTGCTACCTAGTGCAAAAAAACCCCGTAGCTCTCATAAATTCCAAGAACTGTGCCCGAAAAGGGTAATAAAATGTTTGACCAACATTTTTCGAACGGCACTGTACAATGTCGTACTTGTATCATGCATACTTGTATGGGATCATTGTGGAGAACACATTTACATCTGTGTAGGTATACGAGTAAATTCTGTTAAGACAATTTTTTTTCGATTTCAAACAAACCTATTGAAAATACACGATTTTAAGTTTTAAAGTTTTAAGTAGGCGTGAAGCAGTTGAATTTGCTGAAAAGTGCGTTAGAAAACAACTGGCATAAAGCAGAGATTGTCCGACATTTAATATGATTGTGGGCGAATTAACACTAATTAAACACTATTAAATCTTAGAGCAAAGGGGCATATAAACATCGTAACAGTTATGTAACTTTTTCAGAAAGTGCTTCCATTTCAGAAACTACCTTAAATAGGTACCTGTCTCTAGTTTTGATTGATTTCAGTAGAAAATGTACTGAAAATTTAGGATGGATTATGGATTAACAAATTCGAGAAAGTGCATATGTACATATGTAAAATGTAAAAATTGTATGAACACTTTCATGACAGTCCTCTAGTACTGTTCTACACTTTTGGATAGGAAATTCGATTGGCTTTGGAATCATGTCCAACTTATTAATTTCGGTTAAGTTAAAATTTAAAAATTGCATTCTATGCTCTAAAGCTAGTACCCATGACCTCAAAAACTTTAATCGTTTGAAACAGAATCAACCTTTGTATTGCTAATTAATAAGTTTTTCATGTATTTATAACAGCCACAACAACCTGAACAAGCATGATGCTATAAACTGCGCTTGGTTATACTCAGCAGAAGTATGATGACAGCTTCCTCGTGATCGACCTGCAGCACCGGTGTAGGTCCCTATAAGTAGAAAGTCCTGTTCTACTTAAACAACTGGGATTCTTGAAGGTCCTTGAGTTTGTAGTAGAACCAGGTCGTGTTACGGAATAGTCACGTTTTGTTTCCGCCTTCTTTTTCACTCGATAAATCCAAAGCCATACTTTTTTTTTTATAATTTGCACGTGTTAAAGGGGATATGAATACCCTGTAAACTCCAAGGGAGACTGTCCAGATAACTGGGGAGTATTTTGCTTGTTTTCTCTATTATTGTCGTTGCTTATGATTCACAGTATTTTTTTCCCGTCCTCCTGATGTCATCATCACGATCAAGTTGCATTTTAGCCATATGACTACCCTACTGCCAGTGTTATGCCTTCACAGTAGAGTTGACTTAGCTCTCGCAAGTGATCGACTTTTTTATTTATTTCAAGCGAAATAAATAGATGATTCTTGACATCAGGATACGAACCGTGAATCAACAGCGTGACAAGCGATGATGTTACCACTACACCACGGCCACCCTTAACCATAACTTATGCTTCCCTTACCTGGGAAGGGTATAACTTTTATTTAAGAACATTTCAAATACAAGATGTAAAAATAACTGTTTCAACGGAATTTTTATGATATAAATTCCATGATTTCTAAATGTTCTTTAGAAAAAGTTCACAGGAACAGATATTTTCTATTTCAAAAAATAAAAGTTCCAGTAGAGTAGATATTTCCAATTTAAAAAAGTTAATGTTCCACACGCATTTTTAGCAAATAGAATTTAACTGTTTTTTGCAACCCCTGCTGGAGAGAATATAAAAATAGAAAGAAATGTCTATTGCTAGTAAAATGTTCTCATTTTGATAATTTTTTTCTTTGTCATTTAACATAAATAATAAAAATTACAGAAATAACAAAGATCATGAGTATACATACCCCTAATTGTTATTAATATTTAATTATTACTGACGTAAATTGAAGAATATAAACAAAAATAATAAAAAATCTAGAAATACCAGATTCATGCTATTTCTATACCCTCCTAATTATATATAAAAGAATCGGATACCTCTTTCAATTCTCTAGTCACATCTTGAAAGTGTTATCGGTTAGTAAAATTCTCAAGCAAAATGTCAACTTCAATGCTTTTCATGGGAATTCTTTGTACATTAGTTGCTGTTAGCATTGCCAATGTAGGACAAAGGTTTATTGGTCATGCAGTCAGTGATGGTAAGTAGACACAAGTCTAAAAAACATTTTTCAACTTATCTCACAACTAGAGTACCCTGGGCAGTGCTATTACAAGGATGAGAAGGTTCCAATTAAAATCGGCAGCTCCCACCTGTCCAAGAAGGAATGCGTGGAAGTTCAGTGCCAGGAAGAGTTTGTCCTTCGTATCATAGAGTAAGATTTGTCATGAAACCAGTGTAATTAGGAGACTAACTGAACTTCATTTCAATTCAGCTGTCCAGCATATGGTGTTGTGGGTCCAGAGTGCACGCAAATTCAAGACAAAGACGCTTTATATCCCAAATGTTGTTTGACATTTAAGTGTTCTCAATAAAAAAGGTTTTGAAAAATTTATTGGAGTAAGCTATTAGAGTCGTTTTGCTCGAGATTGTACAGGCGAATTAAGTTTTTCAAATGTCGCGTCTTAAGCTAATCCAGTTCAAATTACCTCAACTATTACATCACTTTCACATCTCAACTTAAGTGAGCAGTAAAAGAACAGATGATAGGCAGTGATCATTCTATATTTATAATCATAAGAAAACTGCAACTATTAATTTTAATTAATTACTGTAATTTGTTTTAACTTCATGTCGTTTGCCGAAAGGCGAATCTTAATCGCTGCAAGCTTCATTTATCTCATAGACAAGGCGGCTTTAGATACAGAAAACAGAGTGCAAAACCACCGCTGAGCGTAAAACTAACTAATTAGCAAAAAGGCAGCCATACATTTTGCGAATATAAACGACTAATTGAAATCAGACCCACACTTAGCATGACTTGATTTCTAACAAAAAATAGCAAAGATGAAGACCGGTCTGAGTGTTGTTTGTTCTAATTTTAGCTTGTTAATTATTTCGGATGAATCTCTCGCTGGTAGTATAACTGAATTTACAATTTGTATCGTCAATGCTTATATGTATGTATGTCTTGATTGTAGCTAAACAACTTCTGCGTACATATAAGTCTATAGAGGACGAAACGATTTTCTTCACTTGCATGCCGATTTTGAAGAAAGAGGTAATAAGTGAGCTCTAGCTAGGTGCCCTGTTTGGACAATTTTACAACTAAAGTTGAGGAGTAAGTTAATGAAATCTACAGTGCTTTCCAAAAGTATAACCGCACCCTGTAAAAGGTCTTCTCCAGGATACTCTAAACGGATACATGCCCTTTATTATTTTTTTATTTTATGGCGTAGTGGTTAGTGTGTCGGATCACTACGCAAGAGGTTCCAAGTTTGAATCCCAGAAAACACCAAAAAGTTTTTTCACGATCCCACCTCTCGCGAACGTCTAACAAACATCCGAGAGTATTGTTGTCACGAGAAAGCTGTTCAAAACAAATTGCCGTTCGGATACGGCACTAAACTGTAGGTCCCTTCCATTCGTGTGAACAATATAACGCACACAACACGAGCTGTTGCGCCAAATATTTATTTATTTATTTTCATCAATTAACAAGTAATTATAGCAAAAAAAAAAAAATTCCCGATATTTTCTTTTGGGATTTCCAACAATAAAAAACTGTTTTGTCTATATAAAAAACTATATATATAAAAACTACAATTTCTTTGCAATTTTCATTCAGTTTTTATTGTGATTTTGACAAATAAGAATGCCGCTGATCCCACCCCGCAGTCTAATTTATAGTCGTCAGTAAATATTGAGGTATCATAATGTTTCATCTTCTCCCCGCTTTTCCACTCCGCTCTGGCTGGTATGCGCACAGCGAGGACTTTTTATGTTATCACTTCTTGCGGAACAAGTTGAGGATGTTGCAATGGCTATACGGTGGGGCAGTACAGCACCCAGAATTTTTAAGTCTGACAGCACTGCGCGTCGTCAAACTTGTGGCGTTTAGGCCAAGATGAAGGAGGTACAAGAGGATTGTAAGTGCTTTCGTAGGACTTGACCGCAGTGTGCCTGTGGTACCTATAGCTGCCGTTCTCTGTACTCTGTTTAATTTATCGATATTGCAACATTTGATTAGTGCAGGCCACCACACTAATGACACATATGTAAGTATCGGTTGTACCGCTGCTCTGACATCCAAAAGGTGATTTTAGGTCGAAGTCCCCCCTTTTTACCAAATGTTCTATTGCATGGCTGATTAAGAACTTCAAACTATGATACATGACTCCAAATATACCAGGGGCTAAAGCGAAGCCCATATGCGGTACCGGTTAACTGATGCACATGAAAAATAATGGACCTACATCAATTGTGCACAACTACTGAACTTTCGTTCTTGTGGACTCACTATCAGAACGAAAGCTTTGTAAGTATCTTCGAAAATTCGTAAGGTAAAAATTAGTATGTCGAGGACTTACTGAACAAACTTTTACCTAATGAGTTAGCCGTTCACGTATAAGACTATGTGGCCCGATTTGTTATATTCGTTTTCTTACTCCATTGCCTTGAGAAATATAGACGTCGCCTATGAAAATATTTTGGATTCGATGATATGCAATAAAAGAAATTGTGAGTGGATCATTCTCCCCTTTGCAGGTGGCGGGACAACAGTTAGTGGAATGAATAAATGGGGCAGCAATGATAATAATGATAGAGGCTATTTAACAAAGCCAAGCATGGAGCAGACTGGAAAAATTACACTGAGAAGCTAAAGAAGAGCCACATTCAAGTTTGACCCTCTTCCGGTTTTCTTTTCTTCTTAGTTCCTCCCGTAGTTTATGCAGTCTCAGCCCGCAGAAGGGTTTTGGACCGACGAAGGCGGTCCCACACCCCTCTCCTGCTAGTTCACCAACTGCTTCATTACCGTCTACTCCTTGACGTGACCTGATACCCAGTAGAGGGTGATTTTGTTGTTCTCACTGAGTCTGTTTAGCTTAGCAAGACATTCCCATACCAGTTTTGACCTGATTTCATGCGAGATCAGTGCTTTTATGGCGGCCTGGCTGTCCGACATTATTGCGATATCTTGTCCATAATACTTCCTGTCGATGTTAAATTGGGCGAATCTTTAAATTGCATGTACCTCTACTTGAGTACGTTTCCATTGCTTCCGAGTAATTGGTTCTGGATGCGTGTGCACCTGTCCCAGTTAACGTGAATGTTTTGGATCCATCCGTGCACCATTTTATGGTGTTTTGTTTGATTTGGTACTTCTCTGGTTAACTGGTCAATTCTCTTTTACTACTTAGCTTTGAGTTGAATTTCCTCTTGAAGCAGTATTTTTTACCATATCATCTATGGGCGAGTCCAGAAGTGGGATTGATTTGGAAAGTGATTCCCGCTCTTATGTGCTATGCATCTATCCCGACTCTTTTTTTAATTGCTCTTAGTATGGTTTCCTTGCCGATTCTTTCTTCTTGATTATATATTTTTATTTATTTGCTTAGTACAAGCATTGAAGGACTTTAACAATTTAATACTTAAATTATGAAATTATATTTAAACAAAAATAACTAAACTTAATCTACTTATAGGGAAATTTGTAGTGCCTGAAGGGAATTTCTCAGGGTGGATCTTGAGATGTGGAAATCAAAAGTTGGTTAAACGCAGCATTCTGGACGTGGGTTCAAAATGGCCATAATTAGTGCGGTGAGTAGAGAGACGAAATCGAGGTACAGACCTAAGATTGCGAGAGTTAGTGTTTAGGTTGATCATTTAAAGAAGAGCGGGGGCATCAATCGTACCTGCTAGCAGCTGATGTACAAAGAGTATGTCAGCAACTTCACGACGCCCTAAGAGAGTTTGTAAATTGGTCAAATTAAGCCGATTTTCATACGGAGGCAAAGTGTATCTGTCAGCCCAAGAGAGATCACGTAAGGCGAAACGTATGAATCTACGCTGAACTGCTTCACTTCTCAGATAATGACTATCGTGATAGGTTGACCAAACTTAGCTAGCGTATTTAAGGATAGGCCTGACGAAGGTGTGAGTACTCGTAATTGTCCTTGAGCATGTGGGTAATTGTCCTTGAGCATGTTGATGTTTTCAAGTACCATATCCATCGTTATCTGAATTAAGGCAAAAGAAGTTTGCAAACAGTTGCTCAAGTAGGTAAAGTAGTCAGAGTCAGGTTCATGCGAATGGTCTGTGTACGACTGGCTGAAAAATGCCACGAAGAGGCTAACGATTATATCAGGGTCAGCTGATGGAATGCTGCATAGTTTTAGAGTGGAAGGAAATATATCTGATTTTCTTTTGACTTTGATAAATTGGTAAAAGCGCTTCGGGTTAGACTCTGATGCATTTGATCGATATACTCCTGATAAAGAGATAGAGACAGTAAAGAAAAGCGGTCATAAGCAGAGAAGTAGTTACCGTATAGATACGACGGTGATAGGATCATTGCAACACTCTCGCAGCGTAACTTAACGATAAGATTCAGTGATATTGCGACGACTGGAAGTTGAAGATCAACCTTTGGAAGTTGGAAACCATTCTTTTCAGAACGCCGTTGTCTCTGGCCTCTAGGTATATCAGAAAGAATTGGCGAAAGTTCTCTATCGGTGGACCGTACGGGCGTTCACTTACGTGTTAAAATGTGGTCAGATACCTTGGACTTCGGCTAGACCAATATATGTATTTTAACAAACATGTACATAGATGCTGCTCTGGCCACAGCCCGAGCTGCCTTCGCCCTTACAAAGAGACTTTTTATAGCAAGCAACTTGATGCGGGTAAAGGTAATCTGCTACACGGCCCTCATTCGGCCCATGCTCGCATATGTATGCCTCGTGTGGTTCAATATAGGGGCAAGTAGGGTGGAAAGGATTCGGGTGTTTGAGAAGGCCTGCCTTCGGGCTTGCCTTCCTTGCACAGAAAACCAGAGTCTCAGTACAAAAATTTGTATTTTAATGAGGCCCTATACAACAGGGCGAATCTGATAAGAGTGGACAATTTCCTGGTCCAGATGACTCGAAGGCATGCAAGAGCAATGACCTCGATGAATAACCTGATCTTCGGGGCTTATTACCCCAACCATAGGTACCATGAGAGAGTGCGCGTTAACGGCTTTGTCCCGCCAGAAGCATTCCTCTATTTAGATCAGGTAAGTCTGATCCAGGATAGATCAGCGGTGCCGTTAATCTTCCACTTTGCCCGGACAATTGTGGATAGGCGGCTCAACTATAGCCGAGACGTCGCACAGAGCACTGAGGAGCGTCTCCGATTCAGTAGATCGGTATCGGAGCGAAATGTTAAAGACGTAAGCAAGCAGCACCAGCAATTCTGGTGGCTACTAGAGGGAGCTCCCTCGTCGATCCCTTTTGATCCGGGATAGGTGTATATTACGGCAAAGTTGGCCGCTAAATGTTTGCCTTGGCCGACTTACATAGTTTTTAAGTGTCTAGGTTTAGGTAGTCTAAGTGTAGGTTTAGTATTTAAAGGCACAGCACTTGGATAAAAAAAATAAGAAAATAAAAAAAAAGCATATTTAATTATGCCTGTAGTTGAGTTAAGTTAAGATTTATTTTTGAGGTAGCATTTAAGTTTCATATATAAAAAAATAACAAAAATAAGTAGTTCTCGTACAGTTTTTTTTTTTTTTTTGTTTAAATCAAAATTATTCTTAGTCATAATCGTTCTTAAATAAAATAGTATTAAGTAATAGATTAAGTCGAAAGACATAGTTAAGGATTAAGTTTAGCTTAAAGCGCCCACATAGGGCCAATAAGTTAGAATAAAATAATTAAGTTAGTTAAGCTAGCGTTTTTGTCTAGCATGTAAGTATAAATGAATTAAAATTAATAAAAAGATAAAAAAAAACGAGCAGTGTTTCGTGGGTGTATAGACTGATTGGGCAATACAAGAGAAGATTAGTGAGTAGAATATTTCAACGACAGTATCCATATTAGAATTAAATGAGATATAGTCAAAGTTAGTGTTGCTGATAAGACTTGTAAATTTGGGAAAGTCGGCTTTACGAAAATTAAAGTTAAAGAAGTTGCCAGGGTCAATGTATATGTTCCCATTTTCATAAGAGAAAAATAGAGATAAAGGAGGGTGGAATCTATCTAGCATTGACAGGAGGTGGAAACTCTCAAGGTCGACACAATTATCAGGGTCAGAAGAAAAGATGAGATCGAGTTGCCTATCCATAAAGTTGGCTGAGTCCCAATATTACTTTTAGTGCTGCTCTGGGACAGGTTCTCATAAATCATGTAATGCATATGCAAACTAGCCTTTGAACCTTACCAAGGGTTTTCCTTTACGTGTTCAATCTGGTTCTTGTGGCCCATGCTACTGCTCCGTACGTTATAACATTCATACATCCACCTTAAAAGGCAGTGGAACCCAAAATTATTTTTTAAAAAAATAAAAAATATCCATCGTGACCAATCAACTCAAAATTGTTGCCACACAATTTTTATTTTTAAGAAATTTGCATTCCACTACTTGGAAATGACATACCTCAGAGCCTGAAACCCCCTTGTCGCGAGGAAAATCGAGCCCACCCACCCAGAAAGTGATGGATTACGCGTTGCGTGCATTTTAATGTGTTTTTACTACAATTTGAAATTTTTTTGATCTGCATCGAAAATTACTTGTAGAAAATGTAGGGGCAAGACGACACATCCTGACACACAATTTTAGTGCTGTTGGGACAAAACGGGATATACCCACAAGATGTTTATATAGAAAACGTATCATTGCACTTATATGTCTCGTATAGTTTTTTCCTTACTTCGTTGCGCCCCATACCTACGGTTTCATTCGAGAAAATGTTTTGCACGGACATGCTTGTATCCGCGGACGTGTTTTTCTAAACATTGCTTATAGACGCGGAACTTACTTTCATAGAGGAAAAATGTTTTTTTTTTTGTAACGAAGATGAAAATCTGGAAAGACACTTCATGGTTTTCGGTTAGCAAATAGTGTGGGACTCTAACGGCACTAAAGACATCTCCTTAATCAAGACCAACCTATGAAAGACCGACAAATGATTTTTATTTCTTATACTTAAAATCGAGTTAAGGGAAATTTTAGTTTAGACCATCAGCTAATGAGGCTTGGTTCTTCTCAATTTTCAGATATTCTCTCGTTCATTTAAGACGATTTCTATATCGGGTAGCTTTCTAATCACTTCTGTCACTACGTACATTTACAGATGACGGTGCTAATCGCTATTTCTTATATACTAAGGGGATTTATTATTCCACGAAGGACTTTGTTTTGGAATGTCTGTATAAATAATTTTTTTTTTTGTTTTTTTTTTTTTTGTACCTCAAAGTTAGATGCCGTACGTCCAAACGGGCTTCAATACTTGCTTATATAGCATGATTTTGCTCAGGATGTCTTATCATTTTGTGACAGAGTGTATCTGATTTCCTTCCCAGTAACCAGTACATTTTTCTATATTTCAAGTTTAGTTTTTCTTTTCGATCCGCTTTTTCCATTTTAAATTCGAGTCCAAAGTCCTTATGTATTGACATGGGGTACAACTTGGTTATTATGAATATCGGAAGACTGTTTATCTTTTTGTTTGTGAAGTTTATGTCAGTTGATTTTGACTCATTGAGTTAGATACGCCACTGTTGCGTCCAATTTCTTACTCTATTGACTGCACTCTGCAGTTTCTCTGTTGCCTTCACAGTGCATTTATGTGGTAATATTGCAGTGTCATCTGCAAAAGGAGCCATCTTGGCATTGTTATCCAGCGGCATATCCCAAGTATACAACAGATACGGGATAGGCCTCAGGGCACTTCCTTGTGGAATACCTGCTTTAATTTTCTTCAATTCCGAATATTCTTGTTCGTATCGAACTTGAAAGAGTCGATCTGAAATATAGGATTTCAGTATTTCGTAATACTGTCTAGGTTTGCCAAACCTTGTCGAAGGCGAACTGATGATTCGGGATTAAACTCATTTTTCCTATAATTTCGCTAAGCTTAGACTTCTGTTGGTGGGTTTCATTACTTGTAAATTGGAAGTTTTTTTTAAGGCTATTGATGGCGTTCCTTCTAAAACATGGGCAGTTATTAGAACGTACCCTGGTGCTTTTCTATTTAATAATTTGTGTTGATACGTGCTTCTTACTTCTCTGAGCGTAACAAGGGGAATTTCATCTTCGTCCCTTTTATCAACGAACTCTAAGTGTTCAGTAGCTGCACTTGACAAGAAAGGCTTAAAAAAGTTCGACTGATGTTCTGCTTTTGTTTCGGTTTTCCGATCAATTTTCCGTCTGATGCTTTCAATGGCGAATTTTGTAACTGTGGTCTTTTTATATGCTTAAATAGCTGCTTTCCACAAGGAGTAGTTGGTGAACGCATCCGTATTTAAACTTCGTAGAAATCTAGTACAATACATAAATCATTTTTGAATTCACAGACTCGATTTTTATGTTCATTATTGAAACGGGGAACTTCGTGGTCTGCCATTTTCTGTGATCCCTTCTTTTTTTCTGACATCAAATCTTTTATTTTGACGAGGTATTTGAATTCAAGTTGTCTCTTGTGGTCTACTTTTCTCTGCAGCCTGTTGAATTAGCATTGAATTGTTCCACTTCATGTTCACTTTGCTCATTTGTTTCCATAGGAGATCTTAGGTTTATAGACACCTTTTGCTACGAAATAATAATAAGGTCAGCTATTTTGTTAGGATTAGAAGGCCAGTGTATAGGTGATCCAGGGGAAAATAATTCACAGTTATAACTACGGCTTGCTCGATAAAGCCTTTTTCTTTCTGTTGCTGTTAGCCTAGGTCTCCAGTGGGTATGTTTGGCATTGAAGTCACCACCAACAAGAAAGTTATGTCCTAGCAAATTTAGGAGTTCTTCTTAGTCCAGGTGTTCAGTTGGGGAACACCTGGGTGGGCAGTACATAGCTGCTACCTTAAACTTTCTTTTTTACACTAATACTTATTATTGTTCTTGGCTTCTTCATAATGTTTCAGGTTCTTTATAATACGAGTAAGTATACCTGATCCTCCTCTGACTTTGTCAGCTGGATATGGAGCTTGAAAACATGTATAGTTTGGTATTTTAATATTAGGACTTTTTCTTTTGGGAACGTGTTTCGAAAGCTAGGCATATAGTATGTCTACTTTTTAAATGATTAGTTGACCGTTTGCATTTCATGCTTTGATTTTTAGTGTTCTGCTCATCATTGTTTTTGAGAGCGACTTCTTCTTAAACTTAACTGTTTAATTTTAACAGGATTTAATTTTTTTTATGAAAGTTTTCTCATCCTCTCTCACATTTTTAAAAATTTAGGAATAGGATTTGCTTTTCCCACGCTTTTGTTTTGAACAATTTCTTTGGTCGGTTGATTTTTAGGTTTATTTTCAATCGTTGATTTTTTATTTACTACATATTGAGGATCAGTTTTATGTTTATTAGATGTATACGCTTACTTTTACATTCTTGGAATTTTTTTTGCAACTATACATCCTCAATAGTTTACAGGTTTTGGTTCTTTGGTTGGATATTTGCCTGCACATTTTACACAGGCAATGTCGCGGTTGGAGTATTTTTGAGTACGTCCAAAGTCTTGGCAAAGTTTACAAAGTGGAACAATTTTGGACTTTCTAAGTGGCTTTCCAACTATGTACATTGATGTAATAGTGTAGGTCTGATGAATAAAGGCAGAGGCCTCTTTTTATCAATGTTTCTCCGTTGAAATTTTTAGTTGTCTCATTTTCATTAGATTGCTGGCTAGAACTTGAAATCATTTTTGGCCAAGTCTTGAATGATTTCTTTTGCATCGCATGAGAAATGAAGACTACTACTTTTATGGACCTCATAGCTTTATTTTCATATAAATGCCACGGTATTTTATTTTTGCTCAATTCTTCAGTGACAGATCTACATACATGTCATCGATCGTTGTATACTACCTTGATCAAAAAGTTTTTTAGGTTGACATATCTGTCATTAACATTCCCTCCAAATTCTAGCGTCGTAGCTTGTCATTTGTAAAAGCTACGCTGCCGAGAGTACATCTGCCTCCGTGTGATTTCGATTTTTTACGATTTTAAAAATGGGATCAACTTTGCAACAACGAGTTTGCATCAAATTTTGTGTTAAAAATGGATTCATCAGCTGAATCTGACCTAACATTCATCAAACGCATAATTACTGGATATGAGACGTGGGTTTATGAGTACGAAACCCAATACAGACATCAGGCGAATGAATGGCGTACGCCGAATGAGCCAAGACCAAAATAACCATGTCGTTTTCAGTCGAAAAAGAAGGCGACGCTCACGGTTTTCATAGATTACAACGGTGTTGTGCATCATGGATTCTTGCCACAAGATCAAACAGACAACAAGGCTTATTATTTGGACGTTATGAGACGTTAATTCGCCAAGAAAGACCGGATTTGTGGGCAACCAGCTCGTGGGTTTTGCACCACGATAACGCACCGTCGCACAATGCCACCCTTATTCGTGAGTTTTTGACAAAGAGCAGTACGAATACCATCCCACAGCCACCGAATTCGCCTGATTTGGCTCCCTGCAATTTCTATCTGTTCGATCGACTAAAAAAAGCGGCTCCCGGGAACGAGTTTTACCAGCCGATAATAGAAAAATCGAAGACGACTCTGATGGCTACACCAAAATCCGATTATAAAAAATGATTCAAGGATTGGATCCTCGGGTATATTCTAACCTTATTCCCTTCGGGTAGGGGTTAGAATATACCCGAGGTAGACATGTCTGTTGTAAGAGGCGACTAGAATCCACAAAGCGGAAACGAAATCTTCGCAAAACTGGCAAATAAAAAAAAAAAATGACCCGGTCCTCCTGGTAGGGTTTGTGTGTAGAAATTACTGTACTATCCAATAAAACTAATACGGTTACAATAAATATGGCAATGAACAAAACAAATTATAAAAATACCACAGGTGGCAGACCAGGTAATTTGGAAAATCCACCCTCCTCGGAAGCCGGTCCCGTGGATTCTTGAGGGACCATTTATTGCTTCTTAAATAAACCTCTAGAAGGAGTTCACTCACGCGGAGAACTCCACCAAAATCGATAGCGCCAAAAAGCCTTACGGCGGAAGATAGCGCTATAAGTGTAAGTATTCCGAAAATACAAAAACAAAAATTTGAAATAGAAACCAGTATAGTGGAAAGTGAACCTAAAACAGAGTCACAAGCGAGAACAAAAACAAGTAACTATTATAACGAATGGCAAGCTGAACTCAAAACAAGTAAAAATCTTAATAGTTGCAAATTTGCAAAACCAAATAAAAGAACTGGAAAGAAGGTTCACTTTATTGGACTGCTCTAACATATGTCCTGCCCAACCTGCCCAGCAAAATAGTGAAAAAGAATACCTCACAAAAGTAAAAGGATACCTCACAGACGAAGAGGAGCTCGCACTGGAAACAGACGGCAAACTAAAGAAAAACAAAAGGCCTACGAAAAAACGCAAGGCAGACGAAAGTCCTGAGATGTCTGCAAGAAGACATGCTGCAAAACAAGCACAAGGAAATTTACAAGGTAAGACAAGTGATAAAAGGCTTGAAAAGATAACCATTGGTTGAAAAAAACAGTCATTACCACCACCAATAATGATCCCGGGAGTAGACAGATTTGGTGAGTTAAACAGGGTAATCGAACAAAAAACCAAAAAGGCTTGTAAATTCACATCCTATAATAACAATACATGGAAAATAAATGTCGATGACAGTGAAACATATAGAGAGTTTAATGTGAAGGAACATACCCCACAAAAAGTTGTCCGCTAAAGAAGGACGAGAAAGCAAAATGCATCAACTGTCATGGGGATCACCCAGCAAATTATAGAGGTTGTCCGATGACAAAGAATATCAAATCCATCCAATAACAAAAGCAAACAAAAAGTAAACGTTGAAAACATGAAACTAGACGAAGTACCAATTGCTACTAAAACAAACATACCAACTGTAGATAGTAAATCGTATTCCCAAATTGTGAAAAATACAAGTAAAGTAGAGGAAATATCGGCAAATGAAATGCTTATTACTATTATCCAAAGATTGGATAATCAGGATAAAATAATTAAACTGCTAAGCAAAGAAGCAGAAAAAAATCAACAAAATATTAATGATTAAAAATAATCTAAAAGTCGCAACGTGGAATGCAAATGGTTTACACATCCCTGAATTTCAGATATTTTTATTTAACGAAGACATTGATGTTTGCCTGATTTCTGAAACTCATTTCAAACAGGGAACAAAGATTACAATTTCTGGGTATCTTTGTTACCACTCTCCTCATCCAGCTGACAGTGCCAGTTAAGGTAGTGCTGTAATTGTGAAAAGTACCTTGGAGCCTTATGAATTGCCAAAAATAGCAAAACGAACAATGCAAGTAGCGACAAAAAACATAAAAGCAAAGAGTTTAAAATAGCTATGAAATACTGCCCACCCAGGCACTCGCCTACAGAGGAAGATCTAATTGACCTTTTTCAAATGCACCATCATCGGTGGTGATTTCAATGCTACACATACATACTGGGGTTCAAGACTAATAGCAACAAAAGGCAGGAAGCTTTACAAATCAGGGCGAAATTTTAACTGTGAATTTATTTCGACTGGATCACCATCTAATTGGCCATCTGATCCAACGAAAATACCAGATGTTATTGACTTCTTCACAACGAAACGTATTAATAGAAAAGAAGTTAAAGTTAAAAGCAGTGATGATTTGTCATCGGATCATACACCTGTAATCCTAACAGTCAACGGTGTATGTTCTATTGAACAGATAAAAAACCCACGACTAACAAACGACAGAAAGAACTGGTGTAAATTCCGAGAACATCTCGAAGGTTTCATTAACCTTACATCTCCACTTGTCACAACAAAATATATTGACATTGAAACAGAACAATTCATTGCCGATGTACATACAACAAGCAGCAGAAGATAGTACACCGACTTATCAACAAAAAAAAAATAGTCCTCGCGTGAAATACCCCTCGGAAATCTAGCAACAGATACTTGAAAAGAGAAGAGCTCGTAGAAAATGGCAAACGACAAGATATCCCGGCGATAAAAGGCTGAATTATAATAGTAGAATGCTTTCGTACGACCACTTCCGAAACAGAGCGAATACACAGGATTTGTATTGTGTGACCATAATAGCTTTTTGCTTCGATTCGTTAAATTTCGTTCACTTTTGCTCACTTAAGGTAAAAGCGCCTAAAGAAAAGCCATCAGATTCTGACATGCAGACGAGTGCTCAAGCATCAACATCAACAAAAACGAACACTGATAATTCGGAAAACCCCGTATCTCACGTCTTTTCCATTATCCTTGCGAGGCTTGAGGAGCAAACAAAAACAAACATGCTAATTGTCGAAAGGTTGGAGAAGCTTGAATATAAGCTTAACAATAGGAGCATTTCAAAACGAACATGACGAAACTTCTTAAAATTGTTGCATGGAACGCCAACGGTCTCATACAAAGACTAGAAGAGCTAGAAATATTTCTACGGGAAAAGGACATTGACATATGTTTGATCTGTGAAACTCACCTGACGAAACTATCGCGTGTAAACATTACTGGATACAGTACCTATCACGCTTATCACCCGTCGGAAAGAGCCAGAGGCGGGATCGTCTTTAATCATAAAAGATTGCATCGAACACTCTGAAGAGATTATGATAGAGCTTGAAACAATGCAGGTGAGCACTGTACGCGTGAAAAATGGGCATTACTCTTTCAATGTCTCGTCTATTTATTGTCCACTGCGGTGCAGGCTTGAAAAAAATGATTTTACAAATATTTTCAACTCTCTTGGACCGAATTTTATTATTGGCGGTGATTTTAATGCAAAACACACCTTCTGGGGTTCAAGATGTGTCTCACAAAAAAGGCAGAGCACTTTACAACGCCTGCATGCAACACAGATGCGACTTTCACTCGACTGGTAAACCAACATATTGGCCGACTGATAACAACAAAATACCCGATCTGATCGATTTCTTTGTTGTAAAAGGAATACCAGACAAATGTATTAAAATTGATGAAAGTTTTGATCTCTCTTCCGATCATTCCCCTATCATTCTAACGATGAGCGAACGCCTAATTAAAAAAGATGTACCTGCTAGACTAACTAGCAGAAAAACTGATTGGGAAGGCTTTAAAAAAGACATTGAAGAACATATCGAACTGAGAGTATCACTTAGGACGTCTTCTGAACTCGAAATCGAAATTGATCGTTTTGTTGAAGTTCTGCAGCGCGCCGCGTGGAAAAATACTCCCTATCAAAGGAAAACGCCAATCAATCATGGCCAAAAATATCCACCGGAAATAAAAGAAATGGTAAGGGAGAAGAGAAAAGCGCGTAAAAAATGGCAACAAACTCGTGCTCCGCAACATAAATCGCATTTGAATCGTTTGTGTAACTTGCTAAAAAAGGCCATAATTGATTTTAAAAACCGGACAATACAAACCAGCATTGAAAGCTTAACAGCGGACAAAGATTCCAATTATTCGCTCTGGAAAGCTATAAAAGGCATTAAAAAACCGAAAATACAAGCGGCCCCAATCAAGAAAAATGACAACGAATGGGCCAAGAATGATAAAGACAAAGCAGAGGTCTTTGCCGCCCATTTAGAAGAAACATTTAAACCATTTGATGGGCAAGCGCTTGCTGAAAATGATAATGCGTCGGATATAGCATTTCACAATTACACAGTAAGAAATGCAAGGCTGACCGAACTTCAACAAGAAATAAAGAAACTGAAACCGAATAAAGCTCCTGGATACGACCTAATCACAGCAGAGCTTCTTAAATCGTTACCTAGAAAAGCGTTAGTTAAGTTCCTTTACATTATAAACGCAGCGATAAGATTAGAATATGTTCCGAGTCAATGGAAAGTCGCGGAAGTAATAATGATTCTGAAGCCTGGAAAACCACCGAATGATAAAAAATCGTATAGACCTATTTCGCTGCTGCCGATTATGTCTAAAGTTTTCGAAAGAATAGTACTTAAGCGATTACAGCCGGTTATAGAAGAAGGATCTCTTATTCCCAATCACCAGTTTGGGTTTAGAACCAAGCACTCAACAATAGACCAAGTGCATAGAATAACTGATTTAATTGAAAAAGCTTACGAAGAAAAAAAGATTTGCTCGAGCATATTCCTTGATGTTTCTCAAGCCTTTGACAAGGTCTGGCATGAAGGCTTGAAATATAAATTACGACAAGTTCTGCCGGAACACTTATATAATATTCTAGAAAAATACTTGACGAATCGACTTTTCCGAGTCAAACACGGAAACGAATATTCGGAATTTAAAGAAATAAGGGCTGGGGTGCCGCAGGGAAGTGTCCTTGGACCGCTTTTGTACCTATTATATACTCGCGATATACCGCAAGAAGAAGGCACCGTATTAGCTACATTTGCCGACGACACTGCCATCCTGGCAACGGGTAAAACGATCGAAGAATCGACTGAAAAATTGCAAGAAGCATTGAATAAAGTAAATGAATGGACAAAGATTTGGCGACTAGCTTTAAACGAAAACAAATCTGTTCATGTCAATTTTACTTATAAGAAAATAAATAATTTGCCCATCTTTTCAAACTCGGTTCAAATTCCGTTTGCAAACGAGGCTAAGTATCTTGGAATGACACTTGATGCTAAGCTGAAGTGGAAATCGCACGTGAAGAAAAAACGTAAAGAACTCGAAACCAAATACAGAGAAATGTACTGGTTACTTGGAAAACATTCCAAGCTTAATATAGAGAACAAACTGCTTTTATACAAGCAAGTACTAAAGCCGATATGGACATATGGAATACAACTTTGGGGTTGTACCAAAATAAGTAATGTCAATATTTTACAAACTTTTGAAAATAAAGTGCTAAGATCAATAGTTAATGCACCGTGGTTTATTAGAAATAGCGATATCCATAGAGATTTAGGAATTGCGATTACAAGGACACGTTAACAATGAAGTCCTTCGAATTCTAGATGAGAGGAATCTACAGCGTCGTCTACAAAGGACTAAAACTTTCGACTTAACGCGATAGCAAGAAACCGCGCCTAATTTGCGGAACAAGCAGGAACTTTCAATGGAAAGGGACCTGCCAAACGATCTCAATACGTGAAAGAAAAACTGCTGGATAAGTCAAAACTTAGTTGTAGTATGTAATCAAAGAAATTTATCACGAAGGGAGGTTTTTTTAGTGAGTAAAAATCTCACACTACTATGAGCACGCGCTATCGATCCTCATAGTGTCTTCATGAAGATTTTTTACCTACCCTTGGGAAAAAAAAAAAAAAAAAAAAAAAAAACTTTTGCTCACTTACGAAAGAGCGGATGGATTCGCTCTTTCGTAAGTGTACGTATGAAAACTTGACAAGCGGTCCGCCATCTAAGTACTAACATCGCCCGATGGTGCTTGAAGTCGGTGATCGGACGAGAACCTTTGCTTCCGTACACATACGCCTATTATGGGCTACTTGAGCAATTGACAGTAGGTACTGAAGGAAACTTAACGTAGAATTAAGACATTAGCTTCCAATTGCTTCCGACTATTATAGTTTAGCCTAAAACCATATTTATAGGCTTAATAATACGAGTAAACTTAAAAAAGTAACACTGAATTCAAAAATGATTCTCTAGCTAAATACCTTTGTAATCTCACGGCTAACGAAGTCACGGAGTACTCCCTTTGGAAGGCTGCTAAGCGTTTAAAGAGACCTCAAAAGCAAGATCCCCCGTTGATCCCCCGGCGATCCAAAAGAAAAGGTTAAACTCTTTTGCCAGTGTTGTGATGATTTCCGAGAACAATAAATATATAATGATTATGAATAATGATGATGATATGTGATCAGGCACGAGAGGTGAAGTGAGATCAATGTTCGGCGGTCTACTCACTGGATTCAAGAAAACATCTGAGTCATTCAAATCGGTTGGTAGATTGTTTGATCCGCTTTGTCTGAAATTTGAGAAACGATTAAAAACAGGACTAAAACTACTTGCCTCTGGTATCATCTCAGGAACTGCGTTGTAACCGATGGTTTTGTATTGACGTATTTTCCAGTCCGAATCTGGTTCTGATGCCGACGCCAGTTACCTTGTTTCGACCAAGTACATCCCTCTTCCCAAGGTTTTCGTTATGATACCCTCCAACCAATTACAGAACTTTGACTCACTTGCAAATTCGGGTTTTGGCGTTTCAGGAACCATTGCGGACAACAAGTTTCGGTGTCGTCGACCATGTAAGTTTTCTGCTGGTGAAACTCCGCTATGGTCCGGTGAAAAACGATATGTTGAAAGAAAGATTGCTAAAGCATTCTCAGGTTTCGATGTGTCTTGTAAAATTTTGATAATTGAAGTTTCAAAAGTTCGCACCATTCTTTCAGCGGCTCCATTTGATTCAGGATTGAAAGGAACTGATCTGATGTGACAAATGGAGTTAAGATTACAGAACTTTCTAAACTCCTCCGAAGAAAACTGTGTGCCGTTGTTCGACACCAACGTTTTACGTAAGCAAAGATTGATCGTAAAGCATTGATTGTTGCCTTCGAAGTCGTTGAAGACATTCGGACTATAAACGGAAATTTGGACTTTGAAAAGGTCCCGCATAGTCCATGTGCAACCGCTCCCAGACGTCCTCAGTGATTGGCCAGCTGGTGCATTCTTTTGATGAATTACAGGCATTTACTTGGCACGTGGTGCACTTATTGACAGCTTCCGAGATGGCTTCGTCGATATTTGGCCACCAGCAGAAACGGCGGGCCATTTGTTTTGTTTTCGTGATTCCCGATTTCCTTGGTGAAGAAGCTTTAAAACCTTCATCTGAAGCTTAATGAGCACCACTACTCTTGGATTTTCGTTTTGGCAAATCAAGACTCCAGCAGTCGTATAGGCTAAAACTCCTCCGAAAGTAAGGTGCTAATTCGCTTTCAGCTTCGGACAACTGATTTGGCCAACCATCACACTGAGATACCTTTCTCAATATCGCATCTAGCTTGGATGCTTCCGCAATGGTTACTGCGTTGATAGGAAAATCTTCCATAACGGCCGAATAAACATGCTCCAGATGATGTCTTATCGAAATCAATGTCCGGTCCTATATGTAATCGTGAGAGGCAATCGGCGTTGCCATGGTGCTTGGTTGGTCGGTATCGGATAGTGTAGTTATACCCCATTAGTGTGATAGCCCAACGTTGCAAGCGCTGAATTGTCATTTGCGGCAGCTTTTTACTTGGGTGGAAAATCGACACTAATGGTTGATGATCGGTTATAAGTTCAAATTTCCGCCCGAACAAATAATGATGGAACTTCTTTACGCCATATATGATAGATAATGCCTCTTTTTCTATCTGGCTATATTTCTTCTGGGTTTCATGAAGCGTTTTCTGTGCGAAAGCAATGGGCCTCTCTGTCGAATCCGGGTAAACGTGAGAGATGACTGCTCCGATACCATGAGTAGAAGCGTCTGTCGCCAAGGTGATTGGCAAATCATCTCGGAAATGAACTAGTTTAGAAACATGTGCAATGCGGTCCTTGAACTCTTTGAATGCTCACTGCTGTTCCTTTTCCCAAAAGATTCTTTCGATGCTCGTAACTTATTTAAGGGGGCTGCTAATTGGGGAAAATTTTTGATAAATGAGTTGTAATAATTTATCTTATCGATGAACGCTTCCAACTCTTTTAGGTTTCGCGGGTGCGGTAACCCTTGAATTGGTTTGAGTCGAGACTTTGATGGCCGAATTCCCTTTTCATCGATAATGTGGCCCAAGTATTCGATTTCGCTTTTAGGAAAGTGGCATTTATCCCAACGACAGCGTAGCCCATGATGCTCAAAACGCTCTAGAAAAGTTTCCAGGTTGTGAATATGCTCCTAATTAGCTCTACCAGACACGATGACATCATCAAGGTATGACACACAGAACTTTAAGTCCGAAGTAATCTGCTCCATGTAGCGTTGAAAAATGCCGGTTGAACTGGATGTTCCGAAAGAAAATTGCTGATACTCGAAAAAGTCCAAATTCTGTGTTCACAATACACAACTTTTTTGATTCATCGTCAAGTGGGACCTGGAGGCATGCGTCCTTCTCCCTTGTAACTTATAAGAGTTCCTGGATCCGGGGTAATGGTGGGGGTTTATGGTTATTTTGAAATCGCCGCAGATTGTCAAAGCTCCATTTGGTTTCTTTACCACAACAATGAATGCTACCCACTGGCTCGTCTCCACATATCGCAAAATACCCAACTGTTTTAGACGTTCAATTTCCTTTTTTACGCCCACCCTTTGTGTGAATGGCATTGGTCGACGTTTAAAATAACGCGGCATACTGTTTGGCTTTAGCATGAGATGTGCTTTAAAAAACTTACTACAACCTAGATCGGGACGAAAAATTTGTTCATGCTTTTCGCAAAGAGACTTTACTTGAGATTCGAGTTTTCTTCTAGACTCCCATTCAATCTGCAATGCTGCATCCTCCTTCACCCGGTCGATTTTAAGCTGGAAAACATCAAACCAATCAAGCCCCATAATATTTACTCCTCGGTCACTATTTGCCACCAACAAGGGTAAATGAAAAGTTTGACTTCCCCTGCACACATCGACTTTGCTAACACCTTTGATCGGCACCTCAACATCTCCATAAGTCTTTAGAGTGCGCGTAGTTGGTGAACATTGCGGCATGCCTAGGCTTTTGTATCCCATTAGCAATACGATCGAACAAGAAGCTCCAGTGTCCAACTGGAAAGTCAGTGGGTGATTGTTCACTTGAAGCCTGATGAACATTTTATGACCACGACGTTCAATTGTCAACTGCGTTCTGGACCCTTCTTCCACGGCTGAAATACTTGGCTTCATGCTTTCATCGACCAAATTGATAGTATGGGCAGAGTAAGACTGTTTGCTTTGTGCACTACCTGTCCGGTTATCGCCATTAGATCGATGAGTGGACAAACACACACATTTTATGTGGCCTCGACGTTTGCACGAATCACAGACGGAATCCAGGTATTTACAATTGTTTCGCGCGTGGTGGACAAAACACCCAGGACACGACCTCCTTGTAAGGAAAATATTCGACTTACTTGACTGGGTCCTTAGCTGGTGAACATCAACGGCGATGTCTGCTGTTGTGGAAGTACTGCTTCCATGCATTATCTCAGACGCGGCTTTGGTGGATTCGAAAGCTGTTACGATCGTTTTCAATTCCTCTAAGGTAGGATTCTTCTTCTGGGTGGCGGCGATTCTCACAGATTCGTGTGGAGTGCAGAACGTGATCATATCGCTTATCATAAATTCAGCGTACGATTCATTGCACCCCTCCTTTGCACATACGAATGCACAATCTCTCGCTAGCCCACGTAGCTCGGCTATCCAGTCTGCAAATTTGTTCTGCAATATTCTTAAATGTTGCACAGGCTTTTGATAAAGTTTGGGATAAGGGTTTAGAGTATAAATTTCATAGGGACCCTCCTAGATTTAGCAGATAGATTCTTTATAGTTCGCTATAGCTCAGTGTACTCTGTGTTAAAGAAATACAAGTAGGTGTTCCACAGGGAAGTATTTCTAGGACCCACCCTATACTTATTATACACGAGTGATATACCGCATGCGAGTGATACTATGATAGCCACATTTGCAGATGACACTGGTCTTTTATCAAGAGATGGATGTGTAGCTAAAGCAACGGAAAAGCTACAAAATTCAGTTAACGAGATATGTGATTGGACGCAGCGATGGAGAATTAAACTTAATGAGTCAAAGTCCACCCATATCAATTTTACAAATAGAAAAATAAAAATAACGAATGTTCCCGTGGTTATTAATAATCAAGTAGTTCCTTACTCTAACACAGCTAAGTATCTGGGTATGAATCTGGATGCTAAACTGAAATGGAAGAAACATGTGAAAAAGAAAGAATAAAATCCTATTATATTATATAATAGATACTAAATCCGTTTGGACACATGGTATCCAATTATGGCGTTGTACAAAGAAAACGAATGTACAAATAATACAAACCTTTCAAAATAAGGTCCTTCGGGGAATAGTAAATCTTAGAAATAGTGACTTGCATCGAGATTTGCAGATTGACCTCGTAACAGATGTGATTTAAAAGTACGCAATGCGTCACAACGAGCGTTTGCAGATGCAAATTAATCCTGAGATAGATGACGTCTTAAATGCACGATATAATATTCGTAGGTTAAGAAAAACCAAACCCCATGAACTTTTTTGACAATTATGAGAGCCCGTATTTAAATTATAATACCTTCTCAAAACCGACTTAACGATGAAAATAAAATCTTTTGTCGATCACTAGTTAATTGGTCATGATCAAGGAGGGGTTTTTAGTGCGGTTAGAGTCCCACACTACTTTGGGTTTCGAACCACACTGTGTCTTTCGAGATTCACCTTCAATAAAAAAAAAAAGGATTGGATCAAGCGCTGGCATAAGTGCGTTTCAATCAATGGAGAGTACTTTGAAGGGGACAATATCGATTATCAAGAATAAACTTGTGTTTTCAATTTTCTGTATAAATCCCTGAAACTTTTTGATCAAGGTAGTATTTGCATTCTTTGTTCACATTTTTCTCAATGATGCTCTTCAGCTCGCCAAACATCTTTAAACCTGAGATAATGATTGGAGGTGGTGCAATTTGTCTGTTGCTTTTATCATTAGGTTTCTTTAGAGGAGCAGCTTGAACTATTGTAGCATCTCTTTTATTCCTTGATCCTCTGTGCTCCGTGTTACTGCTTTGTCTAACCTTACTACCTTTTCTTGACTTTTTCCAGAAGTCGCAGGGCCACACTCTGCTTTACGCTTTTTTGATGTGTTTGCTTTTCTTTCCTTCAATTTTAAACATAAGTTCGTTCTCATGTTTGGAACTCAGATTCAGTGTTTTGTTGGTTTAGGTGTACGGATACTGAGCTTTTCCTGTCAGGCAAGGGACTTTCTCTTCGAGCTCTTTCATGTGTTATAGTAGACTCTTAACCAATTCTTCAAGTTCTTTTCTGACTTGAATTTCATTTTGCCATTCTTTATATAAATTATTTCTTTCAACTTGAGCTAGCTGTTGGTTCCTTTTGACTTATGATTTTTACGTCATTTGTTCTTTTTTATTTGGATTTTCGTGGAACAACCTTCGGTGAAGAAATTTTTGGCTGTGTTCTGTGTGTTTTTAAAGTTGTTTTGAGGAGAATCTCTTTTGATTCCCCTATAGACTAATATTAAGATTCGTCAAGGCAGTATCACCCTGGTGATTTGTTGATGTTGAAGCGGCACTTGTTACCACTTCAACCTTTAGTTCCTAATTTGCTCCTTACCTCGGGTGGAGGGTAGCAAGTAATGAAAACGACTCTCTTTTCGAACAACAAAAACAAAGTAACTTTATTTAGTGCACTTACAAACTATTTATACATGATTTACAGGTGATTTCATCAAATGTTCTCACGGATAATTCTGATGAGTAGGCATTATCATAGTGCGCCTGGACGCAATGTGACACCACCTGAAGTTTAGTGGGAAAATTCTATACTGAGTGTGAGAACATTTGATGTGAACATTTCTAAGGTGAATCGACTATGTGCATTACGATATCTTATGTTCTATATGGGAGCGTGTGGGATGAGGTGAATGGACAGTGTGTATAATGATATCTTACATTCTATGTGGGAGCGTGTGGGATAAGGTGAATGGACAGTGTGTATTGAGAATGCTTATGTTAAGATAGGTTAGGGATTAGTGGAACAGCTGCAAGTATGATCTGATTCCTAACATCCTTCCCCGCGTTGAATTTGCAATATTCAACCAGAGTGATGATCGATGGTGATCTCAAAGTCCGCTCCCGCTGGTTGATTCTTGTGCTTGTCATCAGAAAGTGCCCCTTTGAGTGCAAAAGACCGAGGAACTGGTTCAATAGAATCCTTGGATTGGTCGTTGGTAGTACTGCATCTCTTCCAAATTAGGTAACAAACTACGGCAGTTATCACGAGGAGAATGAAGCTTGTCACACTATAGTAATGAATGTCATGATTATTAAGTGCTGACGGAAGCTCAGTTTTCATCTTCATGAGTCTGTGTTTAATATCATCTAATTCTGCTAGATGAGTCTCATAATGGTGCTGCTGATAAATTGTCGATCTGGTATGCTCAGGAACTAATGCCTCACTGATATTGGTTGCCGGTGTATAGAAAAGTCTTATTGTAGAGGAACGTATATCATGTGCTTGGATAGTGAATAGTTGTTGCTTGATGACACATCCTGGTTGTAATTTCAACAGTCCTGAATTTTCAATAACGAGTTGTTTAACAGTGCTACCGCAGACCACGTTTAATGATGTTCTTTCCGCCAACGAGTAAATCCATTGATTCGCAGCATGCAATTGTATCCAGTGTGGGCCGCCTTCAATTTTTGCTATGCGACATGCAGAGGATTGTTTGCCTTGGTTCATAAAATGTATCTCACAGGCACTGACTAGTGATCCATTTCTGTACATGGGACGACGCTCTTTGCAAAAAATGTTTTCTTCCTTAAGATAAATGCAGGAGCTCAACTCTTGTTCAGTCGTCGGATAATATTGGTCTCGAAACAAGTTCACCAGCATATACGGAAAAGAAGGTTGTATAGCGATAAAGGTGGTTCTGGCCTTCACTGGAACAGGTATGACGTGAAACAGTTCTAGGTTGTCTGCAGCTAGGATCGGTAGAGTGATCTTGAATATGATGTAGGTTAAGCTTGGTCTTCCTTTAATGTACATTAGATTGTAGAAACTTAGAATGTCATCCGGTTGAGCCGGAAGCTTCATTGAAGGTGGGAGATGTGATTTTATTTTGCTTATTTCTTCAAGAAGCTGCGCTGGTGGTAGCAGTAGCTCATTCTTCCATGCTGTGAGTCCATCATTACATCAATGATTGCGCGTTGAATCCGGCAGACGTTGGAGATCAGTAATATTGATTGAATAGTTATGGAAGCGAACAATTGTGACAATTGCACCTGGTAGATATCTTGTTGAGTTTGGTTAGTGGCTGATATGACTTGACTTAACTGGTGTTCCAGTTGAATAAAATGTTGGCTGGTGGTGTCTTGACTCTTCTTCATCACGTTAATTTTAGCATTTATCACCGAGGTCTGACTTTTGAATAGTTCAGACAGGTGCATTTCGTTTTGTTCAACTTTACGTATTGTGGATGTCATTTGGTCGGCATATTCAGAGTCGAGTACCCCAAACAATGTATTCGCGATGTTGCCTATAACGTTAATGGCCCCTCTTCTGGCTCTTCCTTTCCTTTGCCTTATTAGGACTTCATTACTCTGCATTAGCTCTTTAATAAGATGTTCAAATTGGTCGTTTATTTGGTGACAGTCGTTAGGTTTGAGCATTAGATTACAGACCTTCACTAATAGATTAACGTACCTATTTAAATTATCGAACTCCTTCCAATAAGAATCCATATTGTAGTAGGCAATCAAAGTCCATTCGCTCCTAATTATTCCCGATGGTCCGAGATTTTCAAAGAAAATTGCCGGCTGGTTTATGAAGGAGGTCGTTTCGATGGGTGTGGCAATGGTAACCGGAGTAATAAAACATGCAATAAGCAATGTAACGATAGTGGACCCCAAAGACATCTTCATCTTCTTTTTGGGCTGCGAGTTACTGTGACTGCCATTATGATCCGATTCTTCTCCTTGTGTACTCGTTGTTTCATGATCAGCATTAATATCTTCAGTTGGGAGTGGTGCCAGCTTATGAATGGGACGGCGTAGCACTCCTGTCGAAGTGCGAACATCAGCTACCCGAATCAGTCCATCGTCTCCTGGGTAAGTTTTTTCGATACGTCCTAATTTCCATCGTAATGGGGGTATATTGTCCTCCTTCATTATTACCATTGTTCCCAGTTTTACGTTTGGAACCCGCTGTTTCCACTTTGACCGATACTGTAGTTGGTTTAGATACTCCAGGTGCCATAGTCGCCAAAATTCATTTTTTAAGTGGGTCACTAGCTGCCATCGCTTAACTGAATTTAATTTTAATGGGTCTCAAAGTCCACTGATGAGTTTAGTGGTTCTTAAGTGAGGAAGTGTCCCGGTGTTAAAAACATTAAATCGTTAGGATCTGCTGACATTGGCGTTATTGGTCTTGAATTTAGTATTGCCTCTACTTCAGTGACAACCGTTTCCATTTCTTCATACGTTAATGCTGCCGCTTCTAATGTTGATTGTAGCAAGTGTTTGGCCGACTTAACAGCAGCTTCCCAAAGACCGCCGAAGTGTGGTGCTCGTGGAGGTATGAGATGGAAATCTGTTCCCTTCGAGCTGCATAATGATGTGATCTTGTTTAAGGCATACTGGGATTCAATAAATTCCTTCACTTCATGCAGCTGATTTTTTGCACCTATGAAGTTTGTTCCCTTGTCACAATAAATGTGTCGACAGGTTCCTCTTCTTGCAGTAAATCTTTTCAACGCTCCAATGAAGCCTTCGGCGGAGAGATCGGTGACCAGCTCCAAATGTATTGCATTTGTAGCGAAACAGCAAAAAACTGCAATGTAGGACTTTTGAGGGTGTTTTCATCGTACCTTGAAATGAGTCCATACCGGTCCGCAGAAATCTACACCCGAATTTGCAAACGGTCGTGCGGGTTGAATCCTCGCTGCAGGAAGATTTCAAATTAACTGATTTAATGTCTTGGGTCGAGCCCTTGCACAGAAGACACAATGCTGGACCACAGATCTAGCTAACATCTTTCCCTTTATGGGCCAATAATTTTGCCTTGTAATTCCCAATAGCGCCTGAGGGCCGACATGCCGATTCTTTAAATGAATTTCTGTGAGTATCACCTTTGTCAATGGGTGATTGTAAGAAAGTAAGATGGGGTGCTTTGCGTCATAGGATAAATTCGATGCTTCTAGTCTGCCACCAACTCTTATGATACCTTGATGATCAATGAACGGCGTAAGTCCAGAGAGAGGACTGGCTTTTGATACTTCACCGTACCTTATTAGTTGCGCCGAGTCTGTCGCAAACTCCTGATTCTGTACAGTTTTTAAAATGAGAATTCGTGCATCCTCTAATTCCGCAGCTTGAAGCTCCAGTGAATGAGCTCTGTTTCTTCGATTTGCATTGACAAACCGTGTCATGTAAGCTACAATACGCTGCAGCCTTTTAAATAAGTTCCTGTGATTTATGGCCTCAATCACAAAAACTTGCCTTTCTGGTACCATAGTTGTAGCTAGTGCCGATTTTTTCCGCTCCAAATCACAATTACTGGTTTTTATGTAAGACGGAGGCCAAATCTTCTCCTCGCCATGTAGAAACGGTGGTCCGTAGAACCACAAGTTACAGGTCCTTAATTTTTCCGCGGGTATACCTCTTGATAGTGGATCTGCTGGATTTTCTGTATCCCAAAATTTTTGAATTGCTTCTTCCACGCTCTGGTCATTGGTGCAAATTCCGCAGCTTTCCGTGGTGGAAGGAATCCTCCTAATTCTGCCCGCTACTATCCACCCGAAAAGAGTATTCTGCAGGATTGGCAGCTCTTCGGTAGTTTTATTTGACCGATTGCAAGAAATTCATGATAAAATTCTGCTACAAGCAGAAGATCTGCTCTACCAATGCCTTCAACGACCATTGAACTTTGCGTTGTTATCAATCCGAGTTTCTTGATCATTCTGTCGGTGATTATGTTGATTTGTGAGCCTGAATCTAATATTGCTCTGCCAATCGATTTTATCTCCTGCTTTAGTTTGTAGCTGAACTATTGCAGTGCTTAGTAGGACGTTTGTACCTTCTTGCTTCGAATGTGCTTTTAGAGTAACGGATTTCGCAGTGAGATTACCTAATCTCTCCGTATTGTTGGGAGTCGGTTTTGTATTTCTTACAGCCGTAGAGCCCGAAAATTCTCCCTTTGATGCTTCTTCCAAATGAAGAAGTGTGTTATGTTTCTTTTGGCATTTCATACAGCACCTGAAACTGCAATCACTTGCGTTATGACCTGGACGCAAACAGTTTCTGCAATACCTTGCCTTCTGCACAACGTTTAAGCGATTCCTTGGGCTTAAGTTCAAAAACTTCGGGCAACTATATAATTGATGATCACCCCTGCATGATATGAATGCTAGCCCTGCTGTTGCAATCGTCGGTAATGCTCGTGACATTCCTTGTCGTTTGTGTTGCTCTTCTTGATACGTCTTGTATGCTCTCGGTCCTAATGCTTCTAAAGACTGGAATCGAGTTTCCAGAAATGCCAAGAAGTCTTTTACTGATGGCAGTGCTTTTGGTTTCTTAAGCGATTGTTCCCATAACGAATGAGTAACTCGATCCAATCTTTTGAGAAGCATATGCATTAGTAGTGGGTCCCAATTTGTTGTATCAACGCCTAGGTTCTTTAGACTAAGAAGACATTCTTGCGTTGTATCATGTAGGCCCTTGATCATTGATGCACTTTCATTTTGGATTGTTGCTTGCATCATTAACTTGTTGAAGAGCGCTGTGACCAATAAACGGGTGTTCTCGTAGCGATCTGTAATGACCTTCCACGCCGCGCTATAATTGGCCTCAGATGTTGTAAAGTGCCGAATAAGTTTCTCGGCTTCGCCTGTGAGGGTGGTTTTGACGTACCACATTTTCTGGCAATGAAGAATCAGCTGGTTATGCACCAATTCCGTGTAGAGATCGCGAAACTGTCTCCATTTTAAATAGTCTCCATCGAATCTGGGCAGCACTATTTTCGGTAATTTTGAAATTTGGTTAGTCAATGCGTGAGGATTCTGATGAGCAGTCATTGAGAGTTCTGAGGCTGATTGTTCATGCAATTTGATAACTGCATTCTGAACCTCTTCTTCGATCAGAAAATACGTATCTACGTCGTAGATGGAGATATTTGGTTTCTCCATCATATCCCAAATTTTGCTGTGTAGCGTTTCTACAACTGACCAGTGCTGTTCAATAGCTTTGACCTTTACGGTGTAGAACTCTGCTGTATGCTGCTCCTTATCCTCTGCCAGTTGTGTTAATGTCTTCTTTGTCACATTAATCACTGTCTTTTGTTTTTGAATTAGCCCAGAAATATGAGTTCTGGGTTTGGCGATAGGACCGAATTTATCGCCCATCTCCAGCAGACCTAAATCTTGCTTTGGGTTTAAGCCGAACTGATTTGCCTCTTGTGCTGCGGCTGCAGCGCCATGATCTCCCCAATCCACCAGTTGCTTTTACTGCCCTTGGGGTTTACCTGGTTCTTCCCTGACAGAAAATGGTTGATACGCTGGGTTCTTTAATGCTTCGATGTTGAGCATGATGTCTGACATTGTGTCTTTAACCAGCTTGCTGATGCCGCTGTAGTAATCCTTGGCAAAGTAGTGGTGGTCCAATGCGGTGCTATACTTGTTTCGAATCAGATTGTCAGAGGTCCATCTCGAGGGTCCATCCTTCCGATAATTCGCGATGACTCGCTGAACCTCCCCTCCCATCGACTCTTGAATTGATGCTAGCTCCTCTAGACTCATCTCGTTGCCTTGTGAACCAGTGTTATAGCCCTGGTTACGCGTTTTAAATTAAGTCTCCTTTACCAGTGTATGCCCTCGTAACGCTGTGCGGGATTTAATGGACGCAGCTACCAGTGTTTTAGCCCTGGTAACGCTATTCAATTTTACCAGTGTATGCCCTGGTAACGCTGTTCAAATGATGTGAGAGTTCTCAATACTTGCTCCTTACCTCTGGTGGGGGGCAGCAAATATTGTGGTTGTGACACATTCAATGTACTTGATCACGTCGGGGTCACCAATGTTTTGAGGAGAATCTCTTTTGATTCCCCTATAGACTAATATTAAGATTCGTCAAGGCAGTATCACCCTGGCGATTTGTTGATGTTGAAGCGGCACTTGTTACCACTTCAACCTTTAGTTCCTAATTTGCTCCTTACCTCGGGTGGGGGGTAGCAAATAATGAAAACGACTCTCTTTTCGAACGACAAAAACAAAGTAACTTTATTTAGTGCACTTACAAACTATTTATACATGATTTACAGGTGATTTCATCAAATGTTCTCACGGATAATTCTGATGAGTAGGCATTATCATAGTGCGCCTGGACGCAATGTGACACCACCTGAAGTTTAGTGGGAAAATTCTATACTGAGTGTGAGAACATTTGATGTGAACATTTCTAAGGTGAATCGACTATGTGCATTACGATATCTTATGTTCTATATGGGAGCGTGTGGGATGAGGTGAACGGACAGTGTGTATAATGATATCTTACGTTCTATGTGGGAGCGTGTGGGATAAGGTGAATGGACAGTGTGTATTGAGAATGCTTATGTTAAGATAGGTTAGGGATTAGTGGAACAGCTGCAGGTGTGATCTGATTCCTAACAAAAGTCTTTCGGCTGGTCTAATGTAAAATCCTTAAATGGTCCTTCCCAGAATCCGTAGAACCGACCTTGAAAGAGGATGAATTTTCCAGCTTGGACGGTCTGCCACCTTGGGTATATAATCTGTTAGTTTTGTTCATTGCCATCATTTTTTAACCGTTTACTCACAGTTCATATTCAGCCGCCCCACTGGGGTCAGCCGCTGACCGGTGTGTGGAATTTTAGTCGCCTCCTACGGCAGAGCGTTAAACTCTCCTGGGTTTTTCTTTCAGTTTTATCTCTCAGCTATGTCATTATAACCATACCAGGAGCACGAATTCCCGACTACATTGCTCATATCATCATAAAGACTACTTCTTCGGGCTTTGTGGATTCAAGTCGCCTCGTACGGCAGGCATACCTTACCTCAGGGCTATTCTATCCCTGATCCTGGAGGGGGAGATAAAAATGTTTAACCAATTTTTGTGGAAATAATTATAAAGGCATTACTTTATTTCACCTAATTAATTTGAATAGCACAAGATTCCGCAGAACAGTTTTGCTAAATTCGTCTATTCTTCGTCTATCTTCTCTGCATAAACTTGTCTAGTGGGAATACCCTACAGATTTCTATAAGGTTGATATCTGGCTTCGAGATGGGCAATCCAAAATACTGCTTTCTTTTTTTAATCTTCACGCCACTTCGGAGAAGCGAAAACGGTGTATTTTAGCGTAATACTTCTGAAAAATTTAATTTTCTCCATCCAGTTGAATGTTAATTTTCGCTGAATTTAACTCTATGGGCAATATTTCAATCAGATTAAAAGCACACACACAAAATCTGACTTATCAAAATTTTGTTCTTCGACCTCAAATCGTACCCAGTGCCAGTCATGCAAATTTGTGGCCAATGGTCAATGGTTTAGGATTTCTCTGACCCTTCTGAAAATAACTGGCAAGTCAAATCTTGTTTTTATTTGACTCGTACAAAGCTTATTTTATAAGGCTTAGACGCAATATACTCTTTTTTGAAATATGAGAGGGCTCTGCATCTGACCTGCGATTTTCGCCATAAGTGAATTGCAATTTTACAAAATTGTGGACTAAAATTGAAGATCTGTTGATTTATTTTGCAATGGTCCATAGTCTTTGAGAATTCGAATTTTTAGCTTTTTTTCGTTACTTAGCAACTTTCCACAAGGTACTTTGAAAAAAATTAAGCAAATGTATTATGTGCATAAATTGGATGAACATTTTATGAAGTGGGATAGTAATAATGTAATACGTTTCGATATTACCTGTACCTGGTTGCAAGATTGCAAGGCTCCTGAATATACGAATGAACAGTAGTTCTTTTTTACTCACATAGGCACATATCTTACCAACATCACACTCATGATAATTTTTTTCCAAAAGAGTATAAAGCTATTAGGAATTGCACGACTCGTTTAGAGTCTTCCATATCGAGAATGTCAATTGAAAACTTGAATGAAATTATTTTTCATCCAACTCCTCGATTGGGTTTTATACACTTTCGACTTTGTTAATAGCTTAAAATCTTTAAAAATTCGAAAATCACGATCTGTTCACCACTTATATTTCTGAAACCCAAATGAGGTGATGGAAGATGTATTGACATTTTGCCTCTTCGACTACATGAATGGTAATTTACTTCTGAGAGCCCATTTAATCAATAAACAACCGAGCTGCTCATCACAATGCAAAAACAAATTGAACAATTCTTTGTTGCAGGCTACAATTCAATTTTCTTTCCGAAAATTGGTACTTTGTAATTCGAAAGGTAGCGTCAGTCACTCGAATTTCGGATATTTCATTCGTTAAGTGTTAGTCATATATGACTTTTATTTTCATTATAAATTCATTACATTCTTCACGAAGTATTCTAAGTCAAGTCTACTGCGGTTTGGCCTATGGCCTTATTCAACTTTACATTTTCTGTAACGAAGTGCATTTACGCAGTAGTTGTAAAGTAAATCCCAGCTACAATCTCCATTTAAAATTTGCTTCATTCACTTCTAAGACATACGAATTGGAATTTCTGACTGGAATTTCTTTTTAGATTGGGCATATTGCAAGGAAGTGAAATATATCCTCTCGTATTTTCATATTACAAAGATTGCATAAGATAGGTAGTTCTGGACAATGGGGAATTTAGCCTGCAGATTGATTATTTTTTCTTTGAAACTGAGACATTTTTCTGTGGAAAACATAAACCAGGTTATTTGAAAGAATTGATAAACTATAGTAACAAATTAGCATTTTATTGGTTTTGTATTATACGAGTACATTCTCACTTTTTTTAATGGCGATATTTTTTTTTACTTTATTTTCTATGCATCCAAGAGCCATAGTTCAATTGGAATTTTGTCAAATTTGTGTAGTAAGAACCTCCGATGGTTGATAGAAATTCACGTGCGAAAGACTCGCAACAAAATTAGGAAGTTGTTGGAAGATGTTTAGCAACTATTGCATTTATTTCGAAAGGGTTAGAGAGTGTCTAAACAAATTAGAATCGAGAAACGCTTTCGAAACGAATGCAATATGTTGCTAAATCGCTTTACAGAAATCAAAACTATTCGCACTTTATTGGTTTATGTATTTTTTTTCTTTTATTAATGGCATTATTGTTCGTCAGAGTGCTTTATTTTCTGTCGGTTCAAGAGCTATAAAACTATGTCAAATTTTTATAGTGAAGGACGTCCAATGAATGATGGAAATTCACGTAGACTATCAAGGAGCTGCTGTTAAGCACTCAAAGGAACACATCGCTTTTTCCCACTGAAATCAAATAATGTGATTATGTCATAACAATAAAAATAATATGTACCTTTATGCCATAATATTGCTAAAGACAACGTAAATTAAAAATATGTTTAACATGCAGCACACCCTCCTCGTCTACGTTGACATAGGTCAACGGCATTTCAGAACGAGAGACTTGCAACGAATTTCGAAAGTTATGGGAAGATGTTTAGCAACATACTGCTTTCGTTTCGATAAAGTTAGAGAGTGTTAAATTAAATTAGAATCGAAAAACGGAATACAGAGTAGGGCCATGTTGTACTGTTGAGGAGCAGTGAGCAAGCAGTGTATGTTTAGTGTTGTCTGTGTAGGGTTGAAGCAATAAAAATGTAGCAGTGATAGCAATCAGTTTCACCTTTTCATATATATAAGTGATTTTACCTAGTACTTGAGCGCATGGACGAACTAACGCAAAATGATATGAAAGCCTTATGGATAAGAAACTAATCTTCATTTTCATTCAGCCAACTTAAAAACAAAGCTAAAAATTCTGTTTAAATTACAATTTTAGTTTTTTATTCTTTTCTTTATTTATAATCAATGAAACTCTTCTTATTATTTTTAAATTGTTTTTTAAATACCTTTCAATAAACAAAAAAAAAAAAAAAAATCGCGAGAACAAAACAAAAAAAAAGAGAACTATATATAATCTATATGTATAAAGAGAATCGCACAAAAGAAGCTTTCATACAACAACAACACACACAGTCTACAAGGATCTACTTGTAACAATATAGCACAGATAATAAATATACCTAGATGTCTCATTCATATGGGAAGAAGTTATATATATATACGTTGAGTTTTATTAAAGCTTAAACTTCTTACAATAGGGAAAAAATCAGAACACAGAACGTTTGGTTTTCTGCTCACATTTTAGTCCATCTTGTCACTCACACATACCGTTGTTTAACTTCAATGTAAAAAAGAAACAAAAAAAATATTTTGTGCGACTGCGGTCATTTCACTTCATTTTTAATGCATTTTTATTATTACTTCATTAAACTTATAGCTAGACAAAAAACGCTTAAATCTAGCTTAACTATCTTAACTATTCTTATTCTAACTTACTGGCCCTATGCGGGCGCTCTAAGTTAAACCTAATACTTAAAACTATGTCTTTCGACGTCACTGACTTTATGTGTTTATTTATTTTATTATTCAATTATCTATTGATACTAAGAAAAATGTTTAATAAATGGAAAAAACTTAGTATATGAACTTATTTTTGAATCTTCTTATATATAAAACTTACAAATCTAACTTAAAATAAATCTTAAAACTACCTTATTCTAAATTAATCTTATTCTATCTTACGTATTTTTATACGTAAATTTAATTTTTTTTTTTGGTTTTTTTATAAATTTTTTTTGGTTTTTTTTTATCGAGTGCTGTTTTTTTTATATTTTTTGTGTTTTTTTTGTGATTTTTTTGTATTTTTGCATCCCAGTGCCGTGGATTTATATTTTTTTTATTTTTTTTTATTAAAATATTACCTACAACCTACCTAAACTACCTAAACCTTAAACTATGTAAGTCGGCCATGGATAGCAAACAGCCAACTTCAAACATTCAACAGGCTATCCTGGATTAGGGGGAAACGACGAAGGAGTTTCTTCTGACTGACGTTGTACGTCCTCAACATCACGACCCGATACCGCCCTACTAAACCGGAGACGCTCCACACTGCCATGCGCAACGTCTCTGTCGTAGTTGAGTCGCCTATCCACAGCTGTCCGAGCAACGTGGAAGATTAACGGAACCGCCAATCTGTCCTGGATCAGACCTTTCTCATCAAAATAGAGGAACGCCTCTGGGGGAACAAAGCCGTTAAGGCGCACTCTCTCTTGATACTCGTAATTGGGGTAATAAGCCCCGGAGATCAGGTTGTTCGTCGAGCTCATTGCTCTTGCAATGTGCCTTCGAATCAGCTTGATAACGAAATTATCCACTCTTATTAGGTTAGCCCTGTTGTATAGGACCTCATTGGGATAGAATTTTATGTACTGGGACTCTGGTGTTCTGTATAAATGAAGGCAAGCCCTCTCAAACACCCGAATCTTTTCCAACAAGCTTGCTCCCACGTTGAACCACATGGGACATCCATATATGAGCATGGGCCGGATGAGGGCCGTGTAGCAGATTACCTTTACCCTTGCATCGAGTTGCTTGCTATAAAAAAGTCTCTTTGTAAGGGCAAAAGCACCTTTGGCTCTGGCCAGAGCAGCATCTATATATTTGTTAAAATATAGATATTGGTCTAACCAAAGCCCCAGGTATCTGACTACACTTTGACTCGCAAGTGGCTGCCCGTGCGGTCCAACTATTGAGAACTTTCGCCAATTCTTTCTGGTATCCCTAGAGGCCCCAGACAACGGCGTCCTAAAAAGAATGGTTTCCGATTTCTGGAAGTTGATCTTCAACTTCCAGTCATCGCAATATCGCTGAATCTTATCGAATTCACGTTGCAAGAGAATTGCAATGACCTCGATTTTTGGTCCTGATCTGTACGCGATCAAGTCGTCTGCGTACGCCATGGCATGGTGAAGTGATCCTATCAGATCGCTCGTGTAAATGTGCACAAGGACGCGATTTTCCAGATCGTAGTTTGGGCAAATGATATCGTTCACCTTGTACACTTCCTGGAAAATCGCTCCTATAGCCTCTAACTTTTCCTGCGGATCTTCAATCACAAAGAAGTTGTCATCCTCTACTGCATTTTCTGGATCTATACCTGCTGTTATAAGTATTCGTCCATTGTTCGTCGTTCGGGGGATCTTAAGATACGGAAGGTCGTTTTGATTATTCCTCCGAAATATTTTATTTATTTGCGGGAACATACTCGGGTTGTTGGATTTTACAGCCCGAATTTTGTTGTTCCAATGCAAATTTACAGAAAGTCTGTAATTTTCTCTAATTAATTTCTGGAGGTTTTTAATCAACGACTTCAACGTCCTAATCTCCGAGTTTTGTCTGTCAGTAAACTGCCTGTACAAGGTTTTTAATCTCGACAGCAGTCTACTTTTGTGTTGGTGTAGTGCGTCAATTGTTGCATTGCGGAATATGTCTGCGTTGTCAGTATGTTGATACCGAGGTATCGTATTGTCCATAGTTCGTTTAATTGTCTCGTCCATTTGTTTTAGGTACCAGTCAATCTCCTCGTTTGACAGATTCCTATTGGACGGTGGGTAGAGCGAATTCGAGGAGAGTGCTCTTGGCAAAGTTCTTGAGAAACGAGTCCAACGCGTCCTACTATAATTGTAGGAGTACGTTTGGACAAACTCCTCTAACTCCGCAATTTCGTTGGGAATCATTATTACGGCACTGAGTCCGCAATGGTCACTGTCATACACAAATGTGTGCAGACAGTTTATAGTTTGTCGGTCCATGTCGGTCAGTTGTAACCGTACGTCGAACAGCATAAGATCCAGATAGGAGCCGCTTCTAGGAAACGACGGACTATCTGTAGTTTTCAAATCGAGTTTATACTCGACACTGTGCCGACCCCACCAATTGAATAGTAGGTTCCCTCTAGGAGTTGATGTGTTGTTTCCCCAATCTCTATGTTTGGCGTTTAGATCTCCGGCCATGATGATATAATTCTCCTCCGACTCCAGCCTTAGGCATCGAAAAAGTGTCTCGAGCTCTGAAATAAATAAAGTAGATTGAGTAGCTTCAGGTGCATAGAGTGCGACCAAGTACATCCTCTTTCCACTACGGAGAGGGATGCACACAATACACGCTTCCAGCTCCTGGAACCTTCGCACTTCACCGCTGTACATAACTTTAATTTGCAGTTGTTTGCGTATGAAGATCGCAACACCACCTCCTTGTGTGGAGTTGGTTGTGCCCCAATTTGTGCTTCTGGGATAGCTTTGTTTCGCTAACCATAAGCACATCAGGGGTTTGGTCTTCTAGCAACTTAAACAATACGGCTCTTCGCTCGATCCTAATCAGTGAATTCACATTCACCGCAAGGATCTTCAAGGGTTGCTCCCCCATGTTCGTACCCATTACGACTGGAGGTGCGTTAGGCCCGGCAGAAGTGCGTAGATCTGGTCCACCCGCTTCGCCTGCTCCTGTACCTGACGTTGAAGCTGCTCCATCTACCCTTGGATAGAGCGCAAGATGGCCAGCAAGTTAGTTTGAGCTTCCGGTGCTTTAGGTGCTGGGGCCTGAGAAGCAACATTCGGTCTTTTCTGTTCAGCATTTCCCCGACCTGCCGCCATTTGGGCGTAGGTCACTTGGGGAGTCACGGATTGCGTTTGAATTGGAGCAGGTGGACGTTTCACTACGACCTTCTCCTGACGAACCAGATTTACTTACTTAATATACTGGAACTTAGGACAACCCCGATAGTTTGCGGTGTGTCCCGAGTTCCTGCATAAAGCACACGGGAGCTGGCTCTTATCTGCCACTCCATCCTTACCCAGAGTGCATTCCTCTGCTTTGTGGTTCTTTCCACAATTGACACATCGAGGCTGCATCTCGCAGTTCGACGCGGCGTGACCGAACCTTTAGCAGCGAACACATTGTAAAATGTTTTCGCTCCTTCTTAATTTTTCCCATGCAACAACCTGGTAGTCTAGGACTTTAATACTCCTTAGACCATCCAGTTTGCTATTTGGTGAAAGCTGAACTAGGAAGAACGGCAGTTTCCGCTTCTCCCTTTTGGCCCTAGCTGTGGTGAATGGCTTGACCCCTACGAATTCGAGCTCGTTGCACTCTTTCTCTTTAAGCAGCGCAAGGAGCGTCTCCGAATCAGTAGACGGATCTATCCCCCTCAGCAGCATAGTTTGCAGCTTTTCCCCCTTCGGGGTGAAGGAGAAGAACTCCGTCGTCGTGTCCCTAAGTAATTCTTTAATTTTTTTATATTCTTCCACTGTATTACAGTGGATAGCACGCCTATTTTCATTTAGTCTTTTAATAATAAAATGATTCCCTATGGCCGACTTACATAGTTCGGTGGTATCCTTCAGCTAAATTTTGTAGGTATTTATTGGCGGTACCCTCGCTTTTGTCGTCGTCTTCTGCTGCTGCTGCTGTTGCTGCAGAGTCTGCTGCTGTTGTTTCTGCTGCTGCTGCTGCTGCGGTTGTTGTTGAGATTCTTGCAGCGTTTTCTGCTGCTGTAGTAGTTGCTGCTGTTCTTTCAGCTGTAGAACACCAGCTGTAGAACACCACCACTACCTGTAGGGTAACTCACCACTTGGAATCACTGCTCTTTGCCTACTTAAGTGAAGGTGACTAATGTTCGAAATTATTATAAAAAATAACTAACTAACTTAACAAAATAATCATTAACTTAAATTAGGTTAGTATTAAATTGCACTTAAATTACCTTAACTGAAGTAGTTTCCAGGGGACACGAACGAGGACGTGGCAGGATATCGACCCCGACCCTCCCAACCTCCCAATAATCACTATCAATTTATCTGTTGAGTTTACTTTTTAAGAGTTAATTACATTTTGCAATTTTTTTTATTTTATTTCTGCAAATTCTCCTTTTTTAACCACTATTAGGAAATTTATTAAATTAATTTTGTGGTCATAACATACATACATTGAACCAATTCGGAAAATGTATATTTGTTGCCTTTATACATTCTTTGATTATATTTTCTTTTAAGTTAGATGCAAAAGGTAGTTTTCGAAAGTATTCGTAAAATATTTGTACATGAAGACGGCATACTTGAAAATATTTTTCCGAAGGCCATAAAAGAACCGTATTTTCTTTTGAATTTTCATATTCTTTTAATTTTATCAATACTTCCGTTAGATCGAAATTCTGTTTGTTCTTTGACATTTCTTCAGCACAATTTTCACAGATTTTGTTCATTTTTTTTTGTTTTAAAGAAGCAGTATCCGGGAAAGTATCTTGTAGCAAGGTCGTTGATCTGCGGTACCTTAACTGATATTGCGTCTTCATCTGGTGAATTAACTATATTGTTCGTTTTCTTGTTATTTTCAAAACATTCCTGATTCTTAAGAATGTCGTGATTTTGTGATAGCTCTTGGGTAAGTATTATTTGTTCTTCTACATCACTCTGCAAAATAGCATTCCAATCCACCTGTAGATATTTCGAATCGTCTTCTTCGCAGTTGGAACATTTCGATTTGAATAAAAATTTTGTCGATATAACTTTGGCTAGCAGGGAGTTAAATTCGGAAACTCTTGGATTACTTTTATTAATATTCCGAGCTCTTATTTTACCAAATAAGTTCTCTAACGGATCTTGATTAAATTTATTTACATAAATGCAATATAAATCATTATGATCCATGAATAATGTGTCTCTTATTCTTAAAAAGCTTTCTATAGTTAAGGCCAAGCCTTTGAAACAAAATGATCTATTTCTTGCGTTTGTGGGTTCGATGTTTAATATATAATCCTTCAATTCTTGTATAATTGCATATTTTGATCATTCCGTATAAGTGCTGGTTTTCCATTTAATAGGTCGAAATCTCGATCTATTTTTTTTATAAATTCAGCTGTCGATTTTGCAAACTGGACTACATGACTTGGAAATTTGTTGAGTTTTATTAAAGCTTCAATGCCGCGGGCTACAGATCTGCTTAGAATTTGTGCAGCCAATTTCACGTTCATTTTCTGAAACTCAGTATGATCAATGTATGCCGATGTAAGTTTTGGACATATTTTGGTAGTATTACTTTTTTCTGTGTTATAAAGGTATTCAATTACCTTCCAATTAACAATTCCATCAAAAGTGTTCAAATTGTATTTAAGTAAGTTGTGCCGAATACTCTTTATAAGATGAAGAATATCATACATTCCATATATGGATTTATTTTTGTAAGTCAAGTTAAAGTTTTTTTCATTTAGATTAAGTTTACACTACGATTTGTGGGTCCTTGATCACAGCAAATAGTTCTAACGGTTAGTTTCAGCTCCGCGCATATATCAAGAAAATTATATACCTCAATCTCAAGTTGTTTCATAGGTATATTGCTTGGACAAACGACATGATATAAAACTTGCTTAAAATTTCCGCATACACTCCAAATCATAAAAACGCACACAGACTTAGCGCATATATTAGATCTTTGTTTCCTTCCGCAATCAAGAAAACCTTCAATTTCATCTTTAAATTTATTGTAGGTTAGATTCGTCTGAAGGCTCATCTCATCAAATATAATCACGACTTCTTTTTCTTTTGGTGATAATGTCGAAGTTATTTTCTTTATTTCTAGAACATTTCTATTTATTCCATATTTTATTATAATGAAGACGGGTGCGGCAAGAATAGTCCAAGCTGATCCCGTAAAAAGTTGTATCCGGAAGACGAACTGAAAAAAATGCACTGCGAAATCCACTTCTCTTCGGTGTATTTTTTGTACTCTCAGATAGAATGAGCTTCGAAAATGTTTTAGTATTTTGATCAATACCAAGCAATAAATCAATTTCCTCTTGGATACTCTGCATTTCACGCACTGGCAGCCTTTTTACTTTCGATTTGCGGTTTCCTTTATTTGTTATCCTTAAGCTTTTGTTCAATTTCTTAAGCCTCTCAATTCGTTTAATATAAATAGATTGCCTTTTTATATGAGTCTCACAGTTGGCGCTAGTAAATTCAACATTATCATTGAATCTTTTTCTTGATAACCTTTTTGAAGACAAGTTTAGTTCTTCTACTGTAACATCATTCGAATCCAGTACTAATTTATTGCAGTTTTCATATATAACCTTAGCTCTCGTTGGATCAAAACAAATGAAATCGTCATCAGATATAGCAACACTTCGTTTTAACAAGAGAGAAGGATAAGCATTTTTTTTTAAATATTTATTTCCAATAAAGGCATTCTTAAAATGTTTGCTGCATATATAGGGCGTTTTAAAGCTTTTTATGTTTTGCCGAGACTCCTCTGCTAAAGCTAGCCATTCATCGTATTTAACTGTTCCTTTTTTAGGAAATTTAAATAATTTTCGATCATTTTTGGTTATAGAAGAGTGTGCAATTGCACACTTCGTTTTTTTCCAGGACATTTTTTCCTTGGAAACAATTTTCTTATGCCTTTTAATTTTTTAGTATATGTATGTATGTTAGTAATTAACCTGAAAACCTAAATGATTGATATTCGAGCAAAATCTCTCAAACCATTATTGAAATATTAAAGTAACTTTATATAAGATAACCTAAAATATTTATAATAATAAATAAAATATAATACTTGTATTGATTAATAAATGAATATAATATATTGTTACGGGCGCATGTAAAGCCCGACTAGTGAAGGAAGAAGAAGAAAGAGCAAAACGAAAACGTCATATATAGTAGATGGGGAGAGAGTTGTCATCCGTTGTTCTCGATCAGTCACATTTTTGGTGGGTTGTTCTGATTGTCTTTTTTTTGGACGAGTTGTCCAAGACCATAGATTAAAAATAAAAATCCCATATTTTCTTGAACATCTCTTGTTTTTTTTATTTGTTCTCTTGGTGCATGGGCAATTGGGCCGGTTGGGAATCAAGAAAAGTGTAACAATTTGGTGTCAGATGTGGGGTCACCGATCGATTCCACAACAGAGTCTAAACCGCGTGGAACCCTCCAAATGGAAGAGAAAATTCAACAGATCTTGGCGAAATTGGATGCCCAGTCCAAATTGCTGGCCGATCAAACAACATTAATGGAAATGTTGCAGAATTCAGTTGCAGATGTTAACTCGCGAGTGGAAAAGGTCGAAACTACTCAGCAAGAATTATTTAGTACCCGTCTTGAAGAGCTAGCTAACCTCTCTACTCCTATAGACCCAAATGCTGAACCTGCCTTGCATCCGACAGATGAACAAGGAGAGAACTCCAATGAAAAGACCGGACCAGCCTGCAGCTCCACCCATATTCAAGATAATCACAACTTGCCGGCCTCTGGTCACCAACAACAGTCGTACAGAAGGAAGACTTCGGCAACCGACGTGCAAATGGTGGACCAGATTATCATAACTGGGCCGCCTCATCGTGTTCCCGTACAGCCACGCGAATTTGATGGAAGAATACCATGGCGCACTTACCTTCTACACTTCGAGACCGTGGCAAGGGTTAATGATTGGTCAGGGAATTTTAAAGCACTTTACCTTGCCCCTTACTTGAGGGGCACTGCATTGACATTCTATGAGACACTCTCTTCAGATGTTCGAGATGATTTCGTTCGCTTGGATGCAGCTCTTAGGCAAAGGTTTGGAAATGAGTTCGAACAAGCGACAGCACACTCCGAACTGCGTGGACGAATGCAGAGAAACAAGGAGACCTTAAATGAATTGGCTACCGACATTCAACGCTTAGTTTATTTGGCATTTCCTGACTGCCCAGAGCAAGCAAGGAATCGCATCGCTCTGGGACAGTTCATTGACGGAATCTTTGACAGCGATATACAACAGCGAGTGCGTGACTGTGTCCCCGACACTTTAGAAAGAGCTTTATCTTTGGCCGTGCGTGCCGAAGCCAGTCACGTTGCTACCAGGCACAGCCGTCGACAGATTCGAGTTGCGGAAGTGGACATCCATCAAGCAGTGAACCAGGAGTCAGTCGCATTCTCGGGAAACGGAAATCGGGCAGTTTAAGGGAGCGTAACCTGCCGCGAAAAAACCACAATGCTCCCAAAGTCTTCAACAAACCCAATGTGAAACGAGAGATCGATGTCAAGGGGAAAATAAAGTTCATCCACCGCACAGGATACGGTTTCGTCAGGCGGGATGACAATGAGGAAATAGCATACATACCACGCAGTGAATTAAGTCGAACACCGAACTTGCGTCAGGAAGGATTGGCAGTAATCTTCGATGTCGAAGCTGCTCTCTTGGGACCACGAGCTGTCATGCCCAGTCCAAATTGCTGGCCGATCAAACAACATTAATGGAAATGTTGCAGAATTCAGTTGCAGATGTTAACTCGCGAGTGGAAAAGGTCGAAACTACTCAGCAAGAATTATTTAGTACCCGTCTTGAAGAGCTAGCTAACCTCTCTACTCCTATAGACCCAAATGCTGAACCTGCCTTGCATCCGACAGATGAACAAGGAGAGAACTCCAATGAAAAGACCGGACCAGCCTGCAGCTCCACCCATATTCAAGATAATCACAACTTGCCGGCCTCTGGTCACCAACAACAGTCGTACAGAAGGAAGACTTCGGCAACCGACGTGCAAATGGTGGACCAGATTATCATAACTGGGCCGCCTCATCGTGTTCCCGTACAGCCACGCGAATTTGATGGAAGAATACCATGGCGCACTTACCTTCTACACTTCGAGACCGTGGCAAGGGTTAATGATTGGTCAGGGAATTTTAAAGCACTTTACCTTGCCCCTTACTTGAGGGGCACTGCATTGACATTCTATGAGACACTCTCTTCAGATGTTCGAGATGATTTCGTTCGCTTGGATGCAGCTCTTAGGCAAAGGTTTGGAAATGAGTTCGAACAAGCGACAGCACACTCCGAACTGCGTGGACGAATGCAGAGAAACAAGGAGACCTTAAATGAATTGGCTACCGACATTCAACGCTTAGTTTATTTGGCATTTCCTGACTGCCCAGAGCAAGCAAGGAATCGCATCGCTCTGGGACAGTTCATTGACGGAATCTTTGACAGCGATATACAACAGCGAGTGCGTGACTGTGTCCCCGACACTTTAGAAAGAGCTTTATCTTTAGCCGTGCGTGCCGAAGCCAGTCACGTTGCTACCAGGCACAGCCGTCGACAGATTCGAGTTGCGGAAGTGGACATCCATCAAGCAGTGAACCAGGAGTCAGTCGCATTCTCGGGAAACGGAAATCGGGCAGTTTAAGGGAGCGTAACCTGCCGCGAAAAAACCACAATGCTCCCAAAGTCTTCAACAAACCCAATGTGAAACGAGAGATCGATGTCAAGGGGAAAATAAAGTTCATCCACCGCACAGGATACGGTTTCGTCAGGCGGGATGACAATGAGGAAATAGCATACATACCACGCAGTGAATTAAGTCGAACACCGAACTTGCGTCAGGAAGGATTGGCAGTAATCTTCGATGTCGAAGCTGCTCTCTTGGGACCACGAGCTGTCAACTTACGAATCAGTCCGCAAAATCCATCAAGTACTGAAATTGATCAGTCGATTTATCTATCGGAAAACCAGTACCTGCTGACTCCCGGGGGGCGGAGATAGTGGGGGACGGGATCGCCTCTCAACCAGAAACCCTGTTCATCCGCTCGACCACCATTCCAAACAACTTGTTTATTCCCGTACGAATCAACGATGCCTCTTGCTTAGGCATCCTTGATACAGGTGCAACCCAGACAATCATTCATCCCCGTGTTCTCAAGAAGATGGATACCAGCCCGGCGATTAGTCCATCGCGCGCAGTTATTCAGACCGCTACAGGAGAGATCGCACCAGTCGAAGGAGTTCTGGAAGTAGTTCTTCAAGTAGGTCAATGCAGTACATTACAGTCCGTCTATGTAGCCATCATCTCGGACGACTGCATCATTGGCCTGGACTTCTTGCAGCAGTTTTCTTGTACTATCAATTTACGAGACAACACGTTGCAACTCAACGAAGAAGTCATCACTTTAAATCGGTCGATTGTCCAGAAGACATTAGCTTGCCAATGTGATATCCATATACCCGCCTTCTCCGATGGTTGGGTTCGGATAGCTACACCAATCCCAAACGAGGAAACTGTGCTCGTCAGAATAACGTCCCAGATCCCACAGCTTTCGTCGGCCGAATCAGTGTACCAAGTGTTCAACGGTGAAATATTAGTTCGTGTAATAAATACTTCTGCAAGAGAAATTGGGATATCAGAAGACGAGCTAACTGTCCACCTTGAGACCCATCCCAAATTATTCCAATGTCGGCGAATTGAGAGTGCCACAGCCACTGAACTTTCTCAGGATCTGCAGGAGATGATGCAAAGGGCTGCCACTGGCTTGACGTCCGAGGAACAAGAAAGGTTAAAATCTCTAGTTTTCCGAAATAACAATGTCTTTTCAGGCTCCTGCAGTGGCCAAGGGCGCACCACTATCACCAGACATCAGATCGACACAGGTGCGACAGCCCCGATAAAACAACCGCCACGTAGGCTACCCCTTAGCCGAAGAGAAGAGGCTAAACGAATTTTGGAGGAGATGAAGGCACAAAACATCGTCCAGCCGTCTAGTAGTCCTTGGTGTTCTCCCGTCGTCCTCGTCCAAAAGAAAGATGGGTCCCTTCGTTTCTGCGTCGATTATCGAAAACTCAACTGCGCCACAAAAAAGGATTCGTATCCCTTACCGCGAATCGACTTAACTTTAGAAGCACTTGGAGGGTCGGTCTGGTTTGCCACCCTGGACCTACGCTCTGGATATTGGCAGGTGGAAATGGACAGCAAGGACAAAGAAAAGACAGCGTTCTCCATTGGTACCGGTCTTTATGAGTTCAATGTCATGCCGTTTGGCTTGACTAACGCACCTGCCACGTTCCAGCGTCTCATGGATGTGGTATTGGAAGGCCTCCCCTACACTATGTGTTTGGTGTACTTAGATGATGTGATCGTACATGGTAAAACCTTCACCGAACTGCTGCAAAACCTGGAGGTAGTCTTCCTTCGCCTGCGAAACGCTGGTCTTCGCCTATCCCCAAAGAAATGTTGGCTGGGAAGAAAGGAAGTTCGATTCTTGGGTCACATTGTGTCTGGTGCAGGTATTGCCGCTGATCCCGAGAAAGTGTCAGCTGTGCAGAAATGGCCAACCCCGCGGAGCAAAGTGGAAATCCAGTCATTTTTGGGACTCTGCGCGTACTACCGCCGCTTCATCCAGGATTTTTCCTCCATTGCTAGACCACTTACAGCACTAACCGAAAAAGGAAGCTGCTTTGATTGGAGCACTGTATGCGAAGATGCTTTCACCCAGTTGAAACGAAAGTTGATCACCGCCCCCATTCTCGTGCAACCGACAGAAGTCGATGAGTTTATTTTAGACACCGATGCGAGCCAACATGCATGTGGATCTGTTTTATCCCAAATGCAAAACGGTCAGGAAAAGGTCATCGAATATTACAGCAAGACGTTCACCAAACCAGAGAGGAACTATTGCGTTACTCGGAAGGAGCTTTTGGCCATTGTGAAAGCGGTTATCCACTTTCAGCCATATTTGCTAGGGAGACACTTCTCGCTGCGAACGGACCATAGTTCCTTACGCTGGCTTATGAACTTTAAGGAGCCCGAGGGACAGATGGCCCGTTGGTTGGAACGTCTGCAACAGTTCGATTTTACAGTGGAACATCGACCTGGAAGGAAACACCAGAACGCTGACGCTTTATCCCGCCGTCCATGCGATGGAGCTTGTCGGTATTGTTCTCGACTAGACGAACAAGAACGTGTGCTTATTCGGACAACGTCGATTGTAGGAGACATAGCGCAACAGCAAGCAGAAGATGACGATTTATCCGTAGTAAGACGATGGGTGGAGCAAAGGCAACGACCGGCCGTCGACGAAATCCGTGGTTTCAGTCCGAAACTAAAGTCTTATTGGGGCATGTTCGAAACGCTAGAGTGCCGCCAGGGAACGCTTTGCAGACGGCTGAACACGGCTAGCGGTGAGTATTACCAAGTTTTAATCCCTATGTCCTTACAGACAGGCACTATGAAGGCGATGCACGATAGCCCAACAGGTGGTCACTTTGGAATACGCAAAACCTTAGCGAAGATAAAACAGCGCTACTATTGGGTTGGCTGTTCCCAAGACGTCGAGCAGTACTGTCAGGCTTGCGTGGTATGTCAAAGGCAAAAAGGCGCGATGCCGAGAACTCGGGCACCATTACAACCCGTTTATGTTGGAGCACCCTTCGAGCGCGTGGCCATCGACATTTTGGGGCCGTTACCAGTTACAACTAAAGGCAACAGGTACGTCCTTGTTTTTTGCGACTACTTTACAAAGTGGCCAGAGGCTATTCCCTTGCCTGACCAGACAGCGGAAAGAGTGTCGGAAGCTCTTATTGTGCATGTCTTCTTACTATTTGGAGTCCCACTCCAATTGCACTCAGACCAAGGAAGAAATTTCGAGTCTGTCGTATTTGCGCAAGTTTTGGAGAGGTTTGGGATAGATAAAACCCGTACGACCGCCCTACATCCACAATCGGACGGAATGGTCGAACGGTTCAACCGTACGTTGCTTAATTACCTCGCGAAATATGTCGCCGAAAATCAGCGGGACTGGGACGACCATTTGCCGTTCCTTCTATTGGCCTACCGCACCGCGGTTCATGAAGCAACCAGACAGACACCTGCATTTCTAACTTTTGGTCGAGAACTTCGTCTACCCTCGGAGCTGTACACTGGTCTCCCTCCAGATCAACCAACTAGCATTTCAAATTACGTAGAGGAACTTTCAAAGAGACTAACGACGGTGTACTCGTTCAATAGAAACCAACTTTTGCAGTACAGTAGGCGAATGAAAGACCGATATGACCTCCGCGCAAAAGCAACACCATTTAAAGACGGCGACAAAGTTTGGTTATACGCCCCTGCAGAACAACTGGCAGGGACCCTATAAGGTTGACGGCATGATGGGTGACGTGCTCTACCGGCTAACCAAGGAAGGTGGAAGAAGACCGTTGGTGGTGCATAGAGATCGGTTGGCATTATGCCGATCTGCGGGCAACGCCTAGGTTGAACTAGCCACCTACTCATCCTGACCATCTTCGGAAATATAGTTTCGGCGACTGAGGACAGTCAATCTTCGAATGAGGGAGCCGTGTTACGGGCGCATGTAAAGCCCGACTAGTGAAGGAAGAAGAAGAAAGAGCAAAACGAAAACGTCATATATAGTAGATGGGGAGAGAGTTGTCATCCGTTGTTCTCGATCAGTCACATTTTTGGTGGGTTGTTCTGATTGTCTTTTTTTTGGACGAGTTGTCCAAGACCATAGATTAAAAATAAAAATCCCATATTTTCTTGAACATCTCTTGTTTTTTTTATTTGTTCTCTTGGTGCATGGGCAATTGGGCCGGATGGGAATCAAGAAAAGTGTAACAATATATTTATGAAATGCCTCTAAAAGGCCAACACCTGGACACTTATTTTATTGCAGAAGATAGAGTTGAAAATCTAGATGCACAAATCACGCACTTTTGTATTTTATAACTTTCGTCTTCTTTTCATCACAAAGTGCAACGAAATGATTGACTTTTGCCGCCGTTCAGTTACACTTTTTCTTATATACAACGCATACGCGTTTGCAAAACTTCCATTCATGAAAATTTATTCTTTTTTGCGGTGGTATGGAAATCACACCGTCATGCATCTTAATGCCCCTTCCCGCATACCCCTTTCCATTCTCACCTCACCTCGTTCGTTTACTTGTCACAACACACGATGAGAAAAAAAACTTTTCCAACACGAGCGAACGGAGTTAGGAAAGAGAAAAAGCTTTATTTGTTGTATTTATTCTGAAAGCTCTTTGTCTGCCACGACAAAAATATGCTTCATTTTTTTATATGGGCGTGCGACATCTGGGTAGTCTATTATCTGTGCCTATAGGTAAGGATTTCTACTTTTTAGTTTAAAATTGTATTCTTCAACTTCTTTCGTTCAAAAGGAATTTTTGTTTTGTTTGAATTAAGCGTTTGTTCTCGTTTCATCGTCTCTCTCCCCACTGGAGGCGCGGGCGTACTGTTGGAGTAAGTGTAACTTTTTTTTTGCTGTTTATAAATACATAAATACAAAAATTAGTTAAAAAAAAATAAAGAATCATGTTTCTTCTTCTGTTTTGCTTTCTTGTGGTATTATTTTTAACATTTATCATTACTTCAGTATCCAGACAAATGACAAAACTTTATTATTATTTTCATGCTTAAGTGCGATGTTTAGTTCTTATTTTTCTTTTTTGTTTGAAGAAGTGGGCGGAGTTGGAGAACTAGGGGAGAGTATTTTACAAATCTTCATCCTCCTCGGGCAATGCAGTCTCCTGGGCCTCCTATAAATAGCGTTCAATCTGCAATTGCCATTCTTTGTCCATTTTGACCTCGGAGGGTAGCAACGCTGGCATAGCGACGAATTCCAAATTTGGATCACCGACCAATTTGCGGGCGAGCCAAAGGAATGGCTTCTCTAAGTTGTAGTTTGACTTGGCTGATATGTCATACTACTAAACAAAAATTAAGAAGATTATAGTAGTTGTTCTTTGCAAAGTCACTCACCTATACATTTTTTTTTTTCTGTGGAATACAATGCTCTTGTCCTTGACTTTACGATCCTTGATGTCCACTTTATTGCTGCACAACAAAATGGGGATATTCTCGCATACACGCACCAAATCTCGATGGCAGTTGGGTATGTTGTTATATGTAACACACGACGTTACATCAAACACAATGATGGCACACTGACCCTGAATGTAGTAACTATCGCGTAGACCGCCGAATTTTTCCTGACCAGCAGTGTCCCAAACGTTGAAGCGATATCATCAAAGCCCCCTATCACCTAGCTTCTCGTAGAAGTATTAATGCCTTCCCACCAGCACCGTGAAGAATGTGTTGGTTGAAGCCGGTATCCCTTCGATTGAAGAACGCATAGCCCCTGCAAGAGCTAAACTCTATATTAAGCTTTTGTTCTCCCATGGCTCAATAATTGATAAAGATGCTAACTCTGCGACCAAATCCAGTCTTCCTGAATGCATTGAATCGGCAATTTCCCATTCTCTGAAGATAGCAAGGCACTTACAACTGCCCATCAAAAGATTTAGTAAGTATTCAACAAGATATCCACCATGGTCCATAAAACTATCATACTTTATTATGACTTTGGTGACTTGTCAGAAAACAAATACACCAACATTATTGTTCCGTACATTATTCCTTGACATCTCTTCCAACTTAAAATCTAAAGGATGGAACTCCACCTGCACAGATTGATCCAAAACACAGCACAGCATATCTTCATCGTCAGCTTAATCAACATTGGTGTATTAAAGTGCATTCATCTTTACCGCCGAAGTTACGAGGGTGGGTCAATAAGTTCCTGAAAATTAACACAAATTGTGTCGTTATCTTAAATTTAATTTTTTTTTTGTCAAGAATCATCTTTCAAAGGAACGCACCCAAATTTTCAGACAGATCTGTCAAATAGTTTTGTTGTGGCAGCCATTTTATATAGACGCCTACTAGCATTTTCGTTAAAATGGAAAAAAGTGAATTTCGAGTGCTCATTAAACACTATTTTTTTCGAGAAAAAACTATCACGCAAACCAAACAAAAGCTTGACAAATATTATGGCGACTCTTCACCATCGATTGGAACCATTCACCACTGGTTTACCCAATTTCGGTGTAGTCGTTCAAGCACAAGTGACGCCGAACGTTCTGTTCGCCCAATTGAGGTCACCACACCAGAAATGGTCGACAAAATCCATGGTTTGATACTCGTAATGGACGATCGGCGAGTGAAAGTGCGCGAGCTTGAAGTGGCCACAGGCTTATCACATGGCTCAGTGATTTTACATAAATATTTGGACATGAAAAAGTTTGCTAAGCGTTTGCTCACAATCGACAACAAACGCATTCGTTTGACAACTTCAAAGGTGTGTTTGGCGATGTTCCAGAAAAATTCGGCTGACTTTTTGCGGCGTTTCATAACCGTGGATGAAACCTGGATTCACTACAACACACCAGAAATCAAGGAACAGTTAAAACAATGGACTTCTACTGGTGGATCGAAGCCGAAGAAGGCCAAGGCGGGTTTGTCAGCAAACAAGGTCATGGCGACAGTTTTGTGGGATGCCGCGGTGTTATTCACATCGATTACCTTGAAAAGGGTAAAACGATCACCGGCGCATATTACGCAGAGCTGCTGGATCGATTCCAAGCCGATATGAAGCAAAAACGGCCGCATTTGGCGAAGAAAAAAGTTCTTTTTCACCAGGACAAAGCACCGGCGCACAAGTCCGCAGTCACAATGCAAAATTGCATGAGTTAGGCTACGAACTCCTCCCTCATCCAAAAGAAAAGAGTGTTCCTTATTTCATTTTTCAGGGACTTATTGACCCACGCTCGTATAGCCATTCTCAAAACAGCGGCTGCAATCTCGACTGTTCGAGGAAAATTTGTTATATGTTCCGATAGCTTATCCTAATTACGACGCTGACATCATAAACAGAATAAGAGACTGCATTATAAAATCACATAATAAAATTAAACTAATGTGGGCCCCCAGTCACACAGGGATTCATGGTAACGATCATGCTGATGCAGCTGCTAACATTGCTCATAACTCTCCAGTCCACACATTTATAAATTACATATATCAAAAGGGACTTGCTTCAAAACATCAACTTGTATCCCAAATCTCTAAAACTGCTAGAATGCTACAAACATCACTACCCTGCCATCTGCTCTATCATGAATTCCGTTTTCGTCATATTTCGGTTAGGCCACACAGCAATTACGCACCAATATCTTCTCAGGAAAAAATATCCACCAATATGCCAAATCTGTAAAGCCAATATAGATTTCAACCACGTTCTAGGCATAGCATTATCTTCAACCTGCACATCAAACACACAAACTTTAACCACCAAAACATCTCCCTACGTGATACTTCGAGACCCTTCTCAAGAAAATATATACATTGTTAATAAAACTTTATAAATAAGTGCAACTATATAATTTAATCCAATTTAACATAAATTTAAGTCATATCAGAGCGGAGGCCTCTGCAGCTGGTGCTCGTTAGTATTAGCACAAATAATAAACTTACCCAGATGTCGCATCCCCATACAAAAAAATGTTGATCTTTTTGCGATGAGCAAACAACGATGGGCAAACAAAAAGCTTTTCTGCTTCGCAAATTCTGCTGTTGGTTGCGCAAACTGTGCAAATTTCTCTGGAAATTTATTCAAACGCTGTAATGCATTAATTGCGCAATCCACGGATCTGATAAGTACTTGTGCCGCTAGTTTCATATGAATTTTTTGAAATTCTGTGGGATCTATATGAGCATATTTTAGTTTTGGACACATTTTTGTGGTATTATTTCTTTCTGTATTATAGATATACTCAATTATTTTCCAGCTTACAACTCAATGCAGAGTTTGTAAGTCTGATCTTAAAAGATTGTTTCTTACACTTTTGATTAAATGTGGCACATCATACATTCCATACACTTTTTTTTATAAAGAAAGGAACTGTTGTCCTCATCCAGCTTTAATTTATTGAAAAGGCTTCGATTCGTAGCGCCTTAGTCACAGCTAATGCCTCTTACGTTTAGTCCCAGATTTCTACATATGTCAATACAGTTGTATACTTCAATTTCGAGCTGCTTTGTTGGTATATTGCTTGGACAGATCACATGATAAAGCACTTGTTTATATTTACCACATATACCACGAATCATGAACACGCAAACTGATTTCGCACTGAATCTAATCTTTGATTTTCTCCGTAATCAACGAAGCCCTCGATTATATCTTTTTATTTGTTGTATGTTAAATTCGTCTGGATACTTATCTCATCGAATATTAAAATGACTTTTTTGTCTTTTGGTTCCAATGTTAAAACATTTTTTTGTATTTCCTCAAAAACATTTTTGTTTAGACCAAGAGATAAACTTTTAAGTTTTATCCATCTATGCAATGAAGCTGGGTGTGGCAAGTGCAATTGCAGCTGATCGCGAAGAAATTTATATCCAGACGACGAGCGGAAAAAAATGAGATTGCAAAATGTTTTCGAATTTTTATTTATATCATGTAAGAAATCTATTTTTTCTTCTATTGTTTGCTATTGATATTCTCTAAGCTGTGCTTTATCTTTTTTTAGCCTGCGGACTTTAATTGCCAGGATATTTCTGAATTTTAGACTTTTTTAGCTCTCTCTTTGAGGATGTTGTTAATTTTGTTCAGTCTACTTATTTGTTGAATATAAAAAAATAGTTTTTTTGTGTTCGCTTCGCATTTCTTCTATGGAATCTATAGATCTGTTGCAGTCTATAAGTGCTGAAACTTCATTTAGTTCATCAGTGGATATATCAGTACTGGTTTGCACTTTTAATCTTTTGTGATTAGAGTAGTTTATTTTGGCTTTCTTAGAATCAAAAGCAAGTTCATTATAATTAGATTTCAAAAGCATTTCACTCCTTTTCATAAAAAGTGTAGGAACAGCGTCGTTTTAACTTTTTTTCCAAAAAAATTCAAATCGAAATGTTTACTACAAATGTATGGCCGTCATTATATTTCTTAGTTCCCTTTTTAGGAAATCTAAGCATTTCCCTTTCTGGAAATTGGGCAGTTGCATTGCAGCATACAATACCGCACTTTATTCGACACGACCCCTTCGGGTAGGGGACAGAATATACCCGAGGTAGGCATGCCGGTCGTAAGAGGCGACTAAAATCCACAAAGCGGAGACGAAAACTTCGAAAAATTGGCAAACAAAAAAACAAATGACCCGGTCCTCCTGGCAGGGGGTTTGTGAGTAGAAATAACTGTACTACCCAATAAAACTAATACGGTTACAAAATATGACAATGAATAAATCAAACGATACAAATACCCCAGGTGGCAGACCAGGTAAACTGGAAAATCCACCCTCTTCGGAGGTCGGTCCCATGGATTCTGGAGAGGACCATTTATTGCTTCTCCAACAAAACTCCAGAAGGAGTTCACTCACGCCGAGAACTCCACCAAAAGCGATAGCGCAAAAAAGCCTTTCGGCCAAACATAACGCTATAATTGTAAGTATTCCGAAGAGACAAAAACAGAAATCTGTAACTGAAACCAGTAAAGTTGGAAGTGAATATAAAACTGATTCACAAGCGAAAACCCTACCACCTACATCGAATATCTCCGGGAAGGGAAAAGTAGTCCGCCTGCTAACCAGGAGTCAATGAAAACGAAATGCTTCGTAAAAGAGAACAACGAACTACGAGCTAAACTTAATGAAATGGAGCGACTCTTCAACGAGCTTAAAAAGGAAGTAGATGCTCCAGCAAGTGAATATTTTACGGACGAGGAAGAACTTGCCCACGAAACCAATCCGGCCTCCAAAAAAGGCCTAGCAAAAAACGTAAGGCCGTTACTTCACCCGAAGTTTCACAAAAGGAAGATAAGCCCGCCGTATCAAACAAGGCAAAAACCCAAGCGAAAAATCGCCCTCCACCCGCAATAAATGTCGTCGGGATAGCGGACTATGGAAAACTTCGTAATCTTCTCAAAAATACGCTAAGGACAAAACACAATATAACCTCGCGCCGAAAGAACGAGTGGAAAATCAACGTAGATGACCCAGACTCCTACCGAGCACTGACTAGTAAAATTAAACACCGAGAAAATCCAATGGTATACTTACGAGAATAAGTACGAAAAACCACTGCGAGTCTTTGTCAGGGGACTTCACCCGTCGTGCGCAAAAGAAGACGTTATGGAAGACGTGAAAAGCCAAGGCTTGAAAATTCTTGACGCCGTGAATATTATCAAGAAGGAAAAGCAACGTACGGAAGGAGACAAAGATAATGTCATCAAACGCGGTCTCCCACTTTTTATGCTTACCTTTGATAGGACCGAGAATGTGGACGAAACCTTCAAAATGAAAACCATTCTAAACATCAAGGTAAAAGTCGAGCCCATGCGTAAGGGCAAGAGATCGATACCTCAGTGTAAGCGATGCCAAGGCTTTAACCTTACGCAGGCATCGCCAAGGAACTTCAAAAAAGACGCGATACTCTAAAAAAAAATCGCTACACCCGGAACCAAACTGAAAAGATCCTAAAATCGATAAGCCTAAGACCGTTAAGTCAGTCAAAAGGACGAGACCGATAAAGGAAAATTTAAAAATTGCACAAGAGAACGTCGCTGGTCCAAGTATAACGGAAAAACTGCCACTGGCTGGAAGTACGAAACAGCCACAACAGATCCGGTCTGCCAAATACTAGCTGTGATAGTGGAAAAACTTGAGGAGCAAACCAAGGTTAATCAAGTTATTTTCGACAAATTGAGCAAGCTCGAGTTCAAGCCTCGCAAGACAAACAACAAAACATGAATATGAAACAGCTGCTAAAGATACTAACGTGGAATGCAAACGGCATTCTGGCAAAAATAGGCCAATTAGAAATCTTTTTACGGAAAAACAATATTGATATATGCTTGATATCGGAAACCCACTTAAAAAAAGGACCTGGACCCAGAATAAAAGGCTACAGTGATTATCACGCGCATCATCCTTCAGAAAATGCGAGAGGCGGTTCCTCTATGTACATTAAAGAATACATTAAGCACTCCGAAAACATAAAAGTAGAACTGGATTCTATGCAAATAAGCTCAGTTTCCGTAAAAATAAATCATTTAGACTACCAGACTTTGACTCACTCGGGCCTAATTTTATCATCGGTGGTGACTTTAACGCGAAACACACTTTCTGGGGTTCAAGATGTAATTCAACGAAAGACAGATTATTGTACAAAGCCAGTATGAAACGTGGTGTGGAATTTTTTTCGACGGGAAAGCCAACGTATTGGCCAACTGACAATAATAAAAATGATTTATGCTCAGACCACTCAGCAGTCACTCTGAAAATCGGTGGAAGTCTAGCAAAAAAAGAAGGACCGCCTAAGTTAACTAGTAACAAAACAAACTGGGACGTTTTCAGAAAAGACTGCAAGGAAAATATTGCTCTAAATGTGCCGCTAAAGACACCACTTGAAATAGAAGACGAAATTGACAAGCTCGTGGAAGCCATTCAGTGCGCAGCATGGAAAAATACCCCTTTTCGAAAAACAGCAACACGGAACAGCAAAGTCAAATACCAGTCTGATATCGAAGACCTCATACGAGAAAAGAGAAGAACGAGCAAGAGATGGCAACAATCCCGCGCGCCACAGCATAAAACTTATCTTAACCACCTTTGCAACAAGCTAAAAAATGTGCTGCAGGACTTAAGAAATCGCGAGACTTCTACTTACCTCGAGAGCTTGACCGCTGATAAGTGTTCAAACTACTCTCTATGGAAAGCCTTGAAGTCCATAAGGAAACCCGTAATGCACTCGCCACCAATAAGGAAAGCTAACGGCGAATGGGCAAAAGGAGACAAAGAGAAAGCGGAATTATTTGCCGAACATTGAGAGGAAACGTTGAAGCCATTCGATGGACAACAATTGATCGAAGATCCGAATGCAAATACGGCACCCGACAGCTTTAAATTGGAAACTGTATCCCTGTCCAAACTTCGAATGACAATAAGAAAATTGGAAAATAGGAAGGCTCCAGGATATGATTTAATCACTAGCGAAGTTTTGAAGGAGCTACCGAAAAAAGCGTTAGTTAAATTACTCTACATTATAAATGCTTCATTGAGACTTCTATATGTTCCAAGCCAATGGAAAGTCGCCGAAGTAATAATGGTTCCGAAACCGGGGAAATGTGCAAACGACAAGAAATCATATAGACCCATTTCGCTTCTGCCGATAATATCTAAGGTCTTTGAGAAACTTTCGATGGACAACAATTGATCGAAGATCCGAATGCAAATACGGCACCCGACAGCTTTAAATTGAAAACTGTATCCCTGTCCAAACTTCGAATGACAATAAGAAAATTGAAAAATAACAAGGCTCCAGGATATGATTTAATCACTGGCGAAGTTTTGAAGGAGCTACCGAAAAAAGCGTTAGTTAAATTACTCTACATTATAAATGCTTCATTGAGACTTCTATATGTTCCAAGCCAATGGAAAGTCGCCGAAGTAATAATGGTTCCGAAACCGGGGAAATGTGCAAACGACAAGAAATCATATAGACCCATTTCGCTTCTGCCGATAATATCGAAGGTCTTTGAGAAACTTCTGCTAAAAAAGATTGCACCCAGTAATTGAAGAAAGGCGATTGATCCCGGATCATCAATTCGGGTTTCGGGTTAAACATTCCACAATCGATCAGATGTATCGAATAACAAATGAAATTGAAAAAGCTCTAGAAGGGAAAAAGATATGCTCTACCGCTTTTCTCGACGTATCGCAAGCCTTCGACAAGGTATGGCACGAAGGCCTGAGATATAAGCTAAGGGTAATCGTACCAGATAAATTCTACAGAATATTGGAATCTTACCTTTATAACAGACTCTTTCGTGTTAAACATGGGACAGAATATTCGGAATTCAAAGAAATCCATGCCGGTGTTCCGCAAGGAAGCGTTCTCGCCCCAATCCTGTTCCTGCTCTACACAAGAGATATACCACAAGATGAAGGGACTGTCGTAACAACGTTCGCAGACGGCACGGCTATCCTCGCAACAGATGAGTCAGTTGAATCATCAACTGGAAAACTCCAACGAGCTTTAAACAAAGTATGCGAGTGGACAAAGACCTGGAGAATCGTCCTTAACGAGACCAAGTCAACGCATGTCAATTTTACGTACAAAAAGATAAACAACATACCTATTTCCATTAACTCGGTACAAATACCGTACGCAAACGAGTCAAAATATCTAGGAATGACACTAGACGCAAAACTTAAGTGGAAGCCACATGTTAAAAAGAAGCCCGACGAGCTCGAAATCAGACTTAGAGATATGTACTGGCTACTCGGGAGATACTCGAAGTTAAGCGTATACAACAAACTGCTTCTGTATAAGCAAGTGCTAAAACCATCTTGTACACACGGTATACAACTTTGGGGTTGTACTAAGCAAAGCAATATGACTGTTCTGCAAACATTCCAAAACAAAACACTAAGAGCAATTGTGAATGCCCCATGGTATATAAGGAATAGTGATATTCACAGAGATCTAGAAATTGCTACCGTGAGGGATGAAGTAACAAACTTTGCTCACAGACTTCGTACTCGCCTTCATGATCATTGCAATAATGAAATAATCCGTACTCTGGACGAGACAAACCTCGAGCGCCGACTACAAAGAACAAGACCGTACGATCTGGCGCAGTAAGGGAAAACCGCATGTAATGACGGTATTAGTAGGTGCCTTCGCTGGAAAGCTACCTAACTAACGCGATTTACACTACAGAAGCGTAAACTACTTGTTAAGGTAACTTAGTCGTAGTCACCACAAAACGAAAAAATGAGACGAACGGATTTCCTACTAGTATGAGCACGAGCGGCCGGTTCTCATAGTGCCTCTCTGGGGGGTGAGGTTTAGCCCGTAGGCATATACTGGCCGACACTTATGAATCACCAGGTCAGATATATGAATCGGGCATAACCAATGGTACGGGCCATTGCTATCTTTTGAAGATTCCTGCACCTCCATGCGCAACAAAAAAAAAAAATTCGCCACGACATTTTCTCCAAGTCGATTTTTTTTCGCAACTTTTTTGTATTTGTAAGTACCAAGGTACCTAATCAACCTGAAATAAACTTAATAATATATTTTAACTTTCCTAGATAAACTCTTCAAAACTTTTACTGGACACACACAGTAAAATATAACTTTTCACTTCAAAAAAATACAATTCAAATATTTTTTACCACACCACAGATCTACACAGATCGAAACTTCGATCAATATAGCAAAATGAAAAGGGAAAATACGTACCTACAAATGTATGTATAAATGAAATTGTCTCGCAGTCGCAGGTCGCAGACGGTACAAAGAGTAGCAAAAGAAAAAGCTTTTCGCACAGAAAATTTATTTTTTGTTTTTTTTTCTTTGCGAAGCAGAAAAGCTTTTTGTTTGCCCATCGCTGTTTGGTCATCGCAAAAAATATCAACATTTTTTTGTATGGGGATGTGACATCTGAGTAAGTTTATTATCTGTGGTATTAGGATATTAATTTTACGTTGGCCAACATTTCAGAACACGAGACTCGCAACAAAATCCGAAAATTATGGGAAGATGTTTAGCAACATACTGCTTTCGTTTCGATAAGGTTAGAGAGTGTTAAATTAAATTAGAATCGAAAAACACTTTCGAAGAGTTTTTTAAATTCGAAACGGAATACAGAGTATGGCCATGTTGTACTGTTGAGGAGCAGTGGGCAAGCAGTGTATGTTTAGTGCTGTCTGTGAAGGGTTGAACCAATAAAAAGGTAGCAGTGATAGCAATCAATCTCACCTTTTCATATATGTAAGTGATTTTACCTAGTACTTGAGCGCATGGGCGAACTAACGCAAAAAACTAACCTTCATTTTCATTCAGCCAACTTAAAAACATAGCTAAAAATTCTGTTTAAATTACAATTTTATTTTTTTATTCTTTTTTTATTTATAATCAAAGAAACTTTTCTTATTATTTTTAAATTGTTTTTCCTTTTAATAAAAAAAAAAAAAATTGCGAGAACAAAACAATTAAAAAAAGAGAACTATATATAATCTATATGTATAAAGAGAATCGCACAAAAGAAGCTTTCATACAACAACAACACACACAGTCTACAAGGATCTTCTTGTAACACTATAGGTAAGGATTTCTACTTTTTAATTTTAAATTTTATTCTTCAACTTCTTTCGTTCAAAAGGAATTTTTGTTTTGTTTGAATTAAGTGTTTGTTCTCGTTTCATCGTCTCTCTCCCCATTGGAGGCGTGGGGCGTACTGTTGGAGTAAGTGTAACAGTTTTTTTTTTGTTGTTTATAAATACATAAATACAAAAATTAGTTAAAAAAAAAAAATAAAGAATCATGTTTCTTCTTCTGTTTTGCTTTCTTGTGGTATTATTTTTAACATTTATCATTACTTCAGTGTCCAGACAAATGACAAAACTTGTTTATTATTTTCATGCTTAAGTGCGATGTTTAGTTCTTATTTTCTTTTTTGTTTGAAGAAGTGGGCGGGGTTGGAGAACTGGGGAGAGTATTTTACAAATCTTCATCCTCCTCGGGCAATGCAGTCTCCTGGGCCTCCTGTAAATCGCGTTCGATCTGCAATTGCCAGTCTTTGTCCATTTTGACCTCGGGGGGCAGCAACGCTGGCATAGCGACGAATTCCAAATTTGGATCACCGACCAATTTGCGGGCGAGCCAAAGGAATGGCTTCTCAAAGTTGTAGTTGGACTTGGCTGATATGTCATAGTACTAAAAAAAAATTAAGAAGATTATAGTAGTTGTTCTTTGCAAAGATCTGTCGTCACTCACCTGTAAATTTTTTTTTCTGTGGAATACAATGCTCTTGGCCTTGACTTTACGATCCTTGATGTCCACTTTGTTGCCGCACAACACAATTGGGATATTCTCGCATACACGCACTAGATCTCGATGCCAGTTGGGTACGTTCTTATATGTGACACGCGACGTTACATCAAACATAATGATGGCACACTGACCCTGAATGTAGTAACCATCGCGTAGACCGCCGAATTTCTCCTGACCAGCAGTGTCCCAAACGTTGAAGCGAATTGCTCCTCGATTGGTATGGAATATTAGCGGATGCACTTCAACGCCGAGTGTAGCAACGTATTTCTTTTCGAATTCACCGGTCATGTGACGTTTGACGAATGTTGTTTTGCCGGTACCACCATCACCAACCAGAACGCATTTGAATGTGGGAATATCTGCTTCTTGGGCCATATTGGATTTTGGTTATTATTTTTTGTTTATCTGCAAATATTAAGCATGTGGAGAATGTTATAGTTAGATTGCTTAACAGACACTTCTGGATAGATAAAACTCATTCACTCAGTTCACACTTCAAACTATACACACATGACTGACTTTTAGAAGACTTGAGGGAGAGTATCGTTAGGTGAGACTTTTGATCGATAAATTCTTCATAAAAATGTTGGAATAAAAAATAAATTACATAGAGCAATCTAACCTTCCTCAAAGTGAAGGTTTAAATTAGGCATTCACCTTAAAGATGAAATATAGATGCTACAAGTCTGTTTGAATATACGAGGGCTGTTCGATAAGTCAGTGACTTTGATGCAAGATGACGATCGAGCACAAAATACGCTGAGCGCCCAGGACGCCCAAATGACGTCACACCGGGAGAAATGGTCGACAAAATCCACGATATTCTGTTGGACGATCGCCGGGACAAGATTCGTGAGATAGCTGAGATTGTAGCAATTTCAAATAATACCGTCATTCGAATCTTGCATGACTAATTTGGGCATGATAAAATGATCGGAAAGATGGGTGCCGCGTTTGCTGACCGTGGACCAATTACGGATTCGGGTGAAGATTTAAAAACAGAATTTGGAACTCTTCAACCGCAATTGAAGTGAATTTTACAGCGTTTCGTAACAGTTGATGAATCTTGGATACACCACTGCATGCCAGAAATGAAGGAGCAATCAAAAGAGTGGACAGGCGAACGTGCTCCAAAAAAGGCAAAAACGGAAGTCGGTCGAATTTAGCCAACAAATAAGAATTGTGTAACCGCGCTCAAGATAGAAAGGTAATTCGTTGTTTCCACGTCGTGTTTTTGCATTATCTCTGCGACGGCACTTCATTCAACTTTGCTTTTGTTTGAAAGGGTGATTTCAATATGTTTTACGAAAGCGATTATTTATTTAACAGTGTTATGACTTCAGTAAAGAGATGAAAACGATGCTGATTGTACATTTGTGTCGAACCACAGTTATCGACACGACTAAAGAAACTTAAGGCAGATCATTTTTCATCAAATTTAGTGGCCAATGCTACCAACTAAAATCTGCAAGAACTTATCAAGTACGCTTGGTATACGTGCTAGCTGGTGAGTATATGTTGTTGAAGAACGATGATATATAGGAAAGAGAGGAAGCAAATCGCTAACTACAAAGAACGCAGGAGTATCGTGAGATAGAATATGATGGAATTCTATTAGAGACAAAAAAGTGAATCTTGCGATAGAGTTGGGTTAAGAATTTTTAGAGAAAGACTTATGAAGACTGTTAAATGCTGGAAATAGAATCGGATATAATTATAAGCCACATAGGTATAATGATAAAGGAATTCCAATCGCGGAGTGCGCCGTAAACAAAACGAGGATGTATATAAGTACACGCAGCAGCATAACCGTTTGGAGAGATACCAATGACTTGATAGATAAGTCACTGCTCACTTTAACTCCCGGTCCTTTGCTGATTTCAGATGAGAATCCGTATGCCACGAATTTGAAAAAAAAAAAAAAAAAAAAAACGAGATCATTTCCACGATCACAGCACTCAAATAACACGAAGCTTGATGACATTCTAAGAGTTATAAACGAGAATCGACAGATTTTCTGCAACGGTAACTTGGATTTTGCTGTGAATGAGAATAAAGCAAAGTATACATACAAAGATTTGCAAAAATCTAAATACACCTATGTAAGTTTTTCTTTTAAGATTTCTTCTATTTGACGTTTATTGCGAATATAATGCTATCGAACAACCTCTATCCAATATTGCCAAAATATGGGATTGATACCTGGACTCTGTGGGGGAGTTTGTAGAAAGTGTGGAATTTTGTATAAGATCCACTGATGAACATCGTACGAAGTATGTTTGGGATCATTATCGTGTTGAAAGTAATAATCCCCACGAAGTCCCATCTTTTCCGCACTTTCTGCTACCTTTTCTACAACCCCACACCATAACTCGTCCGCATCCATGTTCGGAATATATTCTTGTCTGGGCTTTCTATATACCAATTTCCTACCATCTGAGCCACATACATTATACATTAAACTTGCTTTCGTCGGAAAAAATTACTTTACTTCAAAAACTTACATCTTCTTTATTGACGTAAGTCTTTGCGAACTTTAAACGCTTTTTAGATTGATCTCTGCAATATACGACTTCTTTCTTGCGAAACAAGAACTGTATTGAGTCCTATGCAATGCTCTGGAAAGTGTGGATTGGCTTACAGCTGTGTTAAGAGCAGTCTGTAGTTGTGTTGAAATTGCTCTTAGGCTAGTTGAAGGTTCCTTCACCACAATTCGTTAAATAAATAATATAAATTTGTCCTCTTTTGCTCCGTTGCCTCACAATATAGTATATAGATGCATGTTTTCTACCAAGAAGCGATGCAGTATCTGAGTATGATTTCAATTTATTTTTAAATTTAATTATATTTTCTCTTTCAGAAGGAGGCAATCCTTTTCCTTTATCTGAACTCATTTTATTATTTCGCAAATTATCAGTTGTGAGGCTAAAGTCCAAAGAACCAAATCAGACCCAATGGAAATAAGGACTGTACCAAGACAGTTTCAGAAGACATTTGACTGTATTCAGAATTTTGCAATTTTTATTTATTAATTGTTATTAATTGAATTGAAATGATCTGTTTGGTTATTTTTTATTAATAAACTTTAATTTGATATAAAATTAAATAACCAAGATTTTCTGAATTTAGTAAATGAAGAGTATCTTAAATTTGCATGTGTATTCAGATTTTTGCACATCACTGTATGCTGTCCTCATGAAATGCCAATCAACTTTGGCTAGACATAAACATAGACATCTAATAGTAAAGGCTTTACTGTAAATGACACCAGAGCAGAGGTCAAGCTAAGAATTACGCTTATTAATCGCGGTTTGGGCTAAGGAAGCCATTAAGCAGCACAGTCCTCGCACGAACAACTATGGGAGTCTTCGAAAATAACTCTAGAAAGACGGCGTGGTAAAAGGGCCTCAAACGACTTGGCGAATGAAAATGGAAGCAGCTGACTAAAAATCGAGACGAATGGAGAGAAATGTCATAACGCAGATGTATGTAGTTGCTTTGTCTTGTGAAGTATTAAACTGGTCATCTGCCGAACTTTGTTTGCTCTTCTATAGTAGTCTCATAAGCACTTCTCTGCTAAACCGTACATTGCATCTAACAATTGTGACTAAATCATCAATAACCAATTCTGGCGTTTCTGATAAGCAGTAATACGCCTTCTGATTAGGCTGACAATTTGGTGGCAGCCACGGCTAAATCATCAAAGTCGTGCATATCACTTTTGTAACCGAGATGGAGTCTAAGTATTGCGTAACAATAATAAATAGATTCAAACAAAAATACCACTGAATCACGTTTTATAAACTGAATTGCTTTCCACGTGTTTCTTCTTGTAGAAATCAAACAAAAGATGAATAATTACCATCGAGATATTCGCCTTATGCATATAAATAACGTTCGACTAGTTGACTCATCGCAATGTGATATCACAGCTATGTTCCTGTAGCACGCGAACCATTAGAGATCGTTTCGTTTTAACGATAATGCTGAACTACTTGGTTCAATAAATAGATCGATTCCCGCACTGATGATGCAAATATTTGCCATTTAATATTTACTCTCAATTTTAAACTCCAAAACAGCAAACACGATCACACAATGTTTTCCCGCGCAAACATGTTTCCAACTCTCAAAAACACACAAACCTATTTTATATTTATATTTATCTGTAAATTTTAAGATACAAAAATTATTTAAAAAAATTTACCTAAAACCACAGAACCAAATTTCAACAATAGAAAACAAAATTCTCTACACTACACCCGGTCTACCTATTGTGATCTTCACTCCAACAAGGATCAACTGCTAATGAAGCTACCCTTCTCTGTGCTTCTTCCAGGTAAAAACAGAAATTACACCACAAGAGTTACTCAAGGACTTGAACGCAGCGACCTGAGGAGTATGTACCTATTTTTTATGACGGAATTTTCCTTTTCTTATTTTTAATGTTAACTAACAACAGATGCTATGCGGAGGGCAGAGCAAATAGGGAGCACAAGAGAAGGCAAAGAGGTTACCATCTGCTGCTGCTGATGAGGCAAACATTTTTTTCTTCATTTCTTCTTCATAACTATCGGTCCCTTTCTTTCTTTCACAATCGTTGATTTCAATATTTTATTTTACTGGCAAATGTACAGTGTCTCAAAAAAATGTTCATATGAATTTTGAAAAGGAACTAATCAATTTCAACTTTTTTTTATTGGCTATTTTACAGCATCGATTTTAGATCCCGAGTAACGCCCACGCCTAGGGCGCTGTGTCTCAGTGGTAGCGTGTTGAACTACTGAGGTTCGAATCCCAGTAAACTATTGAGTTCTTTTCACGGTTCCACTTATAGCGAATGTCTGACAAACATAAGAAAATAAAATTGTCATGAGACGTTTTTCAGGTATGCCGTTTGGAGGCATAAAACTGTAGGTTATTCCATTCGTGTGAAAAATATAACATGCACACCAGGAATGGCTGCGAGAAACTAGGCCCTATTGACTATTTGCTTTAAATATATATACATATATTTTTTACTTGACGTAGTGTTTCACTTCAAAAATATACTAGTAATGTACATATATACTTGAAAAATCTCTCGCATTTGATGTGCATATCCATTATATTTTCATCCTAAGACGTAGACAAGACTTCAGTTGATTTAGTCAATCTGTAAAATAGGCTTGATTCCGCTGTACCGACGGCAGCGAAAAGACTGCAGATTGAAAAGTACCTATTTACTTGATCCTATAAAGGGAAAATACAGTTTTGCTGCAAATTATTCCTTTAGTAAATTGGGATAAGACAAAATACCGTCCGCCGATGAGGGGAAAACGTCATTGTCGGAAAATAAAATTTTGAGGTACATAAGGAGTTCCCTACCTTGCAATACAACGTAAAATCCACAAATCCACCACAAACGACATCCTAGTGGAAGAGCATATACCTAGTTCTGCCACAAATTCTGTTACAAAACTTCCAGCGTAAATTGTATAGATAACATTAGGAATAGTACCGTTAACTTTTTTTTCAAAACACATGCTAAAAAACACAATAAATATCACCCATTTTGATATCAGCTACTGATTGTTTACTTGAAACTTAATGTCATGTTGTAGGTAATAGAGAATCTCAAAAAAGTGTTTCTCTCAATTCTGCTTGTTTGTATGTCCGACTGAAGCCTATCCAGCTGGAAAGATTTTCTTTAAACTTCAAATCTGGAGGTGGCGGGTTCAGAATTCGAGGCGGAATCAAAGTTTTCATTCTAACGAAATTAACTTTACTATACTAATGGCCGATTTGAAAAAAAAAAAAATTTTCTCGAAAACGACGAACGATTTTATTCAAATTTAATATTTATATAACAGGTGGAATAGCAAGTGTTTTCCAACGGTACTTTACTTAACAGCTGTTTTTTTTAAATTTGCTATTTCTCGGCTATGATCGGATAGATTTTGTTCAAAATAAACATTTCAACAATATTTGACATATACAATATTAAGGCATATACTAAGTTTTCGAAGGTTTTGAAAATATTTATAAAACAAAAATATTTTTGCCCATTTTGTTTACATTTTAAATCTGAGTAAAACAACATATACATATGTAGGTGTAAGTACTACAGTGCTTTGCAAAAGTATAACCGCACCCTGTAAAAGGCCATCTCCAGGAAACTCTAAACGGATACAGGCCCTTTATTATTTTTTTTTATGATGCCACAATCAATTAATAAGTAATTAGAGCAAAAAAAAATCTCCGATTTTTCTTTTGGGATTTCCAACAATAAAAAACTGTTTTGTCTAGCTTGCAGAAGTATAGCCGCACGATATAAAAACTGCAATTTCCATTCAGTTTTTATTGTGATTTTGACAAATAAAAATGCCGCGTGGTACGCATTTAACGGAAGTAGAAAACGGAAAAATTCTGGCTTTTCGCGAGGATCGTTTGGGCTTTTGAGCAATCGCGAAGAAAATATCAAGATCGGACCGTGTCATTCGAAATTTTTTACAAGACCCGGGGTCTTACGGCACAGCAGTCCGACCTGGCTGTCCACAGAAGCTTACAAGTCACGATCAAAGGCGAATAATAAAAAGTCTTCGTCCAATTCGGTGCGTTCATTGTCAGAAATCTGAAGTGAATTAGATTTAGATATTTCGGTTTCGATGGTTTCGGGTACTATAAAACGCAACGGATTAATCGTACGAAGCAAAATGGTGCCTGCTCCATGTCTAGCAGCAGCCCACAAGGAAAAGAGAGTGGAATTCGCTCGTAACAACATGGATCGTAATTGGAAAACCATAAGTAACATTGTTTGCATTTCCTCTTTTTTTTCTCAATTTGAAATGTCTTTTCTTTTTTAAATATTATTTTTAGTGATGAAATTTACGGAAGGAACCAAGGATTTTTTCGAAGAGGAACTTCGGCGGTGGAAGTTGTATGATATGGAGAGGCTTTCTGCGCTCGCGGTAAGGTTTCACTTGCCTTTACCTCCAGAAAAATGGATAGTTCAGCCTACACCCAGCTACTCGAAGAAAACTTGGTACCATATTTAAGGCAATATCGGTGATTTTCTAATGTTTTTCAACAAGATAATGCAGCGATCCACGTCAGTTTGGAATCGTTTCAAGCCCAAAACATCAGATTGATTAAGTGTCCGGCACATTCTCCGGATTGTAATCCGATAGAAAATCTTTGGGGAGTAATTACACTCCGAGTTTATGCCCATAACCGGCAATTCGCGAATGTTGCGGAGCTCCGAGCAACAATTATAGATGCATGGAATTCCTTGGAGGATTCCATACTAATAAAACTAATTGAGAGTATGCCCAATAGAATTTTTAATATCATTGAAAAAAGGGATAATAAAATCCCATACTAAAACAATTATCCAAAATAGAAAAAATTGAGAAAAATGTAATGCGATTATACTTTTTTTTGCTGGAACATTTTTTATTGCTGGAAATCCCAAAAGAAAATATCGGTGATTTTTTCTTTTGCTCTAATTACTTGTTGATACCATAAAATAAAATAATAATAATGGCCTGTTATTCGATTAGAGTTTCCTGGAAAAGGCTTTTTACAGGGTGCTGGTTTACTTTTGCAAAGCAAACAGTGAAAATTTGGCTTGTTCAAGTTATTGGACTGCTTGAGTTATCGTGTGTTTAACGGGACCCTGTATTTCCAAAATCCCTCAATCCCTTTTAAGTCATTCCTACTTCAAGTAAATATTTTAGAGAAAGATTTATTCAAATCTGAACATTATTGTTATTGTGAACGAAAACATATGGCGAAATTTAACAAAATTTGGTATTTTCAAAACCATTATCCGAACTGATACTAATATCGACAGATTTCTAGTCCTACTTTATATTGTTGTGCTTGTTATCTATACTTCGGTGTTCTTATAAAGGAATGCTCTAGATTTTGCGGACATAAGTTTCCGGACAAACCATTTTTTCCACAATTATACGTTTATCTATCTGTGCAAGACTCAAATGAACAAAATTCTTCCAAATCCTGTTAGGGTTGATAGTAGACATTATTACATCTCAAAACAGGTAAAGGGTTTTAAGAAAAAAGTAGCGGAAGTAAGGCATAAGCCGATGTAGGGAGTAATAAAACAAAACTGCAAACGTCATTAACTTATCAACGGAAATAATTTGGTTTTTTCCATAAAATTTTCCCAAAACACTGCAATTGAAGTATTTTTTTGGGAAAACAAGGATTGTTTTCTAACTATAAGAGCAGATTGCGTATTCTTCCAGCGCGTTAGTTTTGAAATTTTAATATTTAAAGTTAAATAATAGTCAAAAAAAAAAAAAAAAAAAACCCAAATGGGAAGAAACAAGGAAAAAAGTGAAGTTATATATATGAAAGATAATGATCCGAAACATTCTTCCAAGCTTTGCTCAGGATACGTGGACCTAGGAGAACAAGAAGGAACACTGAAAAACACGAAATAGTCCCAACCGAATAGAGCTGCTTTGGAACTATCTTGACAGAGAGGTTCGAAGACAGATCCTTCAAGTAGCCTGGAGATCAATAACAATGGAAGAAGTTGATCGATGAATGCCTAGATTGACGGCGAAAGTGGTGCAAATACGATGTGAATTTTTCGACAAAAAAGGTCAAACTGTATTTTATTACCCAATTTTTTTTTATTTATTGGGTTCAATTAATTTTTTCTTTTGAATAGATAAATTTAATATTGAAAGTTATTTACAATAAATTTTAATTATTAAAATGAAGAAGATAGAGTTTTATATCAATTTCTCTGACGGAATGTATTGTCCTGAAACTTATGGATGGCAGTGTACGAGGGGCGGCTGATTAGTTCGCGGCCTGAGATACTCAACAATGAGTCACCTTCTCATTAGTGATAGCACTAACTGCGTCACTCTTTAGTAGTATAAATATCACCTCGTATCAATAATAATCTCAATTTGTTATTATCTGTGGTAGGATAAACACACAATGTCAGCCGTAATCGGAAATTCTCGCAATTTTGAGCACCGCGCCGAGATAAATACCTCGTGAAAAAGTGGAAATCGCCTTCAGGATTCCGGGCCTTCGTATACCGTGGTCAAAAAATAGGCTCGCTTATTTCAACAAGGGCGAGAGAGATGTTAAGACGTCCACCCTCATTATCAAAGAAGACGATATGATCATTAGGAGTGGTCTGCAATTTATCAAGCAGATGCTTCACCACCCTTGTACCTAATGGTTCAGTAGTATTTGTTGCTGTAGATTTTCTACAATAGACATCAAATGCATAGCAATAACCATCCGAACTTGCAACCATCCAATTTTTATATCCAAATCGCACTGGCTTTCGCCTTATGAATTGTTTAGATGGATGACGCCCAAAGTACTTTACCACAGATTCAACTATGGATAGATCTCGATGAAATACACCCCATTGTAAAAACTTTTTCATAAGAATATAAGCGAAGGATCGTACTTTATACATCTAACACGTATTTGCAGCAGCGGTAATATTTCTGGATTTCAAGAAACCTGTTTCTAGTCATAGATTTTGAAACAATGGACACATTACAATCTTCGTCTAAAGACCAATATAAACGTTTTCTTGGTAGTGAATGGTAACCAGTCAAAATAAGGATGTCAAAGAATGTTTTCAATTCATCAATAGAGATTTTGAACTCATGCTTATTGTGTTGTGCTGCGTAAAGATGTGAATAATGAACTACCACACTCATAACTTCCTTATCAAATATTTTTTCAAAAATGTTCACCGGATTTAGATTTTCAAGTTTGGTCTGCACATTTCCTTGAGTGGTTCATAAGAAGGGTGACACTTACGCCAGCGGAGTATATCAACATTTTTTCTGGGTCTCTCGTACGCAGCTAATGGTTCCTCATCACTTGTATCCCGTTCTTCTTCCTCTCTATCAACAAACACTTTAACTTTTCCTGGTATATCTTGCGGAAGGTCACTGCCTTGAATGACATCATCATCGCCTTCTTCTTCATCGGTGAGTGTACTTGGTTCAGGAGAAAGAGCCACTAAATCTACCACTGCATTAGGATTGTCTTCATTCATAATAGCCTCCAATGCTTCCTGAAGCCCTCGATAATCATTGTAAGGGCCAAAAGTTCGCCGCAACATTGTTTATTCAAAATTTATCTAAAAATAAAAATATATATACATATATATAACAAAATACGCCATGTGCCCATTGTTCGAATTTGTCCGCTTATTGGAGTTGTTCGCAGAGAACTTTTACTGTATATTGATTCGTTCTGTGCTTTTGTAGCTATAAAAATAAATGACTAGATCCTTTTTACGTTTTTATCCAATAATCCAAAAATTCGATATTTCGAAACCATTCTATAATCTGATTTTTTTTTATTAAACCTCGGTTTCCTAAAACAAGCGTGGGCGTAACGTAAAATCGAGCGCAAATGACAAATTTCGATTGACCCTGCGCGCGTAATAAAAGTCGTATACTGTCGACGTTAACATATTTTTAACCCTCTAATGCCTACAACCGCCTCTAGGCGAGGTAAAGCTAACAAGCATTTACATGTAACGGTATGATCTTTTTTCAATCTGATAAGCTTTACATATAGTTTAAATATTATTTTATGCATAGCTGTTTAAATCATAGCTGTAGTGCGTTTCGTTTCCAGGCTAAGTTTGTTCAAAGTAAAAAATCCCCTTGTAAGCACAAAGTTAAATATTTTTTTGCAAACACGATTTTCATTTATAAAAAAAAAAATAATTTTCGTCAGATCAAATTGGAAAAATAACAGGTGAGTAGATAAAAGTGTTTTTTATCGATAAGTGAAAAAAGTTTTGTGCTGTGACGTCTTTTTATATAAGCTACTAGAGTTTTCTTGAACCCGTCTAGAGGCGGGGTCAGGCAGTTGAGTGTAATTTTTTGTTTATTATTTCTCCATAACTGATTCAGTGCTTTGGTTAGGTAGCAATGTCGAGAAGATCTTTGAGGAACCTGTCGAAGATGACAGATGACGAAATAGCTGAATTGATGAATGCAATTTCAAGCTTTGAAGACACTGACGGTGAAGATGATTTCGACGATGACGACGATGTTGACGATCCAGATTTCATTTGCCCTGAAGATGAACTCTTGATTGATCATTGTTTGATGAATTCAAGTCAGATCCTGATGGATGCAGTAAACGCAAGTCTGGACATTAGCGCTTTAGACATTAGTCATCAAGAGCCGAGTTCAGCCTTAGCATCAATTCCTTCAACATCCGTAGCTGCTATTGCTGCTTCGGATTCAAACGCCAGAGCTAATGCTGCATCTAGTTCCGCTAGTGTTTCTGAGCCTAATATTACCCCTTCACGTTATAGAAAACGTAAACGTTCCTCGAATGACAACGAATTACAAGAAGAAGAAGGTGGCCCAAGTTGTTCGAGCACTGGCCAATTCATTGGTACTTCGAATACAATGAAAAATTATGCTCAGGAATCCATGTTGTGGAGAAAAAAAAATATGCAGCTGCATGTAAACGAAGTCGTTTTTCGCGGGGTAAAAGAGCTGCCAGATGAAGTAATATCTTTTAAAACACCATTTGATTTCTTCCATTACTTTGTGACTGATGAATTTATGCAATATATGGTTGATGAAATGAATTTGCATGCGTTCCAGCAGAACATCGAAACTCGATTTATTACCAATAAACAAGAGGTTCGACAATTCATTGGAATCATATTCTTCATGTCTGTTTACCGCTTTCCAAATGTTCGTTCCTACTGGGGAAGACATTCGCTGGAAGCAATTCGGACCACAATGACACGGATGAGATTCGATCAAATGCGCCAGTTCTTGCATTTCAATAACAACTCGACTATGATCCCGAACGGCCAGCCTGGATACGACAAGTTACATCGAGTTCGACCACTTATAACCAACTTCAACGAACGCTTTGGGTCTGTTCCGATGCTTCATCGTCTTTGTGTAGACGAACAGACGTGTGCTACGAAAATGGGTGGCAACCCTACTCGGCAATATACGCCAGCCAAACCACATAAATGGGGAACCAAGCTGATTGTTCTATGTGATCACATGGGCTTCTCATATGCATTTGAAATTTATTCTGGTGCAGGCGACAACGTGGTACCAGAAAATGCACCAGATCTCGGAGCTTCATCAAATGTCGTTGTACGTTTGTCCAACAAAATTCCAGACAACGTGAACCATATTCTATATTTTGATAATTTTTACACATCATTGGGCCTGCTAACATACCTAAGAAGCCGTGGTATATATGGTTTGGGAACCGTGCGCTCAAATCGAGTGCCAAACATAAAATTGTCGAGCGATGCTGAACTGATGAAGCGAAAAGTTGAGCGAGGATATTCCGAGGAATATGTCGCTAACGCTTACAGAATAGATATAAGCAGCGTTTTGTGGATGGACAACAAAAGTGTTCGTATTCTTTCGACTTATGTTGGTATCAAACCATTTCTGTCTCGAGAGCTTGTTCCACCACCCTCCAAATCTTCACGATGGGACAGGAAAAAAACATCAACAAATAGAAGTTGACTATCCATTTATAATAAAAGAGTATAATCGACATATGGGTGGTGTCGATCTCAAGGATGGTCTTCTTGGTCGTTATCATATACATATTTCCACTTGTTGGATGTGGCAATGGTCAACGCTTATATTCTTTTTCATAGGTTGCATAAGGGAGTCAAAATCGAGTTGCCAAATTTTTGCTCTGAAGTTGCGGAATCATTGTGCACGAAACAAAAAAAAACGAGAGGTCGTCCAACGTCATCCCCAGTAACACCAATCCGCAAGCCAAAAAAGTGTTATTTTGCACCTCCAGAGGTTCGATACGACAACGTGGGCCATTGGTGCGTATTTCTCGACCGCAAGGGCAAAAAGTTGTGCAAAACCCAGGATGTAAGTCAGAAACACAGGCATTTTGCACCAAATGTAAATTGAATCTCTGCAATTCCACCACAAAGTCGTGTTTCTTTGAATACCATCTACGTTAATGTAGGTAATATACAACTATACAACATTGTTACTTCCTTTTTATCTTATTTTGATACATTTTCATGATTATTTATTTAATAAACTATTACTTTCATAATTTCACATGTTTGTTTTTTTTTCCTCTAACGACCCAACCCCGCCTAGAGGCGGTGTAAACATTTTTACCTGTTAAAGGTAAAAACATAATTTTTTTTGAAAATCGTATTTCAGATTCGTTTTTATCGTGCCCATATTAGTATATACTGATTTTTTGAATCAAATCAAAAAATAAAGCATTAGAGGGTTAATAAAATTTTTTATTCAATTTGATAATCAATTACCGAATTCTGGCTCCATATTACGATTTTCTACTCAATATTGACAATATAACTTCTAAAACGCCGTCAAAGTTGCGTCGGGATTGACATGAAATCAATGCGAGCGCAACGCAGACAGCTGAAACTGTACTCGATTTATGCCTTAGGAAACCATTTCCATTTGTGTGCAAGTGATAGCATTTACGTAGGATAAACTACTTACATGTGACTCAGGCGGACAAAACGGCGTAGACGATCCATTAGTTTGATGGATTAAAGCTATAGTAATGATTAGAGCTTTGGTTGTGAATGCGAATTGTGGTCGATATGTATATATATATATACATAGCAGAGGTAAACAGGGACTGCCCGAAAGGTGGCGTCCTTTCTCCATTCTTATGATGCTGGTTGACTCTCTGCTGGACACTCTCCACAGCTCTAACTTCCATGCTCAGGCAAACGCGGTTGATGTTGCCGTACTTTAGACTAGATCATGTCTAGAGATTTTCTGTAGCAAAGCCCAGATGGCCCTAGACGTGATCGATGAATAGTGGACTAGGAATGGGCTTTCGGTTAATCCTCTCAAAACTGAGGTTGTTCTCTTTACGAGGAGGAGTAAGTTGATCAGTCTGACTCAGCCAGAGCTTAAAGGTGTCACTATCAGAATCTCAAATGAAGCTAATCCTGTATAGTAAACTTCTTTGGTCAAAACATGTCGAGTGAAAGACAGCCAAGGCACTCTCAGTTTTCTGGCAGTACAAGGGTGCTTTCGGCAAGACATGGGGCTTATTAACAAAAAAAAATGATAATACCTTTCTTAGCATATGCGTCGGTTGTTTGGTGGGAAAAGCTTTCGCGAAAATTTGTCACTGCTTCTCTCACCAAACTCCGAAGAACAGTTTGTCTCGGCTGAACGGGCCTTCTCTAGCACGCCTTACTCTTTATATACATTATTAATCCGGAATCTGAGCTAGGAAGGAATTATAGCCGAATTTTCACGGATGGCTCCAAAACCAATCAAGGGTTTGGTGATTCAATCTTCGTGGAGGACGAAAACATTAGGCTTCATTTCTCGTTAGGTAAACATGTGCCTGTCTTTAAAGCGGAGACTCGTAATGGCTATGAACTATATTTTAAAGAATGGGTGGGGAGGCCATTATTCGGCCGTATAGGAACTTGTAGTCAGCCCTAAAATTTAAATGTATTGCACTTATTTTTATTTAATTATAAGATATTGCAGTTTTGGCACTTAGAAAGGTTTAGCACTTCCTGGAGCGTCCTAAGCACTTATCACTACCGATACTTTTCAAATCGTTGCGCTTTCGATAGCGGTTATTAGTTTAACACACTAAACCGGGCACCTTTTATCTTTTTAACTGTTGAAATAGCGGTATTTTCGTTCAGAATTTTCGCAGTTTAGAGTTTGGTATCTCGCTAAAGATGGTTTATTCCAGTGGTTTCTGAAGAAAAAGATTAGATTCGCGTAGAAGAATTCATGGAGAAATTTCTGCGGGTTCATCGTATTCATCACAGAAGTGTCTTGCCTGAGGAAGATCTCACCAAACCGTTTCCAATGTATGGATACAATTCACAAAATAATCGTCGACGGCAAGATATTGTTGGCAATGGAATCATGTGGTTATTATAAGCCATTTGCAGTAGTAGACATACAACAGGTGATTGGAGGTGAATGTCATTTCCACTTCGAAAGCCCGGCTACTCATTACCATTAAAACCTGCAGTCTGTCATGAGTCTAGTATTCAATTTAAACAAATTAAATTGAATTATTTTTTTGAAAAAAAAAGATGCATTTCTGTAGCTTATAATTTAACAATATTTATTTAAAAATTTCAGAACAATAGGTAAAAATGGAAACGAGAAAGAGAAAAATTAGTGACGTAAGCTCGGTTGAAGTTCCACCGCCAACACAGGAAGAAATTCGTTTTGCCATTCAGTAGTACCTACTCTACGAGTACAGTAGAAAAGTCCTACAGCATAAGGAATTTGCCATACAAGACTCTCTATCGGTATTCACAAAGCTTCTAATAACTTTTCAACTTTTTCATGAAGCGAACAATTCGAATCGCGTTTACAATTTTCGAGCACATTTCGAGCTCTATTCCCACCAGACAACTTTGCAACTTTACACTTTGCATTTTAGCACTTTGCTAAATGTTATAAATGCAGTGTTTGTGTTCCACGAAATAAAAAGCGTACTTTGCGCTTCCGCTCTGTACTTGTAGCAAATAATTCCGATTCTTGTTGCTGAAGTTTACATTATGTATAAAGATTGAAAATAAGTTACATAATGATGTGCAAGGATCTTTATTCAAATATTTGAAATTTGCCGCTAAATTGGATCCAATGTGCTGCAAAACGCAATGAACTTGCTCCTCATTTAATCGAAAGCATTCTCTATAAGTAGTGTCTGTTAAATTATTAGAATTTATTCTTTCTTCTTTACAATTCTTTTTTTAACTCGATCATTTCTCCTTCCATAAACTATTTCTCTTCTTAACATATTGTACACAACAAATAAAAAAAGGCACTGTTTGATGTTTCAGTTCACCATTGAATGACAATTTTATATTTCGGTTTGATTAATGTCCAAATATATTTTCTACGCCAAGGTTTAAAGAATACAAATATGGCGGATTTTTGGTCGCCATTCGAAAAAGCTTTTTGAACCTGAATAAAATAAATTGAATAACTATTAGAAGTATTAAAGGTTAATTAGTTACAATATTACGTATTGAGAATTTAATTTACGAGAAGACCACCTACGCTTTGCAATGTGAATCAGTTCTTTGTACTACTACACATGTCAATGACAACACGATGCAAAATGGTGGAACAGAATGAAGACTTTTACAGCATGTACATAACACTTTTTACATAGCAAATCATTTCATGGAACGGAAATGGTTTTTATTCGCAAGGTTTTGCTGACTTTGCTTTGCAATAAATAGTTTTTGATGGAACGGTAAGCTGCAATTTTTGCAAAATCTTTATACATAATACTTTTTTTGCATTTGCTTAGCAAATCTAAATTTAAATGGAGCCAAAAATTTGGAAATAATTGCAAAGTTCTCAGTAAAAAGTTGCAGAGTCGAGCGGGGCCCAGGACACAAATTACTTTTCTTACGGCGATGAAAGGGGTCTGCCACTGCACGGAAAGCAACAATCATAAACCAAACCCTTAACTACTACGCCAAACGTGCAAACCCAGAGCACGGAGTGTGAGGCTAAAGGTGTTGGACTCGAAAGTGTGCAACAATACAGGTGCACAAACTTCTACGTCTGGACAGCTTCACACTTCAAACCCCTCAGCCATCGCAGCACCTTTCAGCATCAGTCCCTATCCTAAGGCATTCGACCCAACCTATAAACTCCAACCCACAAGCTATCTCCGTGTCTCAGCATCACCACACAGCATGTAAGGCATGTAAAGGCGAAAGAGCTATTCGCATTCAATGGTGACCTCGAAGAATGGCCTTTGCTCATATCGACCTTTGAGAACTCGACGCATATCTGTGGATTCTCTAATGAGGAAAATCTGATGCGACTTCAGAAGTTTTCGAAAAGAACTGCATTGGATGTTGTAAGATTCCGCTTGCTGCAGCCATCGGGAGTCCGCAGCGTAATTGATACGCTCCGAATGTTTTATGGCCGATCAGAACTAATGATCAACTCGCTGATACAGCAACTGAAATGGGAAGTAAAGGACAAAATGCTCTGCCGAACTTGTCTCCGTTCGCACGGTCGAACAGGGTGCTAATCAAACCGTGAATGCGGTATAAGCAATCTGACATCACCCCTACTCCACAACTACAAGTTAAAAAACGAACACAATACCACTACTGGGGTAGTAACTTCGTCAATCAGCATAGAACTTTTAAGGAAAATATTTCTTTTCTCTTCTGAATTGTTGTCGACATTATAAAGAATAATAACATCAAAATCTATACATTTGCGTTATTGGATGATGGATCATCCTTTAATCTGATGGAAGACCGGCTCGCAAAAGAATTGGGTCTCCAATCCAAGGGAGGACTCAACCACTCTGTCTAAAATGCACGGGTCATACCCATAGGACGGAAAATGAACCAACAAAATTGTTTCAAATATCCAGTTAGATATTAATTAACTAATTCTTTCCCAGCAATCTCTACTAGGTCTTCACAACTGGACTGGAAACTGCAAGGGAACGCTCCAAAGAACACTATATACATACATATGTGAATGCGACCGAGAAGCAGAAATCTCCACCAAGTTGTCAAAAGTTATTTCGCTATTGAGAGCATAGGTGTATCTAAACGAAACACGCTATCTAATGAGAATCAAAGAGAGCTCAGTATCCTCAATTTAACGACTTATAAAAGAGGTGATCGCTACGAAACGGGATTATTATGGAAATATGACCGAACAGTTCTCCCCGGTCAAAAGGCGTTTATTGTGTTTTTAAAAGACAATGGCTCGAGACCAAATTTTGAACAACAATCTACAGTAGCGCATTGCCGAACACATAAACAAATGTTAGAAAGCTAACATATGACGAGTTGAAGCAGTCGCATGCAAATACTTGCTATTTCCTATATATACTAATCCCAACAAACCAGGGAAGTTTCGAATTGTGTGGGATGCTGCCATGTTAAAGGTGTCTCACTCAATTGCATTTTGCTAAAAGGCCCAGACCAGCTAGCATTATTGATTTCGATTTTATATCGATTTAGGAAAAGACGCATGGCTATTTATGGAGATATTATGGATATGTATTCCATACTCTCTACAGGAAGGAATAAGGACATACTATGTGATCTACGACTCCCCACCAAACGAGATGTTCTACGCATTTTAATGGGCATCTACGATCCCTTGGGCCTATTGGCAAACTCCCTGGTTTATGTCAAGATCCTTTTACAAGACATATGGCGATCAGCTTTTGACTGGGATGACACCATAGAGGCAAGTAGCTAAAATGAATATATGTTCTACATATATTGGGAAATATAAGGATACCGCATTTGCTGCCATTTACCTACCAAAAATGTCGAGGGGTGTTAAATGTAATAGTGTTCATTGTTGCAGGTGTCGGTCGTAGTGCTCCGCTAATACACAGACAAGCTAAAAGTTGAACTTTACTTAATTTCTTCTGGTTTATCTGCTTGTCCAAGGCAATCCACCAGACATAAGGAACCCACTACATAAGGATCGGTCTGATGACCGAGATATAGAGCCAGTGAGTTAAACTGGGTTGCAAGCCCCAATTGTTTCCAATGGCTATTTTGCAAGAGAAGAGTGCGACAGTGGCTCTCTTTACTTCTTCTTGTATGTTAGGTTCTCAGCTTAGATTTTTATACAAAATAAGACCCAAATATTTTGCTTCGTTGGAGAAGGTTAAGCTTATTCCATTAAGGGATGGAGGGTCAAAGGGTGGTATTTTAAATTTCCTTGAGAAGAGGACTAGTTCGGTTGTTGGGATTGATTCCTAAACCACACCGAGCTGCCCACCTAGATAGCTTATTCAAAGCCTTTTGAAAGAACTCTTTTAAGGTAATAAAGTGTTTACCAGAGACTGCTATAGCAACGTCGTCCGCATAGGCGATAATTTCGCAACCCTCAGCCTCCAGGATTATCAATATTTCATTAACCACCAAATTCCAAAGAAGTGGGGATAGGACGCCCTTGTGGGGTTCTCCTACTGACATATCTTCTAACAGATGTCCCACCCAGGTTTGAGTTGATAATCCGACTATTAAGCAGTAATTTAATCAAATCGCCAAGTAAGCTATCTACCTTCAGATTTGATAGTGTTTTCGTTATCGCACATGAATAGACGTTGTTAAAAGCGCCTTCCACATCCAGGAAAATACCTAAAGAAAGGCTCATTCACAGAAAACACTGAATGCCAGCTGCACATATTTGTGGATACGAGTGAGAACGCATATGCTTCGGTGGCTTATCTTCGCCTTACCACCGGTGAATTCATTGAATGCAGTCTAATAGAGGTGAAGACTCGAGTCGCACCCTGAAAGAGCTTGTCTGTTTCACGCATCAAGATGCGCGATTTTTCTGGTGCGATTCGGAAACAGTTTTTTCTTGGCTCAACTCTGAGCAGCGAAAGTATCATCAGTTTGTAAAGTTTCGAGTTGGAGAAATACTAGAAAGCACGAAATTATCCGAATGGCGTTGGGTGCCAAATATTCAGACTTCGCGTATAAAAGCCGATGGTACCAGGCACCGGAGTTCTTACATTTGTCAAAAAACCAATGGCCGATGAATATCTCGAAAGTTGCGGCAACGGATGAAGAACTACGATGCCCAATTCTCCACATAATTCCAGTTGCCACGATAGGTTTAGAACGGTTTTCAAACTGGTCCAAGCTTGTCAGAACTCAAGCTATCGTTCTTCGATTCATTCACCACTTAAAGAATAAGGTCAGAGGTGAACCGAAAGCAGTGGACAGCCTAAGTAGAGATGAATACACCGAAGCGGAAAAATATCTCTACCGTCAAGTTCAGCGTGCAAGTTAGGTCGTCCTTCAACACAATAAAGAACAAACCATTAAGAACAGAAAGCCTCTAGACAAAAAAAAGAGATCTTTATAAACGAAGGTCCTACCTGGATGACGATGGAATTTTTCGGGTACGTGGGCGCATCGATTCTGCGGTTGGAATACTGCTCAACACTAAGCGACCCATTATTCTGCCCAAGAGACATCATGTGACCTGCCTTATCATCCTACGATATCACAACAAATATTACTACCAGAACCAAGAGACAGTCGTGGATGAGATTAGGCAGTTATATTCCATACCATGCCTTAACGTAGCCGTGAAAAAAGTAATAAATAATAAAGTAGTGTCAACGAAGTAAAAACCGTGACGCATCCCCAAATCCTCCTGAGATGGCTGAACTCCCAGTGGCAAGATTGGCTTCATTTACGCGTCCATTATCTTTCATTGGGATTGACTATTTCGGGCCCATACAAATGAAGATTGGGCGAAGGGCAGAGAAGCATTGGAGGCAGTTCATACCGAAATTGCTTCGACTTTATCGCACCCTTCGTTAGTAAAATATGTCGGCGTACGTTAACGTAAGCAGTTGATGTGATCAACTCTCCCAAAGTTGATAACTTAACTACTGTGAATGTACGCCTGCTTAGCTATCAATGAAAGTATATATAATAATATAGCATTTGTTGAGTGAATGTTTGTATTGAAACGCTATAAAGCAATAAAAGGCTAAGTACTGGAACATGGCTGACTACTAGGTGTTTTACCCTATGTCGGCGCACTATTTGCTTTGTAAAGCAAATAGTGATATCCGTTACGCCCGACTTATGCTGTAGGAAACCGAGCCTTTAGGAAAGGAGACCGGTTTTTTTTTTTTTTTTCTATAATTTGCACGTATTAAAGGGGATATGAATACCCTTATACTAATTTTTTTTTTTAGAACACGTACGTTTTTGTGGAAAGGGGAAGAGACAGAGAAAGACAGAGTGGTGTGGTTTGAAACTCAGGTGGTATTAAGTTTCTGTAAACTCCAAGGGTGGCTGTCCAGATAACTGGGGAGTATTTTGTTTGTTTTCGCTATTATTGTCGTTGCTTATGATTCACAGTATTTTTTTTGCCGTCCTCCTGATGTCATCATCACGATCAAGTTGCATTTTAACCATATGACCACCCTACTTCCAGTGTTATGCCTTCACAGTAGAGTTGACTTAGCTTTCGCAAGTGATCGACTTTTTTTTTTTTTTTATTTATTTCGTGCGAAATAAATAGATGATTCTTGACTTCAGGATTCGAACCGTGAATCAACAGCGTGACAAGCGATGATGTTACCATTACACCACGGTCACCCTCTTTACATAACCAATTGATTTTCTATTGCCCCCATAAGGAAGAAATGAGTGTGTTAAGGCATATCAGATTATTATTATTTCATTAATAAACTTAGAAACTATTACGGCTACAATAGAATGCTACCTAGAAATTCGATATTTGAGTGATCATCTAGCAAATCCAGCAGAGCCCATCACCTACATATATGTATGTATATTATGTTCACCTGACAATGGTGCAAATATCTGTATATCAAAATTACTTCTGCTACAGGACATCGTTGCAGTGCACTCTACTTGACCTACCTTCTTATTCAATTCTTAAAATTATTTTTTTAATTTTGATTCGATAAATGAAGTATTTGTTATAATCAGTTATATTTCACCAAGAAGTCCTTATGAATTGTATAAAGCTCATGCTGATAATTGTTGCTTTGTTTTAAAGAATTTAAAAGATAATCAGCACGTCATATTATTGGGTGATTTGAATTTACCAAATATAAAGTGGATATATGACGCTGATGAGTCGATATTAGTTCCGCTGAATGTAAATTTTTGATATGAATGTAAAGTTGTTGATACTTTTACTCAATTTGATCTTCGACAAATTAATTATTTTCGAAATTCATTCAATTGTGCTTGAACTAGTTTTTGTTGATGCAGAAAGAAACGCAAATATCATCAAATCCATGATTCCTCTTTTCCCTAATTCAATTTTTCATGTTTCTTTCTGCTTACATTTTGAATTTTATAACTATTTTAAAGCGTCTGCACTTAGTCCTAATTTACAATACAATTTTGCTAAAGCTAATTTTAGTGGTATAACCGATTACCTTAATTCTATTGATTGGGGTCTAAAGTTTCATAATGAAAATTAAATTGAATCGTATAATGTGTTTACTCAGGATGTAAAGGTGGCAATTGATATGAATACTCCCAAAACAAAAATTATTACTACGACTAAACCTATTTGGTTTAATAACAGAATAATTAATTTTAATAATAGAAAAAAAAATTATAAGCAATTTCGAAAAGAGAATAATGATCGTGAACTGTACAAACAGTATCGAATTCTACAGAAATAATTTGAAGTCTTAAGCAAATTTCTTTACAAACAATATCTTTTTTCCGTTGAATCTAATTTAAAAACTAATAGCAAATGTTTCTGGAGCTTCATCAATAGTAAAAAAAAAAAAAAAAACGAATGGCATTTCTACCTGCAAGCGTTATGAAAACGAAACATCTTCGGATCTGTTAACTATTTGCAACCTGTTTGCTAAACATTTTCAGTCCGTTTATACGAATGAGGTTTCAACTACACCTACTATTAGTACGGACATTGATTCTTGAAGATATAATTTCGTCAACATTGGTAGTATGAACTTTTCAATACGTGATGCTGAATCAGCACTAACTAATTTCAAATTTGATAAACGGCCAGGGATAGACGGTATCCCTCCTATTATTTTAAAAATGTGTGCTGGCTCGTTTGCTATACCCCTTCACTTGATTTTTAACCGGTCTCTTGACAATGGCAACTTTCTCACTTTGTGGAAAAGTTCTTTTATATTACCTATCCATAAATCTGGTTCAATGCAAGAGGTATCAAATTACCGCCGGTCTGCAAAATTTCTACCATACCAAAGATGTTCGAAAAACTCGTATATGACAAACTCACACCTATTTCAATAGAGTCATTTATTGTTGTCAGCATGGTACTTGTCAGCATGGTACTGGCACGAATTTAAGAATTTTTTGCATTTCTGTTTTGAACGGTCTCGGGAATGGTTTTCAATATGATATCATATACACAGATTTTTCTAAGGCATTCAACAGAGTAAATAATGACATTCTAATGTTAAAACTACATATTTGGATTGGGCATAGACTCCAACTTCTTGAAATGCATCAACTCCTATTTAATGGAACGTATGCAGTATGTTCGGATAAACGACACACTTTCAACACCAGTATACGTTACTTCCGGAGTTCCTCAGGGTAGCCACCTTGGCCCTTTGCTATTTTTCCTTCTTATAAATGATATTCCCGATATAACCTTGAATTCAGAATGTCTTATCTATACCGACGACTTAAAAATATATCGACCAATTAAATCTGAGCAAGATTGTCTTCTTCTGCAAGAAGATAAAATAAATAAGTAAGAATTTTTTTATATTTGAATGTTTCGAAAAGTCAAAGCCTTATCTACTGTCGTAACCTCTCCCCTGTTTGTTTTACGAGGGTGGGTCAATAAGTCCCTGAAAATTAACACAAATTGTGTCGTCACCTTAATTTAATTTTATTTTGTCAAGAATCATCTTTCAAAAGAACGCACCCAAATTTTCAGACAGATCTGTCAAATAGTTTTGTTGTGGCAGTCATTTTATATAGACGCCTACTAACATTTTCGTTAAAATGGAAAGGAGTGAATTTCGAGTTCTCATTAAACACACCAAACAAAAACTTGACAAATATTATGGGGACTCTTCACCATCGATTGGAACCATTCACCACTGGTTTACTCAATTTCGGTGCGGTCGTTCAAGCACAAGTGACGCCGAACGTTCTGGTCGCCCAATTGAGGTCACCACACCAGAAATGGTCGACATGGTTTGATAATGGAAGATCGGCGAGTGAAAGTGTGCGAGCTTGAAGAGGCCACAGGCTTATCACATGACTCAGTCATTACGATTTTACATAAATATTTTGACATGAAAAAGCTTTCCGCAAAATGGGTGCCGCGTTTGCTCACAGTCGACAACAAACGCATTCGTTTGGCAACTTCAAAGGTGTGTTTGGCGATGTTCCAGAAAAAATCGGCTGAGTTTTTGAGCCGTTTCATAACCGTGGATGAAACCTGGGGATTCACCACAACACACCAGAAACCAAGGATCAGTCAAAACAATGGACTTCTCCTGGTAAATCGAAGCCGAAGAAGGCCAAGGCGGGTTTGTCAACAAACAAGGTTATGGCGACAGTTTTTTGGGATGCGCGCGGTGTTATTCACATCGATTACCTTAAAAAGGGTAAAACGATCACCGGCGCATATTACGCAGAGCTGCTGGATCGATTCCAAGCCGATTTGAAGCAAAAACGGCCACATTTGGCGAAGAAAAAAGTTCTTCACCAGGACAACGCACTGACGCACAAGTCCGCAGTTGCAATGGCAAAATTGCATGAGTTAGGCTACGAACTCCTCCCTCATCCAGCATATTCCCCAGATTTAGCCCCCTGCGACTATGTCTTGTTTCCAAACATGAAAAATTGGCTCAGAGGTAAGAGATTTGGGTCGAATAAAGAGGTCATCGCTGAAACAAACGCTTATTTTGAAGGGCTCGAGAAATCGTATTATTTGGAGGGCATCAAAAAATTGGAGAAACGTTGGATGAAGTGTATAGAGCTAAAAGGAAGACTATGTTGAAAAATAAAATGTTTTTTAAACCGAAAAGAGTGTTCCTTATTTCATTTTTCAGGGACTTATTGACCCACCCTCGTATATATGATTGGTAATATGCCCTTGTCGATTATTTCTTCTAAAAAAGATCTTAACCTTATTTTTAACAAAAAACTGGACTTCTTAAGTCACATGGATTTTTTAGTTGCAAAAGGTAGATAACTCAATTATCGGTTTTGTTTTAATGTCTCTTTTTTTCATTCGTGAGGTCAACTCTAGAGTACTGTAGTCTGGAACCCGTTTTACGAACTTCACGCCTTAAGAATAGAGAATATTCAAAAACGATTTACGAGAGTAGCTATTCCGAGACTCCGCTTGTATCTAGATATGCCTTCATATAACACTCGATGTGTATGTATTATTTGGAATTCACCCACTCTACACTAGAAGAAAGTACTTTTCGATTTTGTTTATCCGTGACATAGTTAATAATCATATTGATTTTGTCTCTAATTGGGCTTTATGCTCCTGCAAGAGCACTTAGAAATCTTTTTTTTTGTTTCATGTTCCTTTACATAGAGTAAACTTTGGTATTAATGAACCTATAGGTAGATGTTTAAGAGAAGCAAACACTATCTGTAACTTATTAGATTTTGATGAAAATCGAGATACATTTAAAAATAATTTATTAACTTTAAATTGCCTTGATGGTAGTTAATAAGTATTTATTTTTGTTTTAAGTAGTCATTAGAGTACACACTAATGCAACTCAGCTCGATGAAATGAATTGAATAAAAATAAATAAATAAATAAACTTTGGAATTCACTCCCAAAAGAATGTTTCCAGAAGGATTAATCTCAACCTATTCAAGAATTGAACGGACAGGCATCTCTGAGAGCTGACCCAGCGTTGTAGGTTCATCTTTTCCGAGGAAAGATTATAAAAAAAAAAAAGAAGAGCGCTAAACAGAAAGGATATTAAAAATTAATTAAAACCGCCCAATAGTATAATTAGAGGACAGGATGCGGCAAACATAATTTGATGACACAGACATTAAATATTCTAGACTACCGCCAATCGATTTAATTACTCGTTAATTTATTTACATATTTATGCTCTTTGGGTGATAGCCAAATCTACCTTATAAAGCAAAAAAAATATATATAATACATTCCTCTACGAATATATCTCTGAGGCACTGTACACAGCAACCAGAAAGCGCTCCAAGTATCAAACATGGAAACTGCGAAAAAGGACAATCAAAACGAACCGAGACGCATTACAATCGTCATAAATCACCTCTAAATGCACCTAAAACAATGGAAAACCTTACTTTTCACAACCAAAGACCTTGAACTGCACCTAAGTGCGTTAGACTTCCGCTACCCTCCCTTATCCGACTTCACCAACATGTCCATAGAATTTTCTTCGACCTTTCCTCTTCACAAGGAAAAGCCCAACGACTTTGGCGCCATTTTTCTAATTCCTCTTTCCAAAGCCAAACACCAGTTTCAGGGATAAAATCAACCACAGCGTATTGCTAAAATTCCACTGCAATGACGAAAGGCGACCGCTGTCCTAACCTCAAAAATCATTTTGCAAAACGTTTCCATTGATTTTATGCAGTTTTCGATGGAAATGCGATTTCACAACGAAGGCAACATCGTGGAATATGAATTATACTTCGCACCGGATGGATGCGTCGCATTGTCCACGCCAATAAAGTACTGCAGTCGTAGGAACACATGTGGTTTCGTTTTTTTTTTTTTATTCTTTCTCCAGCTAGTGGGTGCTTTGGTGCTAAACGGCGAGAGCACGGCAACTTGACATTGGAACTGAATTTTTATGTCGCGACGGAGTTTTACACAACGAAAATACAGACAATTTGTTGAATTTTGTACTTACATGAGGTTTAAGGGTTTTACTCGATGTAGGGATGGAAAGAAAGTGTCAATTCGTCTCCAAATAGAAAACTTAATGTGGAAAAATTATCACTTCCACCTCCTCAACACACAAAAAAGTTCAAACAAATGAGTAATTTGGACAAAATTTCCGGAAAACTCAAATGCCGATGCTAAACTGAACAAATTGAAATCGCAAAACTTCGCCGTTATCGGCGCTGGGTTGGCAGCAGTGACAATCGAGCGAAGTTGGTAGTAGTTTGTATTTGAGGCAGTGTCAGTTGGTGTGTAAATTTTCAAATAAAATTAAATTGTGGAACAAAATATATAAAATAATAATAAAATTAATTTTAAATTGAAGAATAGTATTGGATTGTGCGTTGAAATAGAAAGAAATCGGTGAAAAATTTTGAAAGGTCTAAAGGGAAAAATCTTGTAAGTAGATGGCGCTGAGCGGAGACATACGACCTGCTGGCATTCTGAGAAATGACTTACTGGGTTTACAAAATACAGTTTAAAATGAGTTGAATTTGGAAAGTTTTTAAAACTAACACGTTTTTAAAGGGCGCTATGATTACGACTACAATGTTTCAGAGAAAAAAATACTGAACCGAACAAAAAAATATATTTAAATATTTCACACGCAACTAGCAAAATACATAATAAAGCTCTTATTTCAAGTTTTAAAGTTTTTGAAAACTTCAGGGAACTAGGTGGCGCAAGAGTAATGACCCTACATGGATTGTTTATGATTTCTCCTGTTATCGTGGTATTGATAGTTATGTACGATATGTAGTAAACAGATACGAAAAACACGACGATAAACAGTGGGACGCTATACTCCACAATTTTGTACTCCTTCATTTTTTGCGATATAATTAATCAGTGATAAGAACACAACGTAAATTTCGTCGAAGATTTCCCCACCGTTCGACACCGATTGGTCGAACAATTTGACGCTAAGCCACACGTGTCGAAAAGACGGACTCAACACGATATAGAGCAAAGGTTGGTAGAGGTCGTTCGGCCAAGAATATTGATGCTGTGCGCAAGTTGAAGAGTGTCCAGAAACACCAACGAGCCGAAAGGCCACCCAATTAGGCATTTGCAGGCGATCTCTCCACCGTATTTTGATGAGAGACTTGAAGATGTTTCCAAATAAAGCTCAGACCAAACAAAGCAGCTGATGGGAACTGGACAAGAAGCGATAAGGACAAAGCCATTCTCTTCGCAGACTACCTAGATAACATTTAAACCATCAGTTGAAAGTGGAAAATGCAACTTAATTAACCATGAAATAAATGCAAAGAAAAGTCCTGAATATGACCTTATATCTGGTGATTTACTAAAGAACTTAAAAAAGGAAGGCAATAATTAAAATAAAAAATTTAATAAATGCCACATTTAAGCTAATATGTCCTAGTTTGTGGAAGGTTGCTGATGTCCTAAGGATTCCCAAACCCTGTATACCGCCAAATGAAATGTCAAACCTATCTCGTGTTTGAGAAAGTGCTCGCCAAACATTTAAATAAAATAATTGAAAGGAAAAAAAAAAGCTGGTTCCGAACCATCAACTTTGTTTTCGAAGGCTGCACTCTACGATACAACAGATACACATAATTAAGAAAAAAATTGAAGAAGCATTAGAAAAAAGGAAGGTTTGCTCGGCTGTATTTTGAGATGATGAGCAGGCCTTTCATAAAGTATGGCACGAAGGACTTACGCATAAACTGAGATGTATGTTGCCAAATCAGTATGCTTCCGTTCTTAAATCCTATCTAATGGAAGACATTTTAGAATAAAACAACAGAATACTTATTCAAAACAAAGAGAAATAGAGGCCGGGTCCAATATTATATTTATTATATATTAGTGATATTCCGGAACTAGAAAACCATACTAGCAACATTTGCAGATGACACTGCAGTACTAGCAGTAGGAAGAACCAATGAAGAAGAATCAGAAAAAAAAGAACTCGAAATTGGCACAAACAAAATCTGTGAATGGACTAAAAAGTGGAGAGGCGAGTCCAAGTCAGTCCATGTTGACATTACTAATAAAAACATTGTTACCAATTATTATATTGTAATATGCGAGCTACGGCTGGAGTAGATAAAACGATATTCTGTGAAATTATTTCTTTATTTTCTAGTCTATAGAACAATTCAAGTTCACACTATACTATTCTTCGCAAACTCCTTCCTTACAAGGTCTCTTTCTTCTCAAATCACTTTATCTCCTTTCAATTACTTAATTCACAAATCCAGACTCCACTTTCAATTTATCACAAATTACAACTTCGGCTGTTATCACTTTTCCAATCTCCTCGTGCGGTTCAAAACCAACTGCCCTGTCTCGATCGTGATCTGTCCTTAAATAGTCGCATTTCTAATAGCCAGAAACTTCTAGCAAATTCTTCGACCACTGGAACAAGAAAATTCTGATGTAATAATTAAAGGATGACAGCTGCAGCCAATAATCTCTTGTTCTCTTTTATCCGTGATATTATCCGTGGACACGAACTGTGGAGACTAATTGCAGACACGAACCTCGAATGAAAAGACACTTCGGAACAAAATTATGCCAAAATGAAAAGACACTTCGGAATTTGTTGCATCATGCTACATTATGTTACACTGTCCCCCTCTTAGACCTGTACGTCCCGAACAAGTGCGTCCTCACTTCGGCCATTGTATCGACTCAGTCGGTCCACATGAACCACTTTCATTTTGGCCCAAGGACCAAGTCCTCGCTGGATGCGGTAGACAACATCGTTGATGCGAGTTATTATTCTGTAGGGACCCTCCCAGTTCTGCTGCAACTTAGGTGATTTCCCCTTTTGGCGATAGGGATTATACAGCCACACTAGATCTCCTTCCTGGAATCCTGACGTTGTTGCCTTGGCATCATACCTGGTCTTCATGCGGTCGCTCGTTATCTTAATCTGGCTTCTGGTCCTTTGGTGTATGTCCCTAAGCCTTTCCCTAAGGTCCGCCACGTACTCTTCTTCATTTCTGGGCTCATTGGTAGGAGATCCAAATTTCACCTCACTGGGTAACCGAGCTATTCCACCAAACAAGATTTCGAACGGCATATGTCGAGTAGTGCTATGCACGGCACTTCTATAGGCCATCAAAAACAAGGGAATCTGCCGGTCTCAATCCCGTTGGTAGTCACTTACGACCTTCGAGAGATGTTCGTCCAAAGTCCTATTGAAACGCTCCACCATACTGTCCGACTGTGGATGAAGCGGGGTTGTCCGTGTCTTTTTGATTCCGAGTAGTTGACACATCTCTTGGAAGATTCTTAACTCGAAATTCCGCCCTTGGTCAGAATGCAATTCCAAGGGCACACCGAATCTGCTCACCCAATTGTAGACGATCTGCTCCGCCACGGTTCTGGCTTCCTGGTTAGGGATCGGAAACGCTTCCGGCCACTTACTGAAGTAGTCCATTACTACGAGTATATACCGATTACCATTGTCGGTGTCCGGAAAGGGCCCTGCGATGTCAATGGCGATTCGTTCGAAAGGTGCTCCCACGTTGTGTTGGTGCATCTTACCTCGGCTTTTGATCTCGGACCCTTGCTAGCAGCACAAACGTCGCATTTTCTGCACCAGTCTTCGACACCTTCCTTCGCTTTTAACCAATAAAAACGTTCTCGTACCTTTTCTAGCGTCTTATTCACTCCCAAGTGGCCTCCGGACGCCCCACCATGCATTTCCTGTAACACCTCCTTGACCCTCGTCCGCGGTACGACAAGCTGCATTACAAATGACTTTTCGTCGGAGGATTCCCATTTTCTTCTCAGAACACCTTCTTGAACATGGAGGGAGTCCCACTGCTCGATATCCGGGTCTTCCATCTGAGCGTTCCGGATCTCAACTATGCTCCAGCCGGCGATAGGTTCGGCTCTCAGTCTTTGGATGGAAACCAGCTCCCGTTCTTCCTGACGCGCACAATGTTTACAATCCGTTCTGCATGGTCTCCGGGACAGTGCATCCGCATTAGAGTGAAGTTTTCCTTTACGATGCTGTATTTCGTAGTCGTAGATTTGCAGCCTTTCGATCCATCTTGCGACCTGACCCTCAGGACTCTTGAACTGTAATAGCCATTTTAAGGCTGCATGGTCTGTGTGAAGAACGAACTTCCTCCCATAGAGGTATTTGTGAAAATGCTTCGTAGCCAAGATCAAAGCTAGAAGTTCCCGCCTTGTCACGCAGTAGTTCCTTTCTGGCTTAGAGAGCACCTTGCTGAAGTACGCAACCACCTTCTCTTGGCCATCATGCACCTGGGAGAGTACGGCTCCTATCCCGACATTATTAGCATCTGTATCCACTATGAACGTTTCCCCGGGAGTGGGGTAATCTAGTATCGGGGCATCGCATAGCCGTTGTTTAAGTGCCTTGAAGCTCTTCTCGCACTCAATTGACCATTTGAATTGTTTTCCCTTTTCCGTCAACTGGTGCAGGCTCTTTGCGATCCCTTCACGAACCGTCTGTAGTAGGTGGCTAGGCCCAGGAAGCTCCTTAGTTGGTGTTTATCTTTGGGGACTGGCCAGTTTTTCACCGGTTCGACCTTCTCTGGATCGGTTCTCACTCCTTTCGCTGAAATTATGTGCCCCAAGTACTTGACTTCCGCTCTAAACAGGGCGCACTTCTTGGGGTTGAGCTTCAGGTGGGCATTTCGAAGCCTTTGAAACACATCCCTTAGATTGTCTCGGTGTTGCGCAAACGTTTTTCCTACGACGATGACATCATCCAAATATACCAAATAGGTTTTCCATGTTAACCCTTGCAGGACACATTCCATCAATTGCTCGGAAGTCGCCGGAGCATTGCACAGCCCGAATGGCATTACCGTGAATTGCCATAGCCCATTTTCTGCGGTGAAGGCGCTTTCTCACGGTCATCTGGATGGATCTGTACCTGCCAGTAGCCACTCTTCAAGTCGAGAGTGGAAAACCATAGGGCTCCTGATAGTGTGTCCAGCGTGTCGTCAATCTGTGGCAGAGGATATCTGTCTTTCTTGGTGACGTAATTGAGCTGCCGATAGTCCACGCAGAACCGCGTGCTGCCATCTTTCTTCTTAACCAGTACAACCGGTGATACCCACGGACTTTTGGAACTTTCAATCATACCTTCTTTCTCCATTGCCGACACCAACTCTGCAACTTCTGTCTGCTTTGATAATGGAAGGCGCCTAGCAGGCTGACGAATTGGTCTAGTATCACCAGTGTCTATTCGATGTTGTACCAGGTGTGTTCGGCCGTATTCTCCGTCCTGTGAGACAAATACATCAGCGTACTCATTGATAAGATTCTCTGCCATAGTTTGCTGCTCCTGATTCAGCTCACTGGACTGGAGAATCGTCTCTCTCGTTTCCGCTGTCCAAGGTGATGGGAGAGGTTTTGGAGCATCACGTTCAGATATTGTTGCGACGGCGGTAATCGGCGTGCATTTTCCAGTCACCTCCCCTCGCCTTAGTTTGACAGTGTGTGGTCTCGCGTTCAAAACTCTCACTGGAACCATGGTGTTCTTTCGTTCGACTGGCGTCTTTCCCACGATGTAGTTTTGAGAATTCTTCTCCGGGTCTGGTTCTACTATGTAGAATCGGTGGCTCCCAAGATCACCTTCCAGCTTCGTCCAAATGATTGTCTCTGAAGACGGCGGCAAAACTTCGTCTTTGCTGATGACTGTCCTGAGAGTTACGGCATTCTCGTTTCCGTACACCATCGGAATCTCCACATTTCGATACCTCAGTACCTGCATCCCGATGTCCAAGATTACTTCATTTGCTTTCATGAAGTCTATTCCGATGATGCACTCGTCGCATATATCTGCCACCAGAAACGCATGGGAGAACGTCAGTCCCGCCAGAGTAATCGTATGACGAACTTCTCCAAACACCTTCGCCATTTCCCCTGTCGCAGTCTTCAGGCAGTAGCTGTTGGTGTTGTGCATCCATGAGCTTCTGACGATATCTCTTCTTACAATGGAGGCGGTGGCAAATGAGTCGATGGTGGCTACGCACTTCTTCTTGTTGATTAGTGCCTCCACTGTCAGGCTCTTGTAACCCCGTTTGGTTTGCGAAACTTGAATGGTGGTCCTGGGGGCCTCGATTCCAGTAACCAACTTCTGCCCCGCGAAGTTTTTCCTTACGCATTTCGTGACTGCTGGTTTTGGAAAGTCTGACCGACAGGATGTTTCCTCTCTGCTTCTCCTACTTCCGCAATGTGGACAATTTCCTCGTCTAGGTGAACTTCTGCACTGCCGTTATAGGTGCCCGGTTTGGTTGCAATTCCAGCAACGGATTTGACTTCCGCGAGCTTTGTCTTCATCCATGACGGCTGTTCTCTGGCATGAGCATTCCACGACGGACATTTCCCTGACACGGTGTATTCCCTGGTATGCTTGGTCCGCAGCCTTCATTGACAAAGCGAATGCCAATGCCTCGGGGAGTGTTCGCTTTTCAGCCATCCTTACAGCCATTTGCAGTTGTCTGTCCTCTATGGCCTGAATAAAAGCTTCCACCGCCATTTCGTTGATACGCTCCTCACCGGCTTTAGGGTATGAAAGATGGGCTAGTCACTCTATATCCGCTTGCAACTGTTGTAGCGTTTCCCCCCTTTTCTGGACTCGACTACGCAGCTGAACCCTGTACACCTGCTGCATGTGTTCATCCCCAAACCGCATCTCGATAGCCTGAACCAGAGAGTCGTAGTTCTGCTGTTTATCTTCCGGGATGGTCTGCAAGAGCTCCGCAGCTGGACCCCTCAGTTCAAGCGTGAGTGCAATAGACTTATCTTCATCGTCCCAGCTATTGGTCATTGCGGCCGCTTTGAATTGAATCTTATAAATTGGCCATGATGTTTGACCATCGAAGATAGGAGGCTGCATCTCCTTTCTTCTCAGACCGTCAGTGGAATATTCCCGTGCTTTCTGTCTCTTCACGTTGCTGAGCTCCTTAGCAAGATTTTCGACTTGCTTTCCTACTATCTCGAATTGCGTATCCACTTTTTCAAACTGAGTCTCTAACTTCCCGAACCGAGTTTCATGTTTCTCAAAATTTTCATCGAATCTAGTTTCGACTTTTTCGAGTTGCGTCTCGACCTTCTCGATTTTCTCTTCGATCGCTTCGAATTTGGATTCCAAGTTCTTGTTTTGCTCATCAAGTTTGCTTTAAAGAGCATCTAGAGAACTCTTTTGTTCGTCCATTGCTTTCTTTTGTTCCTCAAGCTTAAGTTCTAGAGAGTTCCTTTGGTCGTCTATTGCTTTCTTTTGGTCATCGAGCTTAAGCTCCAGAGACTTCTTTTGGTCTTCTATTGCTTTCTTTTGTTCGTCCATGACTGACTTAAGTTGCAGGAGCAGACTTGTTATACCCGGGTCGGCTACTGTACTTGCTGGTTCCTCTTCCATGTCAAACTCTACGTCATGCGGATTTTCACCTTCCTGCGTTACTGCTTCTTCCAGCCGAATCAGTAGGGCATCTTTTCCCCAGTTGTGTCGAGATTTCGCTTACTGAGTTCTGCCTTTAGTTGAATTATAGTTAGTTTTCCCAATTTGCGACACATTTTGCGCAACTAATTAACTCAACACAGAAATCTTCTTTTTTTTTTTGGGCAATTTCACAGCACGGAAATAGTTATTCACAGAATAAGTTTTATCCCACTTCTGACACCAATGTAATATGCGAGCTACGGCTCGAGTAGATAAAACGATATTCTGTGAAATCATTTCTTAATTTTCTAGCCAATAGAACAATTCAAGTTCACACTATACTATTCTTTGCAAACTCCTTCCTTACAAGGTCTCTTTCTTCTCAAATCACTTTATCTTCTTTCAATTACTTAATTCACAAATCCAAACTAATTACTTCTTCTTGTTAACTCTCAACTTTCAATTTATCACAAAATTACAACTTCGGCTGTTATCATTTTTCCAAACTCCTCGTGCGGTTCAAAACCAACTGCCCTGTCTCGATCGTGATCTGTAAATAGCCGCATTTCTAATAGCCAGAAACTTCTAGCAAATTCTTCGACCACTGGAACAAGAAAATTCTGATGTAATAATTCCAGGATGACAGCTGCAGCCAATAATCTCTAGTTCTCTCTTATCCGTGAAATTATCCGTGGACACGAACTGTGGAGACTAATTGCAGACACGAACCTCGAATGAAAAGACACTTCGGAACAAAATTATGCCAGAATGAAAAGACACTTCGGAATTTGTTGCATTATGCTACATTATGTTACAATATTGTAATATGCAGGCTACGGCTCGAGTAGATAAAACGATATTCTGTGAAATTTATTTCTTTATTTTCTAGTCTATAGAACAATTCAAGTTCACACTACACTATTCTTCGCAAATTCTTTTCTTACAAGGTCTCTTTCCTCTCAAATCACTTTATCTCCTTTCAATTACTTAATTCACAAATCAAAACTAATTACTTTTTCTTGTTACCTCTCAACTTTCAATTTATCACCAAATTACAACTTCGCCCATTATCACTTTTCAAATCTCTTCGCCACGGTTCTAAAACCAACTGTGTCTTTTTTTGATCGCCATCTGTCCTTATATAGCAGAAGTTTCTGATAGCCAGAAACTTCTAGCAAATTCTTCGACCACTGGAACAAGAGAAATAATTCTTGCTGTTATAATTCCCTTTTATCCCTGATATTATTCGTCTCTTTCGTTGACATGAGCTGTGGAGACTTCGTCCCAGACACGAACCTCGAATGAAAGGACAGTTCGAACCAAAATTCTGCCAGAATGGAAAGTCACTTCGGAATTTGCTGCATAGACATAGGAGCGTAGTTATTATTATGCTACACTGCCCCCCTCTTAGACGTGTTCGTCCCGAACAAGTGCATCCTCATTTCGGCCATTGTATCGACTCAGTCGGTCCACATGAACCACTTTCATTTTGGCCCTCGGTCCTCGCTGGATGCGGTAGACAACATCGTTGATGCGGGTTACTATTCTGTAGGGACCTTCCCAGTTCCGCTGTAATTTAGGTGATTTCCCCTTTTGGCGATGGGGATTATACAGCCACACCAGATCTCCTTCCTGGAATCCTGACGTTGTTGCCTTGGCATCATACCTGGTCTTCATGCGGTCGCTCGTCATCTTAATCTGGCTTCTGGTCCTTTGGTGTATGTCCCTAAGCCTTTCCCTAAGGTCCGCCACGTACTCTTCTTCATTTCTGGGCTCATTGGTAGGAGATCCAAATTTCACCTCACTGGGTAACCGAGCTATTCCACCAAACAAGATTTCGAACGGCATATGTCGAGTAGTGCTATGCACGGCACTTCTATAGGCCATCAAAAACAAGGGAATCTGCCGGTCTCAATCCCGTTGGTAGTCACTTACGACCTTCGAGAGATGTTCGTCCAAAGTCCTATTGAAACGCTCCACCATACTGTCCGACTGTGGATGAAGCGGGGTTGCCCGTGTCTTTTTGATTCCGAGTAGTTGACACATCTCTTGGAAGATTCTTAACTCGAAATTCCGCCCTTAGTCAGAATGCAATTCCAAGGGCACACCGAATCTGCTCACCCAATTGTAGACGATCTGCTCCGCCACGGTTCTGGCTTCCTGGTTAGGGATCGGAAACGCTTCCGGCCACTTACTGAAGTAGTCCATTACTACGAGTATATACCGATTACCATTGTCGGTGTCTGGAAAGGGCCCTGCGATGTCAATGGCGATTCGTTCGAAAGGTGCTCCCACGTTGTGTTGGTGCATCTTACCTCGGGTTTTGATCTCGGACCCTTGCTAGCAGCACAAACGTCGCATTTTCTGCACCAGTCTTCGACATCTTCCTTCGCTTTTAACCAATAAAAACGTTCTCGCACCTTTTCTAGCGTCTTATTCACTCCCAAGTGGCCTCCGGACGCCCCACCATGCATTTCCTGTAACACCTCCTTGACGCTCGTCCGCGGTACGACAAGCTGCATTACAAACGACTTTTCGTCGGAGGATTCCCATTTTCTTCTCAGAACACCTTCTTGAACATGGAGGGAGTCCCACTGCTCGATATCCGGGTCTTCCATCTGAGCGCTAAGGATCTCAACTATGCTCCAGCCGGCGATAGGTTCGGCTCTCAGTCTTTGGATGGAAACCAGCTCCCGTTCTTCCTGACGCGCACAATGTTTACAATCCGTTCTGCATGGTCTCCGGGACAGTGCATCCGCATTAGAGTGAAGTTTTCCTTTACGATGCTGTATTTCGTAGTCGTAGATTTGCAGCCTTTCGATCCATCTTGCGACCTGACCCTCAGGACTCTTGAACTGTAATAGCCATTTTAAGGCTGCATGGTCTGTGTGAAGAACGAACTTCCTCCCATAGAGGTATTTGTGAAAATGCTTCGTAGCCAAGATCAAAGCTAGAAGTTCCCGCCTTGTCACGCAGTAGTTCCTTTCTGGCTTAGAGAGCACCTTGCTGAAGTACGCAACCACCTTCTCTTGGCCATCATGCACCTGGGAGAGTACGGCTCCTATCCCGACATTATTAGCATCTGTATCCACTATGAACGTTTCCCCGGGAGTGGGGTAATCTAGTATCGGGGCATCGCATAGCCGTTGTTTAAGTGCCTTGAAGCTCTTCTCGCACTCAATTGACCATTTGAATTGTTTTCCCTTTTCCGTCAACTGGTGCAGGCTCTTTGCGATCCCGGAAAAATCCTTCACGAACCGTCTGTAGTAGGTGGCTAGGCCCAGGAAGCTCCTTAGTTGGTGTTTATCTTTGGGGACTGGCCAGTTTTTCACCGCTTCGACCTTCTCTGGATCGGTTCTCACTCCTTTCGCTGAAATTATGTGCCCCAAGTACTTGACTTCCGCTCTAAACAGGGCGCACTTCTTGGGGTTGAGCTTCAGGTGGGCATTTCGAAGCCTTTGAAACACATCCCTTAGATTGTCTCGGTGTTGCGCAAACGTTTTTCCTACGACGATGACATCATCCAAATATACCAAATAGGTTTTCCATGTTAACCCTTGCAGGACACATTCCATCAATTGCTCGGAAGTCGCCGGAGCATTGCACAGCCCGAATGGCATTACCGTGAATTGCCATAGCCCATTTTCTGCGGTGAAGGCGCTTTCTCACGGTCATCTGGATGGATCTGTACCTGCCAGTAGCCACTCTTCAAGTCGAGAGTGGAAAACCATAGGGCTCCTGATAGTGTGTCCAGCGTGTCGTCAATCTGTGGCAGAGGATATCTGTCTTTCTTGGTGACGTAATTGAGCTGCCGATAGTCCACGCAGAACCGCGTGCTGCCATCTTTCTTCTTAACCAGTACAACCGGTGATGCCCACGGACTTTTGGAACTTTCAATCATACCTTCTTTCTCCATTGCCGACACCAACTCTGCAACTTCTGTCTGCTTTGATAATGGAAGGCGCCTAGCAGGCTGACGAATTGGTCTAGTATCACCAGTGTCTATTCGATGTTGTACCAGGTGTGTTCGGCCGTATTCTCCGTCCTGTGAGACAAATACATCAGCGTACTCATTGATAAGATTCTCTGCCATAGTTCGCTGCTCCTGATTCAGCTCACTGGACTGGAGAATCGTCTCTCTCGTTTCCGCTGTCCAAGGTGATGAGAGAGGTTTTGGAGCATCACGTTCAGATATTGTTGCGACGGCAGTAATCGGCGTGCATTTTCCAGTCACCTCCCCTCGCCTTAGTTTGACAGTGTGTGGTCTTGCGCTCAAAACTCTCACTGCAACCATGGTGTTCTTTGGTTCGACTAACGTCTTTCCCACGATGTAGTCTTGAGACTTCTTCTCCGGGTCTGGTTCTACTATGTAGAATCGGTGGCTCCCAAGATCACCTTCCAGCTTCGTCCAAATGATTGTCTCTGAAGACGGCGGCAAAACTTCGTCTTTGCTGATGACTGTCCTGAGAGTTACGGCATTCTCATTTCCGTACACCATCGGAATCTCCACATTTCGATACCTCAGTACTTGCATCCCGATGTCCAAGATTACTTCATTTGCTTTCATGAAGTCTACTCCGATGATGCACTCGTCGCATATATCTGCCACCAGAAACGCATGGGATAACGTCAGTCCCGCCAGAGTAATCGTAAGACGAACTTCTCCAAATAAATTCGCCATTTCCCCCGTTGCAGTCTTCAGGCAGTAGCTGTTGGTGTTGTGCAGCCATGAGCTTCTGACGATATCTCTTCTTACAATGGAGGCAGTGGCACCTGTGTCGATGGTGGCTACGCACTTCTTCTTGTTGATTAATGCCTCCACTGTCAGGCTCTTGCTACCCCGTTTGGTTTGCGAAACTTGAATGGTGGTCCTGGGGGCCTCGATTCCAGTAACCAACTTCTGCCCCGCGAAGTTGGTCCTTACACATTTCCCGACTGCTGGTTTTGGGAAGTCTGACCGACAGGATGCTTCCTCTCTGCTTCCCCTACTTCCGCAATGTGGACAATTTCCTCGTCTAGGTGCACTTCTGCACTGCCGTTGTAGGTGTCCGGTTTGGTTGCAATTCCAGCAACGGATTTGACTTCCGCGAGCTCTGTCTTCATACATGACGGCTGTTCCCTGGCATGAGCATTCCACGACGGACATTTCCCTGACACGGTGTATTCCCTGGTATGCTTGGTCCGCAGCCTTCATTGACAAAGCGAATGCCAATGCCTCGGGGAGTGTTCGCTTTTCAGCCATCCTTACAGCCATTTGCAGTTGTCTGTCCTCTATGGCCTGAATAAAAGCTTCCACCGCCATTTCGTTGATAAGCTCCTCACCGGCTTTAGGGTATGAAAGATGGGCTAGTCGCTCTATATCCGCTTGCAACTGTTGGAGCGTTTTCCCCCTTTTCTGGACTCGACTACGCAGCTGAACCCTGTACACCTGCTGCATGTGTTCATCCCCAAACCGCATCTCGATAGCCTGAACCAGAGAGTCGTAGTTCTGCTGTTTATCTTCCGGGATGGTCTGCAAGAGCTCCGCAGCTGGACCCCTCAGTTCAAGTGTGAGTGCAATGGACTTCTCTTCATCGTCCCAGCTATTGGTCACTGCGGCCGCTTTGAATTGCCTCTTATAAATTGGCCATGATGTTTGACTATCGAAGATAGGAGGCTGCATCTCCTTTCTTCTCAGACCGTCAGTGGTATATTCCCGTGCTTTCTGCCCCTTCACGTTGCTGAGCTCCTTAACAAGATTTTCGACTTGCTTTCCTACTATCTCGAATTGCGTATCCACTTTTCCAAACTGAGTCTCTATCTTCCCGAACTGAGTTTCATGTTTCTCAAAACCTTCATCGAATCTATTTTCGACTTTTTCGAGTTGCGTCTCGACCTTCTCGATTTTCTCTTCGATCGCTTCGAATTTGGATTCCAAGTTCTTGTTTTGCTCATCAAGTTTACTTTCCAGAGCATCTAGAGAATTCTTTTGTTCGTCCATTGCTTTCTTTTGTCCATCCAGCTTAAGTTCTAGAGAATTCTTTTGTTCGTTCAGCTGAAGTTCTATAGAATTCCTTTGGTCTTCTATTGCTTTCTTTTGTTCGTCCATGACTGACTTAAGTTGCAGGAGCAGACTCATTATACCCGGGTCGGCTGCTGTACTTCCTGGTTCCTCTTATACGTCAAACTCTACGTCGTGCGGATTTTCACCTTCCTGCGTTACTGCTTCTTCCAGACGAATCAGCAGGGCATCTTTTCCCCCAGTTGTGTCGAGGTTCCGCTTACTGAGTTCTGCCTTTAGTTGAATTATAGTTAGTTTTCCCAATTTGCGACCCATTTTGCGCAACAAATTAACTTAACACGGAAATCGTTTTTTTTTTTTTTTTTTTTATTATTGTGCAATTTCACACCACGGAAATAGTTATTCACAGAATAAGTTTTATCCCGCTTCTGACACCAATGTAATATGCGAACTACGGCTCGAGTAGATAAAACAATATTCTGTGAAATTATTTCTTTATTTTCTAGTCTGTAGAACAATTCAGGTTCACACTATACTATTCTGCGCAATTCTTTTCTTACAAGGTCTCTGTCCTCTCAAATCACTTTATCTCCTTTCAATTACTTAATTCACAAATCCAAACTAATTACTTCTTCTTGTTAAATCTCAACTTTCAATTTATCACAAACTTACAACTTTGCCCATTATCACTTTTCTCTTCGCCACAGTTTAAAAACTACTGCCCCCTTTTTGATCGCCATCTGTCCTTCTATAGCAGAAGTTTCTGATAGATATAGCAGAAGTTTCTGATAGCCTGAAACTTCTAGCAAATTCTTCGACCACTGGAACAAGAGAAATTAAAAGATGACAATCATTCTTGCAGTTATAATTCCCTCTCATCCGTGATATTATCCGTCTCTTTCGTAGACATGAACTGTTGAAACCGCAGACACGAACCTCGAATGAATAGACACTTCGAACCAAAATTATGCCAGAATGAAAAGTCACTTCGGAATTTGTTGCATCATACTTTTAGGGAGCGTAGTTATTATTATGCTACAATATTGTAACATAATGTAGCATAATGCAACAAATTCCGAAGTGTCTTTTCATTCTGGCATAATTTTGTTCCGAAGTGTATTTTCATTCGAGGTTCATGTCTGCAATTAGTCTCCACAGTTCGTGTCTACGATAAGAGACGGATAATATCACGGATAAGAGAGAACAAGAGATTATTGGCTGCAGCTGTCATCCTGGAATTATTACATCAGAATTTTTTTGTTCCAGTTGTCGAAGAATTTGCTAGAAGTTTCTGGCTATCAGAAAATTCTGCTATATAAGGACAGATGGCGATCGAGACCAGGCAGTTGGTTTTGAACCGCACGAGGAGATTGGAAAAGTGATAACAGCCGAAGTTGTAATTTAGTGAAAATTGAAAGTTGAGAGTAAACAAGAATAAGTAATTAGTTTGGATTTGTGAATTAAGTAATTGAAAGGAGATAAAATGATTTGAGAAGAAAGAGACCTCGTAAGGAAGGAGTTTACAAAGAATAGTATAGTGTGAACTTGAATTGTTCTATAGACTAGAAAATAAAGAAATAATTTCACAGAATATCGTTTTATCTACTCGAGCCGTAGACCACATATTACATTGGTGTCAGAAGTGGGATAAAACTTATTCTGTGAATAACTATTTCCGTGGTGTGAATTTGCACAAGAAAAAAAAAAAAAAAAAAACAAAAAAAACGATTTCTGTGTTGAGTTAATTAGTTGCGCAAAATGGGTCTCAAATTGGGAAAACTAACTATAATTCAACTAAAGGCAGAACTCAGTAAGCGAAATCTCGACACAACTGGGCGAAAAGATGCTCTACTGATTCGTCTGGAAGAAGTAGTAACGCAGGAAGGTGAAAATCCGCATGACGTAGAGTTTGACGTGGAAGAGGAACCAGAAAGTACAGCAGCCGACCCGGGTATAACGAGTCTGCTCCTGCAACTTAAGTTAGTCATGGACGAACAAAAGAAAGCAATAGGAGACCAAAGGAATTCTCTAGAACTTAAGCTGGACGAGCAAAAGAAAGCAATGGACGAACAAAGGAAAGCAATGGACGAACAAAAGAATTCTCTAGATGCTCTGGAAAGTAAACTTGATGAGCAAAACAAGAACTTGGAATCCAAATTCGAAGCGATCGAAGAGAAAATCGAGAAGGTCGAGACGCAACTCGGAAAAGTCGAAACTAGATTCGATGAAAACTTTGACAAGCATGAAACTCAGTTCGGGAAGGTAGAGACTCAGTTTGGAAAAGTAGAAAAGCAAGTCGAAAATCTTGCTAAGGAACTCAGCAACGTGAAGAGACAGAAAGCACGGGAATATTCCACTGACGGTCTGAGAAGAAAGAAGATGCAGCCTCCTATCTTCGATGGTCAAACGTCATGGCCAATTTATAAGAGGCAAATCGAAGCGGCCGCAATGACCAATAGCTGGGACAATGAAGAGAAGTCCATTGCACTCACACTTGAACTGAGGGGTCCAGCTGCGGAGCTCTTGCAGACCATCCCGGAAGATAAACAGCAGAACTACGACTCTCTGGTTCAGGCTATCGAGATGCGGTTTGGGGATGAACACATGCAGCAGGTGTACAGGGTTCAGCTGCGTAGTTGAGTCCAGAAAAGGGGGAAAAGCTCCAACAGTTGCAAGCGGATATAGAGGACTAGCCCATCTTTCATACCCTAAAGCCGGTGGGGAGCTTATCAACGAAATGGCGGTGGAAGCTTTTATTCAGGCCATAGAGGACAGACAACTGCAAATGGCTGTAAGGATGGCTGAAAAGCGAACACTCCCCGAGGCATTGGTATTCGCTTTGTCAATGAAGGCTGCGGACCAAGCATACCAGGGAATACACCGTGTCAGGGCAATGTCCGTCGTGGAATGCTCATGCCAGAGAGCAGCCGTCATGGATGAAGACAAAGCTCGCGGAAGTCAAATCCGTTGCTGGAATTGCAACCAAACCGGACACCTACAACGGCAGTGCAGAAGTGCACCTAGACGAGGAAATTGCTCACATTGCACCAGTAGGAGAAGCAGAGAGGAAGCATCTGGCGGTGATAACATCCATCCTGTCAGTCAGACTTCCCAAAACCAGCAGTCAGGAAATGCGTAAGGACCAACTTCGCGGGGCAGAAGTTGGTTACTGGAATCGAGGCCCCCAAGACCACCATTCAAGTTTCGCAAACCAAACGGGGTAACAAGAGCCTGACAGTGGAGGCACTAATCAACAAGAAGAAGTGCGTAGCCACCATCGACACAGGTGCCACTGCCTCCATTGTAAGAAGAGATATCGTCAGAAGCTCCTGGCTGCACAACACCAACAGCTACTACCTGAAGACTGCAACATTGAAGTGGCGAAGGTGTTTGGAGAAGTTCGTCTTACGATTACTCTGGCGGGACTGACGTTCTCCCATGCGTTCCTGGTGGCAGATATATGCGACGAGTGCATCATCGGAATAGACTTCATGAAAGCTAATGAAGTGATCTTGGATATCGGGATGCAAGTACTGAGGTATCGAAATGTGGAGATTCCGATGGTGTACGGAAACGAGAATGCCGTAACTCTCAGGACAGTCATCAGCAAAGACGAAGTTTTGCCGCCGTCTTCAGACATAATCATTTGGACGAAGCTGGAAGGTGATCTTGGGAGCCACCGTTTCTACCTAGTAGAACCAGACCCAGAGAAGAATTCTTAAGACTACATCGTGGGAAAGACGTTAGTCGAACCAAAGAACACCATGGTTCCAGTGAGAGTTTTGAACGCAAGACCACGCACTGTCAAACTAAGGCGAGGGGAGGTGACTGGAAAATGCACGCCGATTACCGCCGTCGCAACAATATCTTAACGTGATGCTCCAAAACCTCTCCCATCACCTTGGACAGCGGAAACGAGAGAGACGATTCTCCAGTCCAGTGAGCTGAATCAGGAGCAGCAAACTATGGCAGAGAATCTTATCAATGAGTACGCTGATGTATTTGTCTCACAGGACGGAGAATACGGCCGAACACACCTGGTACAACATCGAATAGACACTGGTGATACTAGACCACTTCGTCAGCCTGCTAGGCGCCTTCCATTGGCAAAGCAGACAGAAGTTGCAGAGATGGTGTCGGCAATGGAGAAAGAAGGTCTGATTGAAAGTTCCAAAAGTCCGTGGGCATCACCGGTTGTACTGGTTAAGAAGAAAGATGGCAGCACGCGGTTCTGCGTGGACTATCGGCAGCTCAATTACGTCACCAAGAAAGACATCCATCCTCTGCCACGGATTGACGACACGCTAGATACACTATCAGGAGCCCGATGGTTTTCCACTCTCGACTTGAAGAGTGGCTACTGGCAGGTACAGATCCATCCAGAAGACCGGGAGAAAACCGCCTTCACCGCAGGAAATGGGCTATGGCAATTCACGGTAATGCCATACGGGCTGTGCAATGCTCCGGCAACTTTCGAGCAATTGATGGAATGTGTCCTGCAAGGGTTAACATGGAAAACCTGTTTGGTATACTTGGATGATGTCATCGTCGTAGGAAAAACGTTTGCGCAACACCGAGACAATCTAAGGGATGTGTTTCAAAGGCTTCGAAGTGCCCACCTGAAGCTCAACCCCAAGAAGTGCGAACTGTTTAGAGCGGAAGTCAAGTACCTGGGACACATAATTTCAGCGAAAGGAGTGAGAACCGATCCAGAGAAGGTCGAAGCGGTGAAAAACTGGTCAGTCCCCAAAGACAAACACCAACTAAGGAGCTTCCTGGGCCTAGCCACCTACTACAGACGGTTCGTGAAGGATTTTGCCGGGATCGCAAAGAGCCTGCACCAGTTGACGGAAAAGGGGAAACAATTCAAATGGTCATTTGAGTGCGAGAAGAGCTTCAAGGCACTTAAACAACGGCTATGCGATGCCCCGATACTAGCTTACCCCACTCCCGGGGAAACGTTCATTGTGGATGCAGATGCTAGTAATGTCGGGGTAGGAGCCGTACTCTCCCAGGTGCATGATGGCCAAGAGAAGGTGGTTGCGTACTTCAGCAAGGTGCTCTCTAAGCCAGAAAGGAACTACTGCATGACAAGGCGGGAACTTCTAGCTTTGATCTTGGCTACGAAGCATTTTCACAAATACCTCTATGGGAGGAAGTTCGTTCTTCGCACAGACCATGCAGCCTTAAAATGGCTATTACAGTTCAAGGGTCCTGAGGGTCAGGACGCAAGATGGATCGAAAGGCTGCAAATCTACAACTACGAAATACAGCATCGTAAAGGAAAACTCCACTCTAATGCGGATGCACTGTCCCGGAGACCATGCAGAACGGATTGTAAACATTGTGCGCGTAAGGAGAACGGGAGCTGGTTTCCATCTAAAGGATGAGAGCCGACCCTATCGGCGGCTGGAGCGTAGATGAGATCCGGAACGCTCAGAGCCGATTCTGGCCTGGAAGGAGAACATGGAGAAACCGGATCATCAGGACATCTCTCACAGAAGCCCGACCTTAAAGGCATATTTTGCGCAGTGGGACTCCCTCCATGTCCAAGAAGGTGTTCTGAGAAGAAAATGGGAATCCTCCGACCGAAAGTCGTTTGTAATGCAGCTTGTCGTACCGCGGACGAAGGTCAAGGAGGTGTTACAGGAAATGCATGGCGGGGCGTCCGGAGGCCACTTGGGAGTGAATAAGACGCTAGAAAAGGCACGAGAACGTTTTTATTGGTTAAAAGCGAAGGAAGATATCGAAGACTGGTGCAGAAAATGCGACGTGTGTGCAGCTAGCAAGGGTCCGAGAATCAAAACTCGAGGTAAGATGCACCAATACAACGTGGGAGCACCTTTCGAACGAATCTCCATTGACATCGCAGGGCCCTTTCCGGAAACCGACAATGGTAATCGGTAAATACTCGTAGTAATGGACTACTTCAGTAAGTGGCCGGAAGCATTTCCGATCCCTAACCAGGAAGCCAGAACCGTGGCGGAGCAGATCGTCTACAATTGGGTTAGCAGATTCGGTGTGTCCTTGGAATTGCATTCTGACCAAGGGCGGAACCTCGAGTCAAGAATCTTCCAAGAGATGTGTCAACTACTCGGAATCAAAAAGACAAGGACAACCCCGCTTCATCCACAGTCGGACGGTATGGTGGAGCGCTTCAATAGGACTTTGGACGAACATCTCTCGAAGGTCGTAGGTGACTACCAACGGGATTGGGACCGGCAGATTCCCTTGTTTTTGATGGCCTATAGAAGTGCCGTGCATAGCACTACTCGACATACGCCGTTCGAAATCTTGTTTGGTGGAATAGCTCGGTTACCCAGTGAGGTGAAATTTGGATCTCCTACCAATGAGCCCAGAAATGAAGAAGAGTACGTGACCTTAGGGAAAGGCTTAGGGACATACACCAAAGGACCAGAAGCCAGATTAAGATGACGAGCGACCGCATGAAGACCAGGTATGATGCCAAGGCAACAACGTCAGGATTCCAGGAAGGAGATCTAGTGTGGCTGTATAATCCCTATCGCCAAAAGGGGAAATCACCTAAGTTGCAGCAGAACTGGGAGGGTCCCTACAGAATAATAACTCGCATCAACGATGTTGTCTACCGCATCCAGCGAGGACTTGGTCCTTGGGCCAAAATGAAAGTGGTTCATGTGGACCGACTGAGTCGATACAATGGCCGAAGTGAGGACGCACTTGTTCGGGACGTACAGGTCTAAGAGGGGGACAGTGTAACATAATGTAGCATGATGCAACAAATTCCGAAGTGTCTTTTCATTTTGGCATAATTTTGTTCCGAAGTGTCTTTTCATTCGAGGTTCGTGTCTGCAATTAGTCTCCACAGTTCGTGTCTACAAAGTTCAAAGAAGAAGTAATTAGTTTGGATTTGTGAATTAAGTAATTGAAAGGAGATAAAGTGATTTGAGAGGACAGAGACCTTGTAAGAAAAGAATTGCGAAGAATAGTATAGTGTGAACCTGAATTGTTCTATAGACTAGAAAATAAAGAAATAATTTCACAGAATATTGTTTTATCTACTCGAGCCGTAGCTCGCATATTACAATATTTTCTAGGAGATGAGTTGAGTTTTCTAGCGCCGCTGGTAATGCTATCTTTTTCGTTCTTTTTCTTTTTCGTTCGGCCAAAAAACCAAAGAGTGGCAGATTCTAATTAATTTTTCTGGTGCTAAGCCTCTTGAACGGGCGTAGTAAGATTTTGAATGGCTGTGACACGATTTGCTACGACGGAGCATGCTGATGTGTTTATCTACGCTAGCACAATTTTTGAATCTGACCAGAAATACATTGGATTACGAGTAAGTCTTGCGGCTAGCTTGGCTGCACACAATTCAAGTCTTGATATTGTTAATTGTTTGACCGGTGGCACTTTGCTTGATTGCTTTTCCGTTGGCGCAACCCTTGACTTGTCGCAAAGTAATCTAACTGCTATTAATTAGGAATGCCAGAGCCGAATCGCTCCATGCATGATGCATTCAATCGAGAATTTGAACGAGAACGGCAATACGATCGAGATGCTTTCAGTCAATCAGTTGGAACAACGGTCCCACTTTTGAATCAGCAGCAGAAAATCGCCTACGACAAATTGATGATAGCAGTCAACGACGGCTACGGAGGAATCTCCTCGACGCACCTGGCAGAACTGGCAAAACGTTCCTAATTTCATTGATTTTAGGTTCTATTCGCCTACAAAGTCAAATAGCGCTGGCCGTAACATCATCTGGGATCGCAGCCACATTGTTAGAAGAAGGACGAACAGCTCATTCTGCGCTCAAAATGCCACTGAATTTGCAAACGATAGATGAACCGACGTGCAACATAGCCAAAAATCAGCTATGGCGAAAGTATTACCGAATCGCAAAATAATCCTTTGGGATAAGTGTATGATGGCGCACAAATGAGTATTGGAGCCACTCGATCGAACGTTGGAAGATTTGCGCAATAATCGGGAACACTTTGTAGGTACGACGATTATGCCCGGCGATTTTCGCCAAACGCTGCCAGTCATTCCAAGATCAACAACTGCTGATGAAATAAACGCTTGCTTGAAGTCAATGAATTTGTGGAGATACGTGGAAACTCTCAAGTGTACAATGAATATGCGAGTCGCGTTACAAAATGATGAATCGGCGGAAGAGTTTTCCAATCAGTTATTAGACATAGGCAATGGAAAAATTTCGGTTGACGCTTTCACTGGCCTCATTTCGATTCCACCTAATTTTAGTCGATTCAAGTGTTCCCGAATATTGGTGCAAATTACAAAAACCATGTTCGGTTGAGCGAACGAGCCATTTTGGCAGCGAAAAATAAGAACGTATGTACACAGCTGGCCAATTGCATTTATTTAAGTCGAACGATTCAATTGCCGATCAGTCGTCAATAATACAATTGAATTGCTGAATTCATTGGATTTGCCAGGAATGCCGCCGCCGGTGATAATCATGTTACGCAATCTGAACCAACCGAAACTATGCAATGGAACATGACTCGCTGTTAAGAAGCTGATAAACAACGTGATTCAAGCAATTATAATCATAGGAAAGTTCAAAGGCGAGGATGTTCCGATTCCAAGAATACCACTGATTCCAACCGACTTACCGTTTCAATTTAAGCGTGACCAGTTTCCCGTTCGCCTTGCATTCGCAATGACGATTAATAAATCGCAAGGCCAGTCGTTGGAAGTGTGTGGAATAAACCTTGAATTGTCGTGTTTTTTCCATGGACAATTGTACGTGGCGTGATCGAGAGTCGGTAAACCACCGGCGCTATTCTTTTTCTCTCCGGACGAAAAGACAAAGAATATCGTTCATCACCAAGCGTTGCGATGAACGCATTAAAAATACCAACAAATAATTGTCAAAAGAATGAATTCCGATTTATTTCATTGTAATAAATTCATGATCTGAAATTGTTTTGTTTCAATTCACACAAATTGAAGAAAAGATTCGGTTGGATGAATCCTTCTCGACTAACTGACTGACTGACTGACAGACAATGCACAGCCTAAACCACTGGAGATCAACATACTTAATATTTTTTTGATAAGCGCACTTCTCATTTTCTTCATTAGTAAATTGCACCCGTGCCAAGCCAGGGCGGGTCGCTATTTTTTATAAATCAGTCTCAGAATTGAAAGCGCATGTACAGATGTAAAATGCACACTCATTTTTCAGTTAGGTAATATTATAAAAAAAGTACACAATATCGTTCGATATAACGAACACTTTCGATTTAGCGAACGCCCTCAAACATTATATCATTCGTTGTATTGGATGTCCACTGTATATATATTAAACATGTAGATGCTGCTCTAGCCAGAGCCCGAGGTGCCTTCGCCCTTACAAAGAGACTTTTTTATAGCAAGCAACTTGATGTAAGGGTAAAGGTAATCTGCTACACGGCCCTCATTCGGCCCATGCTCGCATGTGGATGTCCCGTGTGGTTCAACATAGGGGCAAGTAGGATGGAACAGATTCGGGTGTTTGAGAGGGCCTGCCCTCGGGCTTGCCTTCACTTGTACAGAACACCAGAGTCTCCGTACAAAAAATTCTATTCTAATGAGGTCCTATACAACATGGCGGATCTGATAAGAGTGGACAATTTCCTGGTCAAGATGACTCGAAGGCACATTGCAAGAGCAATGACCTAGATGAATAACCTGATCTTCGGGGCTTATTACCCCAACCATAGGTACCATGAGAGGGTGCGCCTTAACGGCTTTGTCCCTCCAGAAGCATTCCTCTATTTCGATCAGGCAGGACTGATCCAGGATAAATCAGCGGTGCCGTTAATTTTCCACGTTGCCCGGACAACTGTGGACAGGCGGCTCAACTACAGCCGAGACTTAGCACAGAGCACTGAGGAGCGTCTCCGATTCAGTAGATCGGTATCGGGGCGCGATATTAAAGTTGTGAAGAAGCAGCACCAGCAATTCCGGTGGTTACTAGAGAGAGCTCCCTCGTCGATCCGTTTTGATCCGGGGTAGGTCCAGTACGGCAAAGTTGGCCGCCATATTTTTGTCTTGGCCGGCTTACATAGTTTTTAGGTGTCTAGGTTAAGTAGTTTAAGTTTATTTATACGGAAAAAAAAAAAATAAATAAAATTAAACAGCACTTGGATATGTCAAAAAAAAAGTGCGTATTTGATTATGCATGTAGTTAAGTTTTATATATAAGATCAAATAAACAGTACCGTTACTAAGATTTTTAAAATGAAAAATTTTTCTTAGTCATAATTGTTATTTAAGTAAAATAGTAATAAGTAATAGATTAAGTCGAAAGACATAGATAAGGATTAAATTTAGCTTAGAGCGCCCGCATAGGGCCAGTAAGTTAGAATGTCTAGCATGTAAGTATAAATGAATTAAATTAATAAAAACTAAAAAAAAAAAAAAAATTCCACTGTATATACATACAAATCAATGTCTAAATATGTGTGTGGTCATTATAGGCTCCTATGGCGTTTATTTGATTGCTATGAAACTCTGGCAAGTAGTTGTCTACATGCTGACGATGGTTTTTAAAGTAGTACAGTTAATGTACTATAGGTGGCGCGCGAAACCAGATATAAGTTACACAATTGTCTTAACTGCTAAGGGCGGGTGAAGCAAGGCGATCATGGGTCAGCTAGTTTTTAATAAAAAATTATCTTCTACATAATTGTACATACATATGTACTTAATAAATGCTAATGATCTCAGTCGTTCAACGCGAGCAGAGCTGACGGGCTATATTGGGTCTTTGGTTGTTGTTTTTTTTTTTTTTTGATGGCGTTGAATGCAATGTTGATTGTTGTTGTTCTCCTTCCAGCTTTCCTAAATTTATCAACCTCGGTTGTATTGCGTCTCAAGTCTGGCTCGAATTACGGCATACGTGAATGAATTGCTCGTCGCGTAATTTCTATTGTGTTGTTGGTAGATCTAGCAACAACACAATGCAAATTACGTGACGAGCCATTCGTTCGCTGATGCGGTAATTCGACCCCGTGTCTTCTGGAGCTATACCAAATGGTGGTCCAATCATTGATAGTACTTGGAGATAACGTCTTGTGTCGATTGGATTACTGAAACGAAATTAATAAGAGGACTGGGATGGACAGGGATTTTGCGCAACAAAAAAGCAGCCAGGAAAGAAGTGGGAAACCCAATTATAAGAGCAGAATTGCATCATGTACATAGCCAGAAATTTTGTTCGTCGGAATTGGTTCTTATTTTTAGTTGTCGGACTTTTGTATAACTCAGCTGGTGTAAACAACAACAATTTTAGTTCAAGTTATCACCATCGAATATCCACCTGTAAATATAAAAATTGCAAGCGAAGCAGACGCGCATCCGCTTGCAATTTTATACATGTCAACCGTACTGGACACCTGATCCGACACACGCGCATCCGATTTGCACCTTGGCAAATACCTTCTCACCGCTACACCAGATCCGGCAAATGGAAGTATATGGGAGCTGCATGGGAACTGTAAATGTGAGAATACCCAGCAAGTGCATAGCACCAGACGCATCGCTTGCATTTCCTACAAGCACGGACGTGCTCGAGCTTGTGTGGGAACCAAGGCCAAGGCAAACTTAGATTTTAGTTTTTTTCATAATGTTGTAGTTAGAGTTAAGCTGGACGCAGTCGTGATCGGACGACATTGCTAATATACCTAATATTATAACGTGATTCCGTTTTTGTATTTTTAAGAACGAACAAGTTGGGCCAACCATAGGTTGGCGTTCGATATTTTTTTAGAGTTATTCCGAAGGATAACTTTTACTGGCCCCCGAGCAGGGACCCTGACAAAAAGATTAAGAAAAGTCAGTGTCCAAGAGAAAAGAACAATAGTGCACAAAAATATATTTAAAGAAAGTGAACGAGAAAGTGGAACTTAGTGTTGGAAGCAAATTCCATGAATTAAAAGAAGAAACGAAATAAGTGGATAGTGCACAAAAAATATATATAAGAAAGTAAAATATATAAAGTGTTAAAAGCAAATACTATGTGCTGAAAAAACGAACGAAAAAGTGGAACTTATTGTGGAAACAATTCTATGAATTAAAAGAAGAGACGAAATAAGTGGAAATTACTGTCAAAAGTAGATGCGATAACGACCAAGTTGCAGAGGAAAAACGATATATAATTCTAAGGAGGTACAAGGAAGCAAACGACTATCGTGGAACAAGATGAACAAGTGGCTGTTACTTACACAGTAAGATTATTATTAAGTAATTCGAATTGAAATCTAATTAAGATTTAATTTAACATTATATAAAGGGAGACAATCCCAATTTAATATTTCCATATATATATCTACATACATAATTTTCCTTCACTAAGGATACAATAAAAGGAATAAGAATTTTAAAGAAATAGTACAAAGGAAATAACATATTTTGCAATCAAAAAAGAAGAAGGGATACATTTTAAAAGGGAAAAACTATATTAAATCGTCGGTACCACTTTTAGCAGATATGGACGCGATCCAAAATTCGGTGACCCAGTTAACTGGAGCCGTAAACTCCATTCTGGAACAATTGAGGGGGTTCGAGTCCCGAATTGCTCGTATTGAGCAGGGGGATTCTAGGCAAGAAATACAAAATTTAATAGGGCAACTTAACTCTATCGAAAACAGGATAGCAAGTGTGGAAGGTATAGGTTTAGGGGGACTAGCGGCCCAGCGACCCGATATACGGGAACCATTACGAGGTCCGAATGACGAGGCCGAGCTAAGAGAAATTTCAAAACTGCCTGACTCCGTAAAGGAGCTTCAAATTTTCGAAGGCAACCCAGTCCACTATGTATCCTGGGTACATAGTGTGGAAACGGTCCTCAAGGACTACGAAATTGTTCGAAGCAAGCCTATTTATAGGACTATCCTTCAACACATAAGACAGAAAATCAGGGGAAAAGCTGACTCCGCCCTCGTGTCCTACAACGTGTTTGATGACGAGTGGGTAGAAATTAAAAGGGTCCTCTCTCTGCATTACGCAGACAAAAGGGACATAAGGACCCTCGAAGACCAGCTAAACCAGCTGAAACAGGGTGGCTCTCGAGTCGACGACTTCTACGCCACCGTTAGTCATCAATTTTCTCTTGTTTTAAACAAGATTCGGTCAGAAACACACTCTGCCGAGACCATGAATGCCTTGGTGGAAGCCTATCGCAATCGTGCCTTAGACGTCTTTGTGCGAGGGTTGAGTGGGGATCTTTCGAGGCTTCTCATGATTCAGAAACCCAAAACGCTCCCCGAGGCCTATTCTGCTTGCCTCGAAATGCAGAACCTCAACTTCAGGAGTAATTCGGTGCACGTAGAGGCACAAAATATTATAACATCGCCTGTGCATTACAACTTTAAAAGTGAAAGGGGTCCTCCCTTGCCTGGAAGAAATCCAAATAGGTTTCCTAACAATGGTTTCGGACAGCGTCAATATACCTCTTGGAATACGGGTTTCCACAATAGACAACCTACATCGCCAAGACCAATGGGCCCGAAGCCTCCAATCAAGATGGAAGTGGACACTTCCGTCCAAACCAAGAATATTAACTACATGAATCGACCCAACAATCGATTCAAACGGGAAGCCAACTCGGGTAATTATTATCCCAGAAAGCACCAGCGACTCAACCATATGGTTGCGGGCACCTCCGATACCATTGAAGAGGCAAGTACCTCTAATTCGGCAGAATCCCAGAACGAGGAGAATTTTATGGCAGGTGCCTCATTTCCAGCGTACCATACCTAGAATATGTTACGCGTGACGGGAGAATCCTAGATTTTCTCGTAGATACTGGTGCGAACAAAAATTTTATTAAGGCAAACCTAGCACCAAAATCCTACTCTGTTCAGATCCCTTTCTACATTAATAGTCCTGCTGGAAAAATCCTAGTAAGGAACAAAATTTGCGGCAAATTCTTTTCTTTCGTAGGCTGCAATTTAGACGTAACCTTTTTTATTCTCCCAAGTCTCGAGTCATTTGATGGAATAATCGGGGACGATACCCTGAAGGAACTAAAAGCCATTATTGACCGAGAAAGGAACGAACTAATTATTAAGTCAGACATAAGAATTCCCCTAAAGAACAAGCCCTCGGATGTGGTGAACAACCTGATTATACTCAACAAAAATGTCTCTGAATCCTCTAGACTCAAGCTCGAATCACTCTGCAATAAATTCAGTAGTTTGTTCGGTCCGGTCAACAACGAAAAGGTGAAAACCAATGTAAGAGCTGAGATACGAACAACCACGGATGAACCAATATATACGAAGAGCTATCCGTACCCAGCCTGCATGCGAGAGGAGGTTGAGAGGCAGGTAAATGAATTGTTGGAAGAAAACATCATTCGACCGTCAAACAGCCCATATAATTCACCTATATGGGTTGTGCCAAAAAAACCTAAGCCTAACGGGGAAAAGCAGTACAGGATGGTGATAGACTATAAACGTCTTAATTCCGTAACTATCTCTGATACTTACCCCATCCCTGACATAAACAACACTCTCGCAAGCCTTGGTGATGCGAAATTCTTCACCACTTTAGATCTAACATCGGGTTTCCACCAAAGAGCTATGAGAGAAAAAGACATTCCTAAGACTGCCTTCTCCACAATGAATGGCAAATTCGAATACGTCAGATTGCCCTTTGGGCTCAAGAATGCTCCGGCCATCTTTCAGCGTATGATAGATGATGTCCTAAGGGAGTTGATTGGGAAGATCTGCTACGTCTACATCGACGACATTATCATCTATAGCAAAACGGAGAATGACCACCTAAGGGACATAGAAATAGTTTTTTCAAAAATCCATGAAGCTGGATTAAAAATCAATCTAGAAAAAACCCATTTCCTGGATACGAGCGTAGATTTCCTAGGATATTTAGTTACCTCGGATGGCATTCTTCCTAATCCCGACAAGGTAAAAGCAATCGATGCTATTCTTCCTCCGAACACCCTAAAGGAACTGAAGAGTTTCCTTGGCTTGACATCATACTATAGGAGATTTATTAGAGATTATGCCAAAATTGCAAAACCTCTGACAAATATGACTCGTGGAGAAAATTCACAGGTAAGAGCCAACCAATCAAAGAAAGTTTCCATATGCCTCGATGATGCAGGACTTAAGGCTTTCGAAACTCTAAAGCAACTTCTCACTTCGGCAGAAGTATTAGCCTTTCCTGACTTCGAAAAGCCTTTTAACTTGACGACGGACGCTTCAGACTATGCCATTGGCGCTGTATTGTCCCAAGGCGAACCTGGCAAGGACAATCCAATTGCATTCATCTCCCGTTCTCTAAACAAAACGGAAGAAGGTTATGCAACTAACGAGAAGGAACTTCGTGCCATAGTTTGGGCACTCGACAATCTAAGGAACTATCTCTACGGAGCCAAGAAGATCAGAATATATACTGATCACCAACCCTTGACCTTCACGCTCAGTAATAGAAATTACAATGCGAAGCTCAAGCGTTGGAAGTCAAGAATTGAGGAATACAACTACGAGTTGATTTACACACCTGGTAAATCAAACTTTGTGGCTGATGCACTCTCGCGGCTCCGAACACAGGTTAATCACCTTTCAGGTTCGGGTTCTTCCCCTTCTCGGACAGATACGGCAAGCACAGTCCCAGAAACAACTACGGACGACGTGGACGAAGGACAATCACTAACACATACAGAAACGGCCGACGAGGGACGAAGTCTAAGAACAGACGAGGCGGAAACAGGCACTGCCGAAGAAGGACTGTGCGAAAGATCTTCTGACATCGAGGATTCCTGCACCATGCACAGTGCTGACGTGGACAGCTCGGACTTAATACCTCACGTGGAGGCACCGATCAACGTTTTTAGGAGTCAAATAATCTTTAAAATCGGCGTCGACCTTTGTTCTCACGAAGAACCACACCCTGGCTATCACCGCCACTATATCTCCACGGGGAACTTAGATAAAAATAAACTTGCTGAATTTTTAGTAGAGAACCTTAACCCAAATGTAATCAATGGGATAAAAATTCCCGAAGATTATCTTGGAATACTCCAAAATCTGTATGTAGAAACCTTCGGAAAATATAAAATTAGGGTGACACAGAGGGTAGTGGAGGATGTAGCCAGCGAGGAACGCAAATTCTGTATTATCGAAAAGGAACACAGAAGAGCTCACCGCGCCCCCAGAGAAAACAAGGAACAAATCCTTGAACAATTCTATTTTCCAAAAATGATGGCTAGCATAAGAAGATTTGCGGCCTCTTGCGAAGTCTGTAACGCTAATAAGTATGACAGGCATCCCATAAACCCTGAATTGCAACCTACACCCATTCCTAGGTATCCATGTGAGATAATTCATATGGACATAATGGAGATTCAGAATGAAAAATTTCTGACTGTAATGGATAAGTTCTCCAAATTTTCAAAATTTTTTCACATCAAAGATAGATCAGCCATTTATATAAGATCCAAAGTAATAAAAATCCTACACTATTTTACAGTTCCTCTTATTCTTGTCACGGACAATGAAAGGGGCTTCCTTAGCCCAATTGTCTTAAACTTGATCAGAAATTTGGGAGTAAGATTATACCTAACGCCATCCCATAGAAGTGAGGTCAATGGCCAAATAGAGAGAGTTCACTCTACCATTCTTGAAATATATCGGTGCCTTAGAGCAGAGCATTCAGATTTTAAGGTCAAGGAACTCGTCTACGTGGCTGTTGATCGGTACAATAACACAGTACATTCTGTCACCAACAGAAAACCTACAGACGTATTTTTCAATAGATCGCAAAGGGTTAATTTTCAAAATCTTTTGAATATTCGTTCAAAAATTAATAAAGATCTTAGGGGGTTAATTAGGAAAAACATGGAAGCCAGAAATACAAGACAAAATCTGAAAAAAGTGGTCCCGAGGAAGTACTCTCAAGGGGATGTTGTATATACTGCTGTAAAGGGCATAAAAAGCAAAAACAAGCCTTTATACCGAAGAGAAATTGTTGCCAAAGATAATCGTGTAACTATAACAACAGTAAGCGGGAAAAAAATCCACAAGGCTCATTTAAAAGGCTCATTTAAAAAATAACTTGAAAATAATCATTTATTCCTTTTCAAAAAAAAAAAAAAAAAAAAAAAAAAAGGATGGATTACTCCAACTAATAGCAAACAAATTAGCTTACCAAAATATGCCCTGGAGTTTAGCTCTCACGAAACAAGGGGCCGGTTCACTTACATAATTATCTAAACATAATTGCGGTGGTGTTGATCTTCGTACCCTAGTAGGTTGTTTGAAATATTAACCTTACAACTAAAGCGGACTAATACGAACCTTCCGATCCGGAGTGACTACCCCGAAAATTTAATGGAGAGCTACCTCATCGGGCATCTAGGGACAAAATTATCGGTTCTAAAGAACTTAATGCGATAAAGACGAAAAATGTCATAAATATCAAATAAAAAATTGATTACGATTAATTGGAAACTGAATAAAAGAAACAAATGTAAACTAATATGAAAACGAACGGAACATAAAGAAATCAAGGCTATATATGCCATACATACATACATTATGATTTAGATTTTAAGATAAGATTGTGAACTTATATTAAATAAACTTTGATTATATTGCAGATTAGTAGTTCTTTTCACTCCCATGCAGACTCTACATATTTTTGCCTATGAATCTCCAGTTGTGACGGTTAAGGAGGGAAACGCTTGGGTGACAAATGGGGTTTTTAAATTAATACACGTTATTGACTTGACAAAATATGACGCACTCATCCAAGATACTGAGCGACTGATGTTCAAACACGTAAACGACAGAGAAATGCAACCTATTTTGAGTTATCATTTAGATCAAATCAAGGATCGCCTTAACGAACTTCGGGACGCAAGAACGAGGAAAGCTAGGTCAATAAATTGGATAGGAACGGCTTGGAAGTGGGTAGGTGGATCCCCTGACGCAACTGACTGGGACAACCTTTTAGGAAAGCAGGCAGACATTATAGAGAATAGCAACCAACAATACTTAATTAACGAAAAACTGTTTGACACGACTCGAGAAATCACAGGAAAAATTAACAAAATAATCGAGGGTTACAACAACGCCGTTGAGAAAGGACTGACAGACCAACTTAGACACAACTTACTAAACAAGGTACTTATTTTAAAGGAGGGAGTAAATGAAATAGTAAGGGCCTGCCAATTGGCTAAAAAAGGCATTGTTAATAGCAATCTTTTGGACTCAGAAGAGATCAATACTATCATAAATGAACTGGAAACTTTACCTTACCAAAACGTAGTAGAAGCCATTGAATACGGCCGACCTTCGGTATACTGCAACGGGACACTGATGCTATATGTCCTGTCCATACCTAAAACGCACCCAAAGATATATCACTTAGTTACGGCTCGTGCAGCAATCAGGAATGGCAGACAAATTGACTTAGACTTCTCAAGACTTATTATTAGCCATGACAAGACGTACGGACTAAACGGGAAATGTCTTAGCATAGCTAACACATCTGTGTGCGAAGAGGACATTCTTCAGGAGTTGCCAGAAAACTCTTGCCTAACTCGGATCCTTAAAGGCGGCAACGCACTTTGCGATTATAAAACGACAAACGAGGAAATAGTCGAGCTGATCGGGGAAAACACGATTTTCCTGACAAACTTCAACGGGACAATTTTAAATAAAAATTCCTCTATTCCTTTAATAGGTACTTACTTAATTCAGCTAGACAACGATACGGTCCACATAAAAGAGAAGACATACCATAGCAGAACGGTTTTTAACCCACAGGCACTCCCCTCGGTCCTGGCCAATGTAACGAGCAACAAAGTTAAACCTAACTTGGAATACGTGCACGATCTTAGCTCAAAGAATATCGAGCTCATTAACACCTTAAATAGAAATCTTAACTCTTCTATTCTTACAGAGATTTTTATCATCATAGCAGTCATTACCGTTGTCTGTCTATTCTGGAAGAAGATCTATGGAAAGGTCAACATCCCGGAGCTCCGCATATCTAGCCGTCGAAGACCGATTCCGCACCCCCTGCCACGACCTTCTCAAGAAGTCAATAAACCCAACGGAAACCCAAGTTCATTAACCTGTTCGCCAAGTGATCTGCGGGACGCAGATATTTAAAGGGGCGGCAGTTATCACCATCGAATATCCACCTGTAAATATAAAAATTGCAAGCGAAGCAGACGCGCATCCGCTTGCAATTTTATACATGTCAACCGTACTGGACACCTGATCCGACACACGCGCATCCGATTTGCACCTTGGCAAATACCTTCTCACCGCTACACCAGATCCGGCAAATGGAAGTATATGGGAGCTGCATGGGAACTGTAAATGTGAGAATACCCAGCAAGTGCATAGCACCAGACGCATCGCTTGCATTTCCTACAAGCGCGGACGTGCTCGAGCTTGTGTGGGAACCAAGGCCAAGGCAAACTTAGATTTTAGTTTTTTTCATAATGTTGTAGTTAGAGTTAAGCTGGACGCAGTCGTGATCGTACGACATTGCTAATATACCTAATATTATAACGTGATTCCGTTTTTGTATTTTTAAGAACGAACAAGTTGGGCCAACCATAGGTTGGCGTTCGATATTTTTTTAGAGTTATTCCGAAGGATAACTTTTACTTGCATTTTCTGTATTAATATGTACATACTATGTATCATATATGTATTCAGTCTTCTGTGATTCTTTGTATTCATTTTATGTGCGCTAATCCGCAATTACAGCTTTCGTACATATGCAATATAGAATATAAAAGGGTGGGCCATTTGCTGTTTTTTTTAAATTACATGATATTTTTAAATTGATAGCTCTTTCTAGCTCAAAAAATTGACAGAAACACAGTATCATATCTCCGCGTGAGTGAGTGCTGTGTTGTTGAAACAGTGTGAATTTTGAAAAGAATTTCCGGTCGAAATAATGCACCAACCGTGCCTGCTGTACGCAAGTTTATGAAGAAAGTTCGTGAGATTCGCATGCGAATTGATAACACAAGTTATTCTCGTGTTTGTCTTGTGCGTTCAGCAAACCATTATTGCTGTTACCGAAATTGTACCCCTAAACCCGAGAAATTCAATTAGCGGTATTACTGGCCCATTTTCCTTCTAAGATGAAGATGACAACAACGTTACGGTCAACGGAGAACACTACAGAGGCATGATACCGATTTTTTTTAGTCAGAAACTGAGGAAATTAACTTGGACGATATCTGGTTCCAGCAAGATGGCCCTACGTGCTATTCAGGCACTAAGCACAATATTGAAATAGAGCCCCGAACCATAGAATACATACCTAATGCAAAATTGGATTGACAAGATGGGCTACTGCCAAGCCAGCCCCGACAGCCATTTAAATTAAATGGTTCTTCATTTATAATCGAAAAGTCAATTCTCTTTAATAAAGCAACAAACTTTGAAAAATACTGAATGGATTTTTTTATAGAAATTTTAAAAAGAAACTAATAGATGATGTTGCGTCCGAACTCAACAACTGGAACTGATGATTGAGGAACTGTATGTTTGAAGGAAGCTAGTTACTCAAATGTAGCTAAAATCAAGCACACCAAATGCTTAACATTACGAGTAAATAACTATTGCACACACCACAAATAAATCATCAGCATTCAAATCAAATTGACACTGAATGCAAAATTTAAGAAAAAAAAACACCACGCACGACACACCGCAAAGAGAAGAACCCGTCAACTGTAAAAAATCGGACGAATTGGTCCACATGCCGATCCCATTCCCATGATGGCCGAATTGGACGTAAGTGAGATGCACCGTATAAAACAATGCTCTCTAACACACACTCCGAAAATGTGGGGCATTGTTGACGATCAACAGACTTGTGCATCCACAAATAAAGAACGACCATCTATAACCACTACAGACGTAGTTTTTCGCTGCAAAAAGGTAAATAGGGCAGGGTGGTTGACCAATAAAAAAACAGCTCATTTCTAAATTTAAGTATTCGAGTTTTTTTTCCTACATACGTACATACATATATATTTCAGTTGAACTAACTAAGGTATTGTTTTAATATATGCTTAATAATCAGCTATTACAAGCCCAACTTTATTAATTCCTGCTCGCCTCAGTACGGAACAGATGGCCCACGCTTTATTACCTCAAAATCACCAGTTGAGCGATATGAAGTGCGGAATAATGTTGCTTATTAAAACACTAAAGAATAGTATTCAGACAAAGCTTTTTAAAGTGCGAAAAATAATTTTGGCTATTGCCAGGATTGTTTGCAAAGGTCTTCGATACCTAGATCTACCATGATTGGGGTTGTCAACAGCTCACTTAGACTACTAAGAGTCCATTGTGCCCAATATTTAGAACCCTTAAATTTCAATCTTCGACCTCTAGGCTAAACCACCCAGATAAATGTATAAATCTCAGGAGTTTTCTTAGCTCAATGCTACATAGCTCATCCAGCTCTGAAAAAAAGTATCTGCCAAAAGCACGGCTTGTTTGGCTAGCCTGAGCTGGACAGTCACACAGGAGATGATGAACGGATTCTATTTCCTCTATGTCTCTGCAGCGTCTACAGTAGTCATTATGAGGTAACCCTAGCCGTGCTGCGTGATTACCTATAACACTGTGTTCTGTCACGACGCCAACAGCTATGCGGATATCTCTTGGACTTAGTTCTATAAGATTGGTAGATCTCTTTTTGTGGTAGACTGGCCATAATGATTTGGCTGTAGCGAATGTATCTAATCGACACCAGCGTTCATTAGCTTCCTCACAAGACTCGATGTCTATCTCCCTGTATAGGGTGCTAAGCGGTACACTAGCCTCAGAAAGGGCTCGCGAAGGGCACCAGTACCGGCAGTCATTTTGGATCCGTCAGTAAAGATGGCCAGTTCGTTCTCGAAACAGACTCTTTTCTCATCCCATTCCTCCCTGCTAGGAATTCTAATAGAGAACTTTCAGTTGCAGTTTGGAATGGGGATGATGTAGTCCGTTTCCGTCCGGAGTCTCAATGTATTCCATCGGTTTAGAATTGAGGCATGACCGTAGGGTTTAGTTTTCAATAGACCGGCTTCCCTTAGTCTTAGTGCAGGTTTAGCTGCCGTGTTCCCGCAGTATATGTCAAGTGGAAAAAGATTCGATATTATTTCCAGAGCTGCTGTCGGTGTTGATCTCATCGATCCCGTCACCCCCAGACAGCCTGCCTATTGAATGTAGTGGTAACATCATCGCTTGTCACGTTGTTGATTCACGGTTCGAATCCTGATGTCAAGAATTATCTATTTATTTCGCATGAAATAAATAAAAAAGTCGATCACTTGCAAAAGCTAAGACAACTCTACTCTGAAGGCATAACACTGGCGGTAGGGTGGTCATATGGCCAATGTGGTAACATCATCGCTTGTCACGTTGTTGATTCACGGTTCGAATCCTGATGTCAAGAATTATCTATTTATTTCGCATGAAATAAATAAAAAAGTCGATCACTTGCAAAAGCTAAGACAACTCTACTCTGAAGGCATAACACTGGCGGTAGGGTGGTCATATGGCCAAAATGCAACTTGATCGTGATGATGACATCAGGAGAACGGAAAGGAATACAGTGAATCATAAGCAACGACAATAAAAGCGAAAAACAAAACAAAATACTCCCCAGTTATCGGGACAGCCACCCTTGGAGTTTACAGAAACTTAATACCACCTGAGTTTCAAACCACACCACTCTGTCTTTCTCTCTGTCTCTTCCTTTCCACAAAAAAACGCACGTGTTCTAAAAATTAGTATAAGGGTATTCATATCCCTTTTAACACGTGCAAATTATAAAAAAAAGGCTCTTCTACATGCATATACTGCAATATATGCCTTCTTGATTCGATTGTCAATGTTAGCTTTCCAGTTTAATTTGGAATCCAGTATTACGCAGAGATATTTTGCAGGTTCTTGAGGTATCAGCTCGATACCATTCATACGAGGGTAATTGTACTCTGGTATAGATCTTCTCCTCGTGAATAACACTAACTCGGTTTTCACCGGATTCACTTCCAGAGCCCTGAGTACCGGAAGGAATTTCCGGATACCAAGATGGCGACATAATCGGCATAGGCCGCTACGTTGAAACCATCCCTTTCTAGTATATCTAACATCTCATCCACTATTAGAAGCCATAAGAGTGGTGAAAGGACTCCTCCTTGTGGGGTGGCCCGCTTGACTCGTTTTCTTCCCCTTATGCCCCAATATGTGGAGTTGATTATGCGGGTACTAAGCATTACTTCAATCCACCCGCATATGCCCGAATGTATTTGGGCCCTGCGCAGACTGTCTAGTATAGCTTCGGTACTTACATTATTAAAAGCCCCTTCAATATCAAGGAATGTACCCATCGTGAATTCCTTCACTTGAAGAGTGTTTTCTATAGTAGAGACCACTTTGTGAAGAGCAGTATTTACTGATTTTCCTTTTATGTACGCATTATGTGATTTTGATAAAAAGTTATCCTCAATCTCATCTCTGACGTGCATATCTATTCCATTGTTTTCAATAAGAATGAAGATAGACTTATTGTCTGTAATCCTTTGCATTAGCATGGTTTACTTTGCCCACCTTTGGTATGAAAACCACTCTAATATCTCGCCAAGCTTTTGGAACATATCCCCGAGACACCAACCATAAATGTACTTGTAACATACTCGTAATAGAATGTATCTCGTCAATGTCGGGTGCTTTGAGTATGGTGCAAACGATTTGATTGCCCACGAAATTTTCTGATCGTCAATCAAATTGTCGATAGTCTCAATGTTAGCTGCCATAGATGTGATTGCCGGACAGTATATCCCTGCCTCTTCACAGCCAGGAAAGTTGTGTAGTAAATGCACCTTCTGGACCAAACTTGCAAAAATGACCAAACGAAAAACTACTTTTTCTAAAATTCAATATTTCGTATTTAAAACAAAACAACAACGAAGTACCTCAATCCCCATAAATAGTCAAAATTCATTTTCTTTTTCTAAAAAAACAATAGATAAATTTATAAATAATCTAGTTTCAGTCTCAAAGTTAGCTGGCATAGATGTGATTGCCGGACAGTATGTCCCTGCCTTTTCTCAGCCAGGAAAAGTTGTGTAGTAAATGCAATTTCGGGACCAAACTTGCAAAAATGACCAAACGAAAAACAACTTTTTCTAAAATTCAAAATTTTGTATTTAAAAAAAAAAAATTGTCAAAATTCATTTTCTTCTTCTAAAAATAGGTAAATTTACTAAGATGTATTTTTCTTAAAAACAGCAAAATATGGTTAACATCACAAAATAAATGCCTAAATGCCGAAATTCACTAAAAATATTACGAAAAATACTAATTTTTCTCAATTCAAAGTTATTGGCTTCATCGTTTTTGAAAATAATTATAAATGATACTGCTAAAGTTACCAAATTATCCTCTAGCAAACTCGTGCTTATGTCATCCTTCGTCGCGTGTCGATACTGAACTGAACAACTCATACACATTACTCATATGCCCGAGCTGCCAATTGACAGTCGGCACTACGAAAAGTACTTGGTAGCAGGGTGGGTCTACTAACTTTCTTGGGTACTCATTATCTTTAGTTTACATTTTACATTTACGTTGCAATGCCCCCAGTGTAAGCTTCAAATGTACTTTCTCGATAAGACTTTTTATTATTCTCATTAAATATTACCAACTTTATTTGAAGTAACTTCTTAGAATATTTTGTTTCATACTGTTTTTCTCACCCTACCTGATATCCTCTTCACCACGGAGGAATCGTTTCATCTTCGTACTGAAGGTATTCTTTGACTGCCCTACCTAATATCACCTTCACTACGGAAGGGTTTCTGGGGACGTGCTTAGGTTACTAGGGGGTCAGAAGGTGGTGGATAGCTGAACGGCCTACAGATATGTATGATAGGTTAGCTGCGAATAACCAATAAGCAGTCCCCTAATAAGAGTGGCAGTATGGAGGGTGGGAGGGGAAAAAATCAAATTAGCCCTGTGAAGTGTCTGTGACGGGACGAGTAGACGCCGCCCCTAAATAAGTGTGCTATTCCTAAAGCAAGGCGTCAAGCGACCTGTCCTGAGGCCTGGATGGTGCTGGGGACATAAAACCAACGGAGCCCTCCAGATACCTGGTGACCTCTGGTTGAAATAAAGCCTTACCACGCTACCGGGGGCTATGACATGGTCGACTACCATTTCCCTTTACTCGTGGGATTCAAAATAAACAACTTAAAACAATAAAAATATTACTAAAAATAAAACAAAAAATCGAAAAAAAAGGAACAAAAAACCTGAACCGTAGAAGATCCATTTCGAAGGGGAACATTGCTGGTTCTATCGCCAGCAAAAACTTCTCTTGAAAAGGAACAGGCGGCAACGATATCGCCCCAAACAGTACGCACGGATGCTCCTACCGCAGCCTTAGCTGAGGACCAAAGTACAGTACGTTGAATGAAGAAACGAGCAAGTGTGATGCGATGACGATACTGGGCAAAAAAAAAAACATAATTTGCTAAATTGATCAAGGAAAAGAACAACGTGCATCACGAAATGCGTAAAGTGGTGAGTTCTATTCGTACCACATACGAAAAGCCAATGGACTTTGAAATCGAACGACAAGAGCAGATACATGGGGAAAGGCTAGATAAGACTACTCAAATCACACAGCCACAACCTTTAAACTACCGAGCAGCAGTCCTAAAGACCATGGTGGCGTCTAAGCCTGCGGTAGATAGCCGTAAGATGCGATTACGAACGCCCAAACGTGGGCGAAGGACTGAGACCCGTGGTACTCCGCCAGTGATCTTGTATTCCTTGGGGTCGCGGTCGGTATTGTATACTAAAATTCTGCGCCTGAAGTAGTCTAGAACAACGTCAATGAGATATCTTGTGCTCGCATCGCTCTGACACGTGTAAGATGATTTTTTTTTTTGGATTGCGCCAGGAATATGTAATCTTCATAGATACTAATAGCCTGAGTGCTACTAGCATGCACGATTCGCAAACCTGAGTAATCGATGCCAGTAATATGCCTACGTGCTAAACACACACCCTACACACTTCAACCACTCTCAACGCGGGACTGCCGTTAGGTATTACTTGGCGGGGCTGGTTAGCAGTTTATGCTATGCTTCTTGAGTCAGCTTCTTTCGCTGCTTCAGTTGCTCTTCTTAGCTTTTCTATTCTCCGCAGCTCTTTTTGTAGAGTTGCTATGAAGGAACATATTGCCATCCAATTCTCTTCCGACCGTAATATATGGTCGAGGAGTAATGACGGGCTTGGCAGAGTAATTCTCCATGCCGTGAAACGTGTGCAGTAAAACACTACGTGCTCCGTATCCTCATCTTCACCTGGGCATTCCGGGCAGGATAGCGAGTTGTCGTGTCCAAATCGGTGTAGGTATTTGCGGTAGCCACCGTGGCCAGACAGGAACTGCGTTAGATGGTAGTTGCAGTCTCCATGCTTTCGACTTATGCAATTTTGGATTGTCGGTATAAGTTTGTATGTCCATCTGCCTTTTGTTGTATTAGCCCAACAAGCTTGCCACATAGCTGCTGACGCTGCCCTTTCTTCAATTTTTATCACCTTGATACCAGTGGCGTCGTGATGAATCAATGCTCTTCTGTTATATATCCCCAGCATTTCATCTGCAAGAATATCGATGGGGACCATTCCGGCTATGACAAATGCAGCTTCGTCAGAGATGGTTCGAAAGCCGCTGATTGTCCGTAGCGCACAGAGTCTGTATGATGACAATAGTCTCCTTTTGGTCTCCTTCATCCTCAGTGCTGCCGCCCAGACTGGGGCGGCACATAACAGAACTGAGGTGATAACTCTAGAGAGTAGAATCCTTCGAGCGTATCCAGGTCCACCGATGTTAGGCATGATACGCGAGAGAGCTCCCTGCATTTGCGATGCTTTTTTGGTAACAAAATCAACATGCGTTTTAAACCGTAGCCTGTTGTCCAGCATCACTCCAAGGTATTTAACTGCCTCTTTCGACCTGATGGTTTGGTTACCAACCTGAAAGTTGGCAAATTCGACGGCTTTCCGGCTGGTTATAAGAACAGCTTCTGTTTTATGGTCAGCTAGTTCTAGTCCGGTGGATATTAGCCAATCTTTCATCCGGGCAATTGCTTCATTTGTAGCTGATTCTACTACACGGATCTGTTTAGCTGCTGCCACGACTGCAATGTTATCGGCGAATCCAATTATCGTTACTCCCACAGGTACCGCTAATCGTAGGACTCCGTCGTACATGATGTTCCACAATAGTGGCCCTAAAACCGATCCCTGTGGAACTCCCGGAGTTACGTTGTAGTATTTTACCCCTTCATCGGTATTGTACCTCAGCTTCCTGTTGTTGAAGTAGTTCGTCACTATCCGTAGCAGGTAATATGGCGTATCCATCCTGGCAAGTGACCTTCTAAAAAATGACCAGTTTGCAGAGCTCAATACTCCTTTGTGCCGTAGAGCCATCTTTCTCCTTCGATGGCACCTTTGGCGATATCGACTACCGCTCTTATGGCATCAACAGTAGATGGTGCTCTTCAGAAGCCAAATTGGTGATCTGAGAGGGCTTCTTTCCCTTCTGCTACTGCGAGTAATCTATTATAGATTATCTTCTCGAGGATCTTTCCCATGGTGTCTAATAGGCATATTGGGCGATAGGATGATGGTTCTCCTGGGGCTTCTTTCCTTTTGGCAGTAGGACCAAATGCTGCTTTTTCCATTTTTCGGGAAAGGTTCCTTCTTCAAGGCACTTCTGCATTGTTGTTATGAAGAGCACGTGTAAGATGTGACTTCAGTTTGCCGTATTGAATGCGTTTTTTATGTCGAGGGTTATGACCAAGCAGTACTTTCTGGAACCGCCTCTCCATCTTCTTCTCTTGTGCCGTTTTAACAACAATGTTAATTGTGCCTGTTGTTGAGCGCGCTTTCTGAAAACCTTGTTGGTGGTCTGGTCTGGTCTTCCATATTCTTGAATTGCTGCCTCTGGCCTGTTGCAAATGATTCGCTCCAAGATTTTACCAGTCGTACCTAACATACAGAGCGGGCGGTATGATGATGGTTCAGCTGGTGGTTTGTAACCTTTGGGGAGAAGCACTATGTTTTGTTGTTTCCACTGGTCCGGGAAGACTTCCGCTTTCATTGCAAATGTGAGATCATTCGAGAATGCGTTCTCTTGTTGGTAGGGGAATAGTCCGACCACGATGTTGTGCAAGAACACAGGGCCACTTCTTCAATTTTTTCATGACGATTTGGTAGGCTCTGTCGCAAGGATTATTGTCTGTTTCATCACACAATTCAGCTAAACACTTCCGTTTGCTCTTGAGTATGGCTGTTTTTAGTTCCTTTCGAGCCACCCTGCTCTGTACTTGTAGTTCACTGGAAGCAGCCCTTGATACGAGTGTAGTGGTCGCTGATTTCCCACTTTGTTCTTCCTACCAAGTAGCGACTTACGTACGTGATGTCGATAATCGAAGCGGCACGTCCTCTGCAAAGCGTGGGATTAATTCCGCTGTTTACTAGTACCACGTCTAGGGCTGTGAAAGCCTCCAGTAGGGCTCTTCCTCGTCTGTTCCTTTCTCTGCATCTCCATCCAGTCGAATATGCATTTAAGTCACCGCAATGATCGTAGGTATTCGCTCTAAGGCATCATTTACAAGTCTGTCCAATAGCTTTTCGAACTCTGCTATCTATAGGCTTGGCGGTGCGTGGCAGCTACAAATGTGTATGCTGCCGTCGATTTTGCCCATACGAAAGCATCTCCTGGTGTTGGTATTTTCTCTTGGAAGACGGTTTTCCGTAGTGTGTCACCATGTCGAATCTTTTTAATTTCTTGGTTAGGGCTTTGTAGATCTCCTCCTTCGTTGTGATTTCGTCTAGGTCTTTAACCTCTATGACCAACTCGTGCGTTAGGGTTTTCTCTTCCACTCTTGATTCCAGGGCTTTTTCTTCGGATGCATGAAGCTTGGTTGTTTTCGTTGTTGGAAGGCTCCTTAATTTTAGGAGTAGACTTCTTTTGTCTGTCTTCCTGATTTGGTTAACATTTTGGCCGTGCTCTTTCAAATCAGGGTTGTCCCTTACCTTGTGTAACATTTCTGCATAAGAGAGATTATCCGTTGCTATAGTCACTACAGCTTCTGGGCGCCCTTTCAGTAATCTTCTAGTGCTTCCTATCGAATCTTCCCATTTTTTGATTTTCGTCTTATGGGTATGCACCTGAACGGTTTTTTGTTTTCCTGTCGGGCCCACAGTCTTTTTCTTCTTCGCGTACGACGATATACTGCGACTCCCTATATCAGGCGAAACAAAAATATTAGGATTTGACAACATCGCCATTATTGTCACTGCTAAACTATTGGAGGAGGTGGAACAGATAAGCGATGAGACAATAAGAATAATGCGAAAAAGGCTTACCTCAGTTGGTCTATGCACTGGTGGAGCATAATACTGAAAACAAAGTAGAAACTGCCACCATTATAGTCGGCGGCCATACAATCACATCTAAGGCATTATGATAGATACTAGGCTCTCATTTAAAGATCGCCTTAAGTTTGTAAGCCGAAAAGGTGAAATAGCAAGTTCTGCACTAGCGCGTATCATGACCAACATAGGAGGGCCAAGACATAGCCGCAGATTACTGTTGGTCAGAGACGTTACGTCGGTAGTCGTATACGCCGCCCCGATTTGGGCCGGGGCCATGGCAGTTAAAAAATACAAATAATATATCACATGAGCTAGCATTAAGAGCTAGCTGCACATTTCGATCTACTTCTAGCGATGCAGCCTGCGTGGTAGTGAGAATGGTCCCAATAGATATTCTCGCAGAAGAACAGCAACGTCAGTACTACGCAAGAAGTGAAAGAAATGAAGCCAAAGAAAACCGGCTACACAGAACAGAAAGCCTAAGAGAGTGGCAAGAACGCTGGAATGCTTTTGAGAAAGGCAGATGGACTCATAGGCTCATGCACCAAATTCAGCCACGGAGAACTTATTTTTTTCTTTACACAGTTCATAACTGGCCATGGATGTTTTCGTTCGTACTTATTTAAGTATTAACACGACAATAGACTCTACTACCCGCGTTGCACTGACTGCATAGATAAAGCAGAACACGTGTTTTTTCAATGCCCAAAATTCCTCGACGAAAGGAATGCACTAAGGAGTCACCTCGACCACCCACTAACGCCAGAAAACATCGTTGGTGAAATGCTAAAAAGCCAGGAGGCATGGAACACAGTTACTGGGAGCACAATTCGCATAATAAAGATTCTTAGAACCCTAGAAAGAGAAAGGAAAGAATCAAATCTGCAAAATACAACAAATGCAGAGCAGGAAAATGCAAACATGCGCTAGCCGAATAAATTAGGCTAAAACCCTCCCCGAGATGAAATGCTTGACGGCAGTACCGCGGGAAATGGGGTGGTCGTGGGAGGGGGATTTAGTGTGTAAAATTTCCATACTATTACACAGTACGTACTGAGTCTCGCCCTTTGAGGATTACCCCTCCCAAAGGAAAAAAAAGCTACGGAAGGGATTGTTTCATCTTAATACTAAAGGTATTCTTTGACTACCCTACTTAATATCATCTTCAACACGGAAGGGATCATTTTATCTTCATACTGAAGGTATTCTTTGACTACCCTACCTAATATCATCTTTACCACGGAAGGAATCATTCCATCTTTATACTCGTACTGAAGGTATTTTTCATTTCAAATTCATGCAGTGCCAAAAAAACACCGTACTATGAAAATATGATTTTATGACTTCCGGGTGCGCTCTTCCCATTTTTTAACGGATATGCAGGTACGATTGGAGAGTTTCTGTAAATTGCTTATTCCTTTTGACGTATAAAAGAAAACAAACTCAAGTCGATAACGCATTAGTGCTCTAAACAGCGATAAAGTATTATTTTGTGAACAGTTAAGGAATTTTACGATGGTTTTGTGGGAAGGAGATAAAGGACGTATTCTCGCTCTACATGGCGCAAATTTTTCAAGTAGGCGAATAGCAGACATTGGGGAATGCCACGAAAGCACTGTGAGATGGCTTTTGAAGAAATTAAGCTCGACAGGCAGTACGTAGAGGCAACCTGGGAGCGGGAGACCCAAAAAAACGACAACACCGGATTTCGGAGTGCATGTCTCTAAAAAACCGGCTCGCAACTGACAAGGAATTGAGAAAGGACTTGAACGAGAGATTTTATATTAACATCAGCACGCGGAGTGTTCAACGCCGGCTAAATGAAGTGAGAATCCAAATTTGATTTGATTGGACCTGATGGAAAGCAGTGCAAAGGAGAGCTAAGGAGCGATATTTAGACGAATGTTTGCTTCCCACCGTTAAACGTTCACCATATGTTCTGGTTTGGGGATCAGTGAGGTGAACATATTGTAGCATAATAATAACTACGCTCCTATGACTATGCAGCAAATTCCGAAGTGACTTTTCATTCTGGCAGAATTTTGGTTCGAACTGTCCTTTCATTCGAGGTTCGTGTCTGGGACGAAGTCTCCACAGCTCATGTCAACGAAAGAGACGAATAATATCAGGGATAAAAGGGAATTATAACTGCAAGAATTATTTCTCTTGTTCCAGTGGTCGAAGAATTTGCTAGAAGTTTCTGGCTATCAGAAACTTCTGCTATATAAGGACAGATGGCGATCAAAAAAGACACAGTTGGTTTAGAACCGTGGCGAAGAGATTGGAAAAGTGATAATGGGCGAAGTTGTAATTTGGTGATAAATTGAAAGTTGAGAGTGAACAAGAAAAAGTAATTAGTTTGGATTTGTGAATTAAGTAATTGAAAGGAGATAAAGTGATTTGAGAGGAAAGAGACCTTGTAAGAAAAGAATTTGCGAAGAATAGTATAGTGTGAACTTGAATGGTTCTATAGACTAGAAAATAAAGAAATAAATTTCACAGAATATCGTTTTATCTACTCGAGCCGTAGCTTGCATATTACATTGGTGTCAGAAGCGGGATAAAACTTATTCTGTGAATAACTATTTCCGTGGTGTGAAATTGCACAATAATAAAACAAAAAAAAAAACCATTTCTGTGTTGAGTTAATTAGTTGCGCAAAATGGGTCGCAAATTGGGAAAACTAACTATAACTCAACTAAAGGCAGAACTCAGTAAGCGGAACCTCGACACAACTGGGGGAAAAGATGCCCTACTGATTCGTTTGGAAGAAGCAGTAACGCAGGAAGGTGAAAATCCGCATGACGTAGAGTTTGACGTGGGAGAGGAACCAGCAAGTACAGTAGCCGACCCGGATATAACAAGTCTGCTCCTGCAACTTAAGTCAGTCATGGACGAACAAAGGAAAACAATGGAAGACCAAAAGAAGTCTCTGGAACTTAAGCTCGATGACCAAAAGAAAGCAATAGACGACCAAAAGAACTCTCTAGAACTTAAGATGGACGAACAAAAGAAAGCAATGGACGACCAGAGGAATTCTCTAGAACTTAAGCTGGACGAACAATAGAAAGCAATGGACGAACAAAAGAATTCTCTAGATGCTCTGGAAAGTAAACTTGATGAGCAAAACAAGAACTTGGAATCCAAATTCGAAGTGATCGAAGAGAAAATCGAGAAGGTCGAGACGCAACTCGGAAAAGTCGAAACTAGATTCGATGAAAATTTTGAGAAACATGAAACTCAGTTCGGGAAAATAGAGACTCAGTTTGAAAAAGTGGATACGCAATTCGAGATAGTAGGGAAGCAAGTTGAAAATCTTGCTAAGGAGCTCAGCAATGTGAAGAGACAGAAAGCACGGGAATATTCCACTGACGGTCTGAGAAGAAAGGAGATGCAGCCTCCTATCTTCGATGGTCAAACATCATGGCCAATTTATAAAAGGCAATTCGAAGCGGCCGCAATGACCAATAGCTGGGACGATGAAGAGAAGTCCATTGCACTCACACTTGCACTGAGGGGTCCAGCTGCGGAGCTCTTGCAGACCATCCCGGAAGATAAACAGCAGAACTACGATTCTCTGGTTCAGGCTATCGAGATGCGGTTTGGGGATGAACACATGCAGCAGGTGTACAGGGTTCAGCTGCGTAGCCGAGTCCAGAAAAGGGGGGAAACGCTCCAACAGTTGCAAGCGGATATAGAGCGACTAGCCCATCTTTCATACCCTAAAGCCGGTGAGGAGCTTATCAACGAAATGGCGGTGGAAGCTTTTATTCAGGCCATAGAGGACAGACAACTGCAAATGGCTGTAAGGATGGCTGAAGAGCGAACACTCCCCGAGGCATTGGCATTCGCTTTGTCAATGAAAGGCTGCGGACCAAGCATACCAGGGAATACACCGTGTCAGGGAAATGTCCGTCGTGGAATGCTCATGCCAGAGAACAGCCGTCATGGATGAAGACAGAGCCCGCGGAAGTCAAATCCGTTGCTGGAATTGCAACCAAACCGGACACCTACAACGGCAGTGCAGAAGTGCACCTAGACGAGGAAATTGTTCACATTGCGGAAGTAGGAGAAGCAGAGAGGAGCATCTGGCTGTCAGTCAGACTTCCCAAAACCAGCAGTCGGGAAATGCGTAAGGACCAACTTCGCGGGGCAGAAGTTGGTTACTGGAATCGAGGCCCCCAGGACCACCATTCAAGTTTCGCAAACCAAACGGGGTAACAAGAGCCTGACAGTGGAGGCACTAATCAACAAGAAAAAGTGCGTAGACACCATCGACACAGGTGCCACTGCCTCCATTGTAAGAAGAGATATCGTCAGAAGCTCCTGGCTGCACAACACCAACAGCTACTGCCTGAAGACTGCAACAGGGGAAATGGCGAAGGTGTTTGGAGAAGTTCGTCTTACGATTACTCTGGCGGGACTGACGTTCTCCCATGCATTTCTGGTGGCAGATATATGCGACGAGTGCATCATCGGAATAGACTTCATGAAAGCAAATGAAGTAATCTTGGACATCGGGATGCAAGTACTGAGGTATCGAAATGTGGAGATTCCGATGGTGTACGGAAACGAGAATGCCGTAACTCTCAGGACAGTCATCAGCAAAGACGAAGTTTTGCCGCCTTCTTCAGAGACAATCATTTGGACGAAGCTGGAAGGTGATCTTGGGAGCCACCGATTCTACATAGTAGAACCAGACCCAGAGAAGAATTCTCAAGACTACATCGTGGGAAAGACGTTAGTCGAACCAAAGAACACCATGGTTCCAGTGAGAGTTTTGAACGCGAGACCACACACTGTCAAACTAAGGCGAGGGGAGGTGACTGGAAAATGCACGCCGATTACCGCCGTCGCAACAATATCTGAACGTGATGCTCCAAAACCTCTCCCATCACCTTGGACAGCGGAAACGAGAGAGACGATTCTCCAGTCAAGTGAGCTGAATCAGGAGCAGCAAACTATGGCAGAGAATCTTATCAATGAGTACGCTGATGTATTTGTCTCACAGGACGGAGAATACGGCCGAACACACCTGGTACAACATCGAATAGACACTGGTGATACTAGACCACTTCGTCAGCCTGCTAGGCGCCTTCCATTGGCAAAGCAGACAGAAGTTGCAGAGATGGTGTCGGCAATGGAGAAAGAAGGTCTGATTGAAAGTTCCAAAAGTCCGTGGGCATCACCGGTTGTACTGGTTAGGAAGAAAGATGGCAGCACGCGGTTCTGCGTGGACTATCGGCAGCTCAATTACGTCACCAAGAAAGACAGCTATCCTCTGCCACGGATTGACGACACGCTAGACACACTATCAGGAGCCCGATGGTTTTCCACTCTCGACTTGAAGAGTGGCTACTGGCAGGTACAGATCCATCCAGAAGACCGGGAGAAAACCGCCTTCACCGCAGGAAATGGGCTATGGCAATTCACGGTAATGCCATTCGGGCTGTGCAATGCTCCGGCGACTTTCGAGCGATTGATGGAATGTGTCCTGCAAGGGTTAACATGGAAAACCTGTTTGGTATACTTGGATGATGTCATCGTCGTTGGAAAAACGTTTGCGCAACACCGAGACAATCTAAGGGATGTGTTTCAAAGGCTTCGAAGTGCCCACCTGAAGCTCAACCCCAAGAAGTGCGCCCTGTTTAGAGCGGAAGTCAAGTACCTGGGACACATAATTTCAGCGAAAGGAGTGAGAACCGATCCGGAGAAGGTCGAAGCGGTGAAAAACTGGCCAGTCCCCAAAGACAAACACCAACTAAGGAGCTTCCTGGGCCTAGCCACCTACTACAGACGGTTCGTGAAGGATTTTGCCGGGATCGCAAAGAACCTGCACCAGTTGACGGAAAAGGGAAAACAATTCAAATGGTCAATTGAGTGCGAGAAGAGCTTCAAGGCACTTAAACAACGGCTATGCGATGCCCCGATACTGGCTTACCCCACTCCCGGGGAAACGTTCGTTGTGGATGCAGATGCTAGTAATGTCGGGGTAGGAGCCGTACTCTCCCAGGTGCATGACGGCCAAGAGAAGGTGGTTGCGTACTTCAGCAAGGTGCTCTCTAAGCCAGAAAGGAACTACTGCGTGACAAGGCGAGAACTTCTAGCTTTGATCTTGGCTACGAAGCATTTTCAAAAATACCTCTACGGGAGGAAGTTCGTTCTTCGCACAGACCATGCAGCCTTAAAATGGCTATTACAGTTCAAGAGTCCTGAGGGTCAGGTCGCAAGATGGATCGAAAGGCTGCAAATCTACGACTACGAAATACAGCATCGTAAAGGAAAACTCCACTCTAATATGGATGCACTGTCCCGGAGACCATGCAGAACGGATTGTAAACATTGTGCGCGTCAGGAAGAACGGGAGCTGGTTTCCATCCAAAGACTGAGAGCCGAACCTATCGCCGGCTGGAGCATAGTTGAGATCCGGAACGCTCAGATGGAAGACCCGGATATCGAGCAGTGGGACTCCCTCCATGTCCAAGAAGGTGTTCTGAGAAGAAAATGGGAATCCTCCGACCGAAAGTCGTTTGTAATGCAGCTTGTCGTACCGCGGACGAGGGTCAAGGAGGTGTTACAGGAAATGCATGGCGGGGAGTCCGGAGGCCACTTGGGAGTGAATAAGGCGCTAGAAAAGGTACGAGAACGTTTTTATTAGTTAAAAGCGAAGGAAGATATCGAAGAAGTGCAGAAAATACGACGTGTGTGCAGCTAGCAAGGGTCCGAGAATCAAAACTCGAGGTAAGATGCACCAATACAACGTGGGAGCACCTTTCGAACGAATTGACATCGCAGGGCCCTTTCCGGAAACCGACAATGGTAATCGGTACATACTCGTAGTGATGGACTACTTCAGTAAGTGGCCGGAAGCGTTTCCGATCCCTAACCAGGAAGCCAGAACCGTGGCGGAGCAGATCATCTACAATTGGGTTAGCAGATTCGGTGTGCCCTTGGAATTGCATTCTGACCAAGGGCGGAACTTTGAGTCAAGAATCTTCCAAGAGATGTGTCAACTACTCGGAATCAAAAAGACAAGGACAACCCCGCTTCATCCACAGTCGGACGGTATGGTGGAGCGTTTCAATAGGACTTTGGACAAACATCTCTCGAAGGTCGTAGGTGACTACCAACGGGATTGGGACCGGCAGATTCCCTTGTTTTTGATGGCCAATAGAAGTGCCGTGCATAGCACTACTCGACATACGCCGTTCGAAATCTTATTTGGTGGAATAGCTCGTTTACCCAGTGAGGTGAAATTTGGATCTCCTACCAATGAGCCCAGAAATGAAGAAGAGTACGTGGCGGACCTTAGGGAAAGGCTTAGGGACATACACCAAAGGACCAGAAGCCGGATTAAGATGACGAGCGACCGCATGAAGACCAGGTATGATGCCAAGGCAACAACGTCAGGATTCCAGGAAGGAGATCTGGTGTGGCTGTATAATCCCCATCGCCAAAAGAGGAAATCACCTAAATTACAGCGGAACTGGGAAGGTCCCTACAGAATAATAACCCGCATCAACGATGTTGTCTACCGCATCCAGCGAGGACCGACGGCCAAAATGAAAGTGGTTCATGTGGACCGACTGAGTCGATACAATGGCCGAAATGAGGATGCACTTGTTCGGGACGAACACGTCTAAGAGGGGGGCAGTGTAGCATAATAATAACTACTCATAAGACACTATGAGGATCGGTAGCGCGTGCTCATAGTAGTGTGAGATTTTTACTCACTAAAAAAACCTCCCTTCGTGATAAATTTCTTTGATTACATACTACAACTAAGTTTTGACTTATCTAGCAGTTTTTCTTTCACGTATTGAGATCGTTTGGCAGGTCCCTTTCCATTGAAAGTTCCTGCTTGTTCCGCAAATTAGGCGCGGTTTCTTGCTATCGCGTTAAATCGAAAGGTTTAGTCCTTTGTAGACGACGCAGTAGATTCCTCTCATCTAGAATTCGAAGGACTTCATTGTTAACGTGTCCTTGTAATCTGTCTTTATGCTTACGCGCGAAGTTTTTGATTTCATATTCGACTGTCGCAATTCCTAAATCTCTATGGATATCGCTATTTCTAATAAACCACGGTGCATTAACTATTGATCTTAGCACTTTATTTTCAAAAGTTTGTAAAATCTTTGTCCATTCATTTACTTTATTCAATGCTTCTTGCAATTTTTTAGTCGATTCTTCGATCGTTTTACCCGTTGCCAGGATGGCAGTGTCGTCGGCAAATGTAGCTAATACGGTGCCTTCTTCTTGCGGTATATCGCGAGTATATAATAGGTACAAAAGCGGTCCAAGGACACTTCCCTGCGGCACCCCAGCCCTTATTTCTTTAAATTCCGAATATTCGTTTCCGTGTTTGACTCGGAAAAGTCGATTCGTCAAGTATTTTTCTAGAATATTATATAAGTGTTCCGGCAGAACTTGTCGTAATTTATATTTCAAGCCTTCATGCCAGACCTTGTCAAAAGCTTGAGAAACATCAAGGAATATGCTCGAGCAAATCTTTTTTTCTTCGTAAGCTTTTTCAATTAAATCAGTTATTCTATGCACTTGGTCTATTGTTGAGTGCTTGGTTCTAAACCCAAACTGGTGATTGGGAATAAGAGATCCTTCTTCTATAACCGGCTGTAATCGCTTAAGTACTATTCTTTCGAAAACTTTAGACATAATCGGCAGCAGCGAAATAGGTCTATACGATTTTTTATCATTCGGTGGTTTTCCTGGCTTCAGAATCATTATTACTTCCGCGACTTTCCATTGACTCGGAACATATTCTAATCTTATCGCTGCGTTTATAATGTAAAGGAACTTAACTAACGCTTTTCTAGGTAACGATTTAAGAAGCTCTGCTGTGATTAGGTCGTATCCAGGAGCTTTATTCGGTTTCAGTTTCTTTATTTCTTGTTGAAGTTCGGTCAGCCTTGCATTTCTTACTGTGTAATTGTGAAATGCTATATCCGACGCATTATCATTTTCAGCAAGCGCTTGCCCATCAAATGGTTTAAATGTTTCTTCTAAATGGGCGGCAAAGACCTCTGCTTTGTCTTTATCATTCTTGGCCCATTCGTTGTCATTTTTCTTGATCGGGTATTTTGTTGTTATCAGTCGGCCAATATGTTGGTTTACCAGTCGAGTGAAAGTCGCATCTGTGTTGCATGCAGGCGTTGTAAAGTGCTCTGCCTTTTTGTGAGACACATCTTGAACCCCAGAAGGTGTGTTTTGCATTAAAATCACCGCCAATAATAAAATTCGGTCCAAGAGAGTTGAAAATATTTGTAAAATCATTTTTTTCAAGCCTGCAACGCAGTGGACAATAAATAGACGAGACATTGAAAGAGTAATGTCCATTTTTCACGCGTACAGTGCTCACTTGCATTGTTTCAAGCTCTATCATAATCTCTTCAGAGTGTTCGATGCAATCTTTTATGATTAAAGACGATCCGCCTCTGGCTCTTTCCGACGGGTGATAAGCGTGATAGGTACTGTATCCAGTAATGTTTACACGCGATAGTTTCGTCAGGTGAGTTTCACAGATCAAACATATGTCAATGTCATTTTCCCGTAGAAATATTTCTAGCTCTTCTAGTCTTTGTATGAGACCGTTGGCGTTCCATGCAACAATTTTAAGAAGTTTCGTCATGTTCGTTTTGAAATGCTCCTATTGTTAAGCTTATATTCAAGCTTCTCCAACCTGTCGACAATTAGCGTGTTTGTTTTTGTTTGCTCCTCAAGCCTCGCAAGGATAATAGAAAAGACGTGAGATACGGGGTTTTCCGAATTATCAGTGTTCGTTTTTATTGATGTTGATGCTTGAGCACGCGTCTGCATGTCAGAATCTGATGGCTTTTCTTTAGGCGCTTTTACCTTAACGCGGTGTGGAATTTGATCGGTGTTTGATGTCGCAGCTTGAGCGTACGTAAGCGCGCCAGGGTCGGCTCGGTTGTCTCTAGTCACCTTTCTTGCAGCAGTTTTCGACTTTTCCTTATTTACCGGTTTTGAGGGTGGGTTTTCCGGCTTCATAAGTCGATCTCTTCTTTTTTGTAATTCTTTGGCTACTTCACAGCCTCTGTAATTAGCCGGATGCTTACCATTGCAGTTAATACACGCTGCAGGGGTTTTTTTGTTTACACCACACTCTTGACTAAGATGTTTACCGGCGCATTTGACACATCGCGGTTCTTTTCGGCAATATGTTTGCGTATGGTTGAATCCTTGGCATCGCTTGCACTGAGGTATCAACCTTGTATTCTTGCGCATGGGTTCGATTTTGACTACGACATTCAGAATTGTTCTTATTTCGTAAATCTTTTCTAAACTCTCAGCCTTATCAAAGGTTAGCATAAAAAGAGGAAGCTCGCGCTTAACCATCGTTTCCTCGCCTTCCAATTTTTGCTTTTCCCGTTTAATTAAGTTTACCGCATCGACGATTTTAAAGTTTTTGTTCTTCAAATCGTGAACAACGTCTTCCTTTCGGCATGAGGCATGAAGTCCTCTAGCTACGACTCGTATCGGTCTTTCAGATTTATTTTCATAAGTATACCACTGGATTTTTTCAGTATTCAGTTTATTAGATACTGAGCGGTAACTGTCTGAGTCCTTTACGTTTACTTTCCATTTGTTGTTGTTGAGCGATGTTACTTCAAAATCGGATAGCAACAAAGGTTTGAGAAAAGAATGCAGTTTATTATAGTCTGCAATTCCGATCACGTATATTGGTGGCGGTGGTCGTACCTTATTTCGTGGATTTTCTTCGGCACGCGTGATTATTTTGTCAGGCTGTTCTTTACCTTCTCGTTTATTTTGCGTGTTTTCTTGCCTCGTTAGCATTTCGGGCGAAGAGCCAGCTTTTCGTTTTTTGACAGGCCGTTTTTTTAGAATCCAATTGGTTTCCCGACTTAGTTCTTCATCATCCGTTTTATAATCCGTGTTATCGGGGACGATTGAACTCGCAGCAGACTCATTACGAGCTTTCGAAGTATCATTAAATGCTTTATTTTCTGCTTTAAGTACATTTAATTCCTTTCTTAGTTCTTCGCAGAGAAGTTCCATTTTACTTAGCCTGGTCCGGAGTTCCATATTTTCGTCCGTTAGGCTTTGAATTTTCGCTGAAGTCCGTTGTTCGTGCGCCGACACTATCAATGTCGCCGGACTTCTAGTTCCGCACGTTTTCATGGTAGATCTTGATGTTGGAGATCTAACTACCCTAGTACCTTTTTTAAAAGGGTCAGATGAACGCAATAAATGGCTCTCCCCAGAATCCGTAGAGCCGACCTCCGAAGAGGGTGGATTTTCCAGTGTACCTGGACTGCCACCTGGGGTATTAATATCTTTCGTTTTGTTCATTGCATGTTTTTGTATACGCCATACTCGGTATACGGAGGGTGGATTTATATAAGGATTTATAAGGACAGATGGCGATCAAAAAAAGACACAGTTGGTTTTAGAACCGTGGCGAAGAGATTTGAAAAGTGATAATGGGCGAAGTTGTAATTTGGTGATAAATTGAAAGTTGAGAGTGAACAAGAAAAAGTAATTAGTTTGGATTTGTGAATTAAGTAATTGGAAGGAGATAAAGTGATTTGAGAGGAAAGGGACCTTGTAAGAAAAGAATTTGCGAAGAATAGTATAGTGTGAACTTGAATTGTTCTATAGACTAGAAAATAAAGAAATAAATTTCACAGAATATCGTTTTATCTACTCGAGCCGTAGCTCGCATATTACAATATAATAGAGAACGTGTGGTCGGTTATGGGTCAGAAAGTACGCAACGAGGCATCTAAAACAATTGAAGAGCGCAAAACACTCATAGAGGAAGTGTGGACTAAAGATATAACAGCAGAGGAAATCCAAAAACTTTATGACTCTATGCATTGCATAAAGGCTAAAAGCGGTGCCTCAGAGTACTAAGGAAAAATAAAAACTGGATTCCCCTTAATAATGACAAATTAGTGTTATTCAATGTTCTCTTAATTACTTTTAATAAAAAAAGGTGGAAAAACTGCCCTAATATATTTTTTTTTTCTTTTGTTTTTTATTCTCTGCCCTTTCACTTTTGTCACATTTGTGGGAAATTTGGCCACAAATAGGTAGTTAGTATTAGGAAGGACAATGTCTCATAAAAAAAATATAGATATACTCTTACTTAAATTACAGTGAAATACAATATCTTTTAAAAAATACTTAATGGTATGATCTGCACCACTCTTCATTTGATCTAGATAATGAATCATCCTTAATACGACGTTTCACATTTCCATAACCATTTTTTTTTGAATTGGAAAAAGTCTTTCTGACACTTGCACACACTTCCAAATATTAACTTCCCTTCAATCAAGTAAGCTACGGTTTGTTTTATTTTTCAACATTATTTGAACTTTATTTATTATTATTTTTTTAAACTGCTTAATTATTATATTGTAATATGCAGGCTACGGCTCGAGTAGATAAAACAATTATTCTGTGAAATTATTTCTTTATTTTCTACTCTATAGAACAATTCAAGTTCACACTATACTATTCTTCGCAAATTCTTTTCTTACAATGTCTGTTTCCTCTCAAATCACTTTATCTCCTTTCAATTACTTAATTCACAAATCCAAACTAATTACTTTTTCTTGTTTACTCTCAACTTTCAATTTATCACCAAATTACAACTTCGCCCATTATCACTTTTTCCAATCTCTTCGCCACGGTTCTAAACCAACTGTGTCTTTTTTTTGATCGCCATCTGTCCTTATATAGCAGAAGTTTCTGATAGCCAGAAACTTCTAGCAAATTCTTCGACCACTGGAACAAGAGAAATAATTCTTGCAGTTATAATTCCCTTTTATCCCTGATATTATTCGTCTCTTTCGTTGACATGAGCTGTGGAGACTTCGTCCCAGACACGAACCTCGAATGAAAGGACAGTTCGAACCAAAATTCTGTCAGAATGAAGTCACTTCGGAATTTGTTGCGTCATATTTTTAGGGGGCGTAGTTATTATTATGCTACACTGCCCCCCTCTTAGACATGTTCGTCCCGAACAAGTGCATCCTCATTTCGGCCATTGTATCGACTCAGTCGGTCCACATGAACCACTTTCATTTTGGCCCTCGGTCCTCGCTGGATGCGGTAGACAACATCGTTGATGCGGGTTACTATTCTGTAGGGACCTTCCCAGTTCCGCTGTAATTTAGGTGATTTCCCCTTTTGGCGATGGGGATTATACAGCCACACCAGATCTCCTTCCTGGAATCCTGACGTTGTTGCCTTGGCATCATACCTGGTCTTCATGCGGTCGCTCGTCATCTTAATCTGGCTTCTGGTCCTTTGGTGTATGTCCCTAAGCCTTTCCCTAAGGTCCGCCACGTACTCTTCTTCATTTCTGGGCTCATTGGTAGGAGATCCAAATTTCACCTCACTGGGTAAACGAGCTATTCCACCAAATAAGATTTCGAACGGCGTATGTCGAGTAGTGCTATGCACGGCACTTCTATAGGCCATCAAAAACAAGGGAATCTGCCGGTCCCAATCCCGTTGGTAGTCACCTACGACCTTCGAGAGATGTTCGTCCAAAGTCCTATTGAAACGCTCCACCATACCGTCCGACTGTGGATGAAGCGGGGTTGTCCTTGTCTTTTTGATTCCGAGTAGTTGACACATCTCTTGGAAGATTCTTGACTCGAAGTTCCGCCCTTGGTCAGAATGCAATTCCAAGGGCACACCGAATCTGCTAACCCAATTGTAGACGATCTGCTCCGCCACGGTTCTGGCTTCCTGGTTAGGGATCGGAAATGCTTCCGGCCACTTACTGAAGTAGTCCATCACTACGAGGATATACCGATTACCATTGTCGGTTTCCGGAAAGGGTCCTGCGATGTCAATGGCGATTCGTTCAAAAGGTGCTCCCACGTTGTATTGGTGCATCTTACCTCGAGTTTTGATTCTCGGACCCTTGCTAGCTGCACACACGTCGCATTTTCTGCACCAGTCTTCGATATCTTCCTTCGCTTTTAACCAATAAAAACGTTCTCGTACCTTTTCTAGCGTCTTATTCACTCCCAAGTGGCCTCCGGTCGCCCCGCCATGCATTTCCTGTAACACCTCCTTGACCCTCGTCCGCGGTACGACAAGCTGCATTACAAACGACTTTCCGTCGGAGGATTCCCATTTTCTTCTCAGAACACCTTCTTGGACATGGAGGGAGTCCCACTGCGCAAAATATGCCTTTAAGGTCGGGCTTCTGTGAGAGATGTCCTGATGATCCGGTTTCTCCATGTTCTCCTTCCAGGCCAGAATCGGCTCGATATCCGGGTCTTCCTTCTGAGCGTTCCGGATCTCATCTACGCTCCAGCCGGCGATAGGTTCGGCTCTCATTCTTTGGATGGAAACCAGCTCCCGTTCTTCCTGACGCGCACAATGTTTACAATCCATTCTGCATGGTCTCCGGGACAGTGCATCCGCATTAGAGTGGAGTTTTCCTTTACGATGCTGTATTTCGTAGTCGTAGATTTGCAGCCTTTCGATCCATCTTGCGACCTGACCCTCAGGACTCTTGAACTGTAATAGCCATTTTAAGGCTGCATGGTCTGTGCGAAGAACGAACTTCCTCCCGTAGAGGTATTTGTGAAAATGCTTCGTAGCCAAGATCAAAGCTAGAAGTTCCCGCCTTGTCACGCAGTAGTTCCTTTCTGGCTTAGAGAGCACCTTGCTGAAGTACGCAACCACCTTCTCTTGGCCGTCATGCACCTGGGAGAGTACGGCTCCTACCCCGACATTACTAGCATCTGCATCCACAACGAACGTTTCCCCGGGAGTGGGGTAAGCCAGTATCGGGGCATCGCATAGCCGTTGTTTAAGTGCCTTGAAGCTCTTCTCGCACTCAATTGACCATTTGAATTGTTTTCCCTTTTCCGTCAACTGGTGCAGGTTCTTTGCGATCCCGGCAAAATCCTTCACGAACCGTCTGTAGTAGGTGGCTAGGCCCAGGAAGCTCCTTAGTTGGTGTTTGTCTTTGGGGACTGGCCAGTTTTTCACCGCTTCGACCTTCTCCGGATCGGTTCTCACTCCTTTCGCTGAAATTATGTGTCCCAGGTACTTGACTTCCGCTCTAAACAGGGCGCACTTCTTGGGGTTGAGCTTCAGGTGGGCACTTCGAAGCCTTTGAAACACATCCCTTAGATTGTCTCGGTGTTGCGCAAACGTTTTTCCTACGACGATGACATCATCCAAGTATACCAAACAGGTTTTCCATGTTAACCCTTGCAGGACACATTCCATCAATCGCTCGAAAGTCGCCGGAGCATTGCACAGCCCGAATGGCATTACCGTGAATTGCCATAGCCCATTTCCTGCGGTGAAGGCGGTTTTCTCCCGGTCTTCTGGATGGATCTGTACCTGCCAGTAGCCACTCTTCAAGTCGAGAGTGGAAAACCATCGGGCTCCTGATAGTGTGTCTAGCGTGTCGTCAATCCGTGGCAGAGGGTAGCTGTCTTTCTTGGTGACGTAATTGAGCTGCCGATAGTCCACGCAGAACCGCGTGCTGCCATCTTTCTTCTTAACCAGTACAACCGGTGATGCCCACGGACTTTTGGAACTTTCAATCAGACCTTCTTTCTCCATTGCCGACACCATCTCTGCAACTTCTGTCTGCTTTGCCAATGGAAGGCGCCTAGCAGGCTGACGAATTGGTCTAGTATCACCAGTGTCTATTCGATGTTGTACCAGGTGTGTTCGGCCGTATTCTCCGTCCTGTGAGGCAAATACATCAGCGTACTCATTGATAAGATTCTCTGCCATAGTTCGCTGCTCCTGATTCAGCTCACTGGACTGGAGAATCGTCTCTCTCGCTTCCGCTGTCCAAGGTGATGGGAGAAGTTTTGGAGCATCACGTTCAGATATTGTTGCGACGGCGGTAATCGGCGTGCATTTTCCAGTCACCTCCCCTCGCCTTAGTTTGACAGTGTGTGGTCTTGCGTTCAAAACCCTCACTGGAACCATGGTGTTCTTTGGTTCGACTAACGTCTTTCCCACGATGTAGTCTTGAGAATTCTTCTCTGGGTCTGGTTCTACTATGTAGAATCGGTGGCTCCCAAGATCACCTTCCAGCTTCGTCCAAATGATTGTCTCTGAAGACGGCGGCAAAACTTCGTCTTTGCTGATGACTGTCCTGAGAGTTACGGCATTCTCATTTCCGTACACCATCGGAATCTCCACATTTCGATACCTCAGTACTTGCATCCCGATGTCCAAGATTACTTCATTTGCTTTCATGAAGTCTACTCCGATGATGCACTCGTCGCATATATCTGCCACCAGAAACGCATGGGAGAACGTCAGTCCTGCCAGAGTAATCGTAAGACGAACTTCTCCAAATACCTTCGCCATTTCCCCTGTTGCAGTCTTCAGGCAGTAGCTGTTGGTGTTGTGCAGCCAGGAGCTTTTGACGATATCTCTTCTTACAATGGAGGCAGTGGCACCTGTGTCGATGGTGGCTACGCACTTCTTCTCGTTGATTAGTGCCTCCACTGTCAGGCTCTTGTTACCCCGTTTGGTTTGCGAAACTTGAATGGTGGTCCTGGGGGCCTCGATTCCAGTAACCAACTTCTGCCCCGCGAAGTTGGTCCTTACGCATTTCCCGACTGCTGGTTTTGGGAAGTCTGACCGACAGGATGCTTCCTCTCTGCTTCTCCTACTTCCGCAATGTGAACAATTTCCTCGTCTAGGTGCACTCCTGCACTGCCGTTGTAGGTGTCCGGTTTGGTTGCAATTCCAGCAACGGATTTGACTTCCGCGAGCTTTGACGGCTGTTCTCTGGCATGAGCATTCCACGACGGACATTTCCCTGACACGGTGTATTCCCTGGTATGCTTGGTCCGCAGCCTTCATTGACAAAGCGAATGCCAATGCCTCGGGGAGTGTTCGCTTTTCAGCCATCCTTACAGCCATTTGCAATTGTCTGTCCTCTATGGCCTGAATAAAAGCTTCCACCGCCATTTCGTTGATAAGCTCCTCACCGGCTTTAGGGTATGAAAGATGGGCTAGTCGCTCTATATCCGCTTGCAACTGTTGGAGCGTTTCCCCCCTTTTCTGGACTCGACTACGCAGCTGAACCCTGTACACCTGCTGCATGTGTTCATCCCCAAACCGCATCTCGATAGCCTGAACCAGAGAGTCGTAGTTCTGCTGTTTATCTTCCGGGATGGTCTGCAAGAGCTCCGCAGCTGGACCCCTCAGTGCAAGCGTGAGTGCAATAGACTTCTCTTCATCGTCCCAGCTATTGGTCATTGCGGCCGCTTCGAATTGCCTCTTATAAATTGGCCATGATGTGTGACCATCGAAGATAGGAGGCTGCACCTCCTTTCTTCTCAGACCGTCAGTGGAATATTCCCGTGCTTTCTGTCTCTTCACGTTGCTGAGCTCCTTAGCAAGATTTTCGACTTGCTTTTCTACTTTTTCAAACTGAGTCTCTATCTTCCCGAACTGAGTTTCATGTTTCTCAAAATTTTCATCGAATCTAGTTTCGACTTTTTCGAGTTGCGTCTCGACCTTCTCGATTTTCTCTTCGATCACTTCGAATTTGGATTCCAAGTTCTTGTTTTGCTCATCAAGTTTACTTTCCAGAGCATCTAGAGAATTCTTTTGTTCGTCTATAGCTTTCTTTTGTTCGTCCATTGCTTTCTTTTGTTCGTCCAGCTTAAGTTCTAGAGAATTCCTCTGGTCGTCCATTGCTTTCTTTTGTTCGTCCATCTTAAGTTCTAGAGAGTTCTTTTGGTCGTCCATTGCTTTCTTTTGGTCGTCCATTGCTTTCTTTTGGTCGTCCATTGCTTTCTTTTGGTCGTCCATTGCTTTCTTTTGTTCGTCCAGCTTAAGTTCTATAGAATTCCTTTGGTCTTCTATTGCTTTCTTTTGTTCGTCCATGACTAACTTAAGTTGCAGGAGCAGACTTGTTATACCCGGGTCGGCTGCTGTACTTGCTGGTTCCTCTTCCACGTCAAACTCTACGTCGTGCGGATTTTCACCTTCCTGCGTTACTGCTTCTTCCAGACGAATCAGCAGGGCATCTTTTCCCCCAGTTGTGTCGAGGTTCCGCTTACTGAGTTCTGCCTTTAGTTGAGTTATAGTTAGTTTTCCCAATTTGCGACCCATTTTGCGCAACTAATTAACTCAGCACAGAAATCGTTTTTTTTTTTTTTTTTTTTTTTTTGTGCAATTTCACACCACGGAAATAGTTATTCACAGAATAAGTTTTATCCCGCTTCTGACACCAATGTAATATGCAGGCTACGGCTCGAGTAGATAAAACAATTATTCTGTGAAATTATTTCTTTATTTTCTACTCTATAGAACAATTCAAGTTCACACTATACTATTCTTCGCAAATTCTTTTCTTACAATGTCTGTTTCCTCTCAAATCACTTTATCTCCTTTCAATTACTTAATTCACAAATCCAAACTAATTACTTTTTCTTGTTTACTCTCAACTTTCAATTTATCACCAAATTACAACTTCGCCCATTATCACTTTTTCCAATCTCTTCGCCACGGTTCTAAACCAACTGTGTCTTTTTTTTGATCGCCATCTGTCCTTATATAGCAGAAGTTTCTGATAGCCAGAAACTTCTAGCAAATTCTTCGACCACTGGAACAAGAGAAATAATTCTTGCAGTTATAATTCCCTTTTATCCCTGATATTATTCGTCTCTTTCGTTGACATGAGCTGTGGAGACTTCGTCCCAGACACGAACCTCGAATGAAAGGACAGTTCGAACCAAAATTCTGTCAGAATGAAGTCACTTCGGAATTTGTTGCGTCATATTTTTAGGGGGCGTAGTTATTATTATGCTACAATATTATGAAACTGACTAATAATCAAATGTCAAATTTGAAAAAAATTGCTTTGCCTAATGTAGATGGATAGATAGACAAACAATTAAAAAAAAGATAGATAAATAGATAACAGATTTTATTATAAGAAAACAATTTCCATTGAGATATAAATTCACATTGGCTTTTGCCGTCAGCCAGAAAGAGAAAGACATTTTACAGTAAATAAATTACAAAATGATTTAACTTTAAGCTCTTTTAAAAGTATATTTTAGTTTTAGCAAATTTCATAAACGTTTTACCTATACATATGGCTGCTGTTATAAAGGGTGGTTAAATTTTAAGGGCCGATGTTGAATGTGAACCACACCTAAACGTCAAGTTTTTTTCTGCATTTCATTTGACATTTCTCAATTTCAGACTAACTCAATTTGAACCATGGAAAGATACACAATCGAGCAACTCGTTAAAGTTATTCAGGCTTATTATGAAAATGGGCGTTCAAATCAAAATGCATATCGTGCATTTCGTGATTCTTTCGGTCAATTTAATCGTCCAAATGTGCGTACAATCGGAAAAATCGTGCAAAAATTTGTGCAAACCGGGTCTGTAGGAGATGTGAAAACACCAGTGCATGCTCGTACAGATCGTACTGCAGAAGATATTGCTGCTGTTCGCGATAGTGTGGCTGAAGAGCCGTCCACCTCAACTCGTCGTCGTGCCCAACAATTGCACCTCTCACGCTCGTCGTTGATGAACATTATGCATAAAGACTTGCATTTACGCGCTTACAAGGTGCAATTGACTCAAGAACTAAAGCCTCTTGACCATTTCAAGTGTCGTCAATGGTCACAATGGTGGCAAGAAATGGCAACAGTGGATGATCAATTTTCGAAGAAAATCATCTTCAGTGATGAGGCACATTTTCACCTCAGTGGATTCGTCAATCCAAGAGTGATTGTCGAAAAACCAATGCACCCACAAAGAATGACTGTTTGGTGCGGTTTATGGGCTGGCGGCATCATCGGGCCGTATTTTTTCCAAAATGAGGCCGGTCAGGCAGTTACTGTGAATGGTGTTCGCTATCGTGAGATGATAACGAACTTTTTATGGCCCGAATTGGAAGATATGGATGTGGACGATATGTGGTTTCAACAGGATGGTGCCACTTGCCACACAGCTAACGAAACAATGGCTCTTTTGCGCGACAAATTCAATGGCCGTGTTATCTCACGTGGTGGCGATGTTAATTGGCCGCCAAGATCATGTGATTTGACACCGTTGGACTTCTTTCTTTGGGGTTATTTGAAAGAAAAGGTGTACGTCGATAAGCCAGCAACAATTCAAGAGCTAAAGGATGAGATAATTCGGCACATTAACGGCATAGAACCTCAATTATGCCTCAGCGTCATCGAAAATTTGGACCATCGGATGGAGGTGTGCCGCCGAGGTCGCGGCGGCCATTTGGCCGATATTTTGTTCCATACATAATTGAACCATACCAATATTATCATAATAAAAAGAAATGACAGTAATTTCCTAAATAATTTGTGTTTTATTCAAAATCAACATCGGCTCTTAAAACTTAACCACCCTTTACATAGTTTAATAAATGTGCTTAGAATGCTACGTTTAAGATTTGTACCCGGTATTTTGAGACTATTTTTATAAAGTTATAAAGTACATTCCAATCTTGTTTGTTCAATATACCTACGACTTCCTGTACAGATAGAGAATTCTTCCCCCCGTGCCCTCTTCTAATCTCATTTAGAACCGGACAGGTCTCTATGAAGTGCCGAACATCTTCTCTCTCTCGAAGGTTGCACAGGGTACATTCTACAGGACGGTCTGATCGATGCGGTTGGTAGTGGTAAATATCCTGTAGATCTTTCCTATACTGTAGCGGTCATGGAAATAGCTTAATCCGCCCAGGTCGAGTTGAAGAATCCGATACATGTTTCTGGATTCACTTTGTTTTGCCTTATCTGAGAAATACTCGAATATCGAAACTTTTATTTCAAACAGCAGAATTTGGAATGCATCTTGCCATGATGTTGCGTATCCCTCCATTAGCGGAACATTGTGTAAATATCCCAAAATTGACCATTCGCTGAAGAATTGGAGCTTTCGTTGTAGTAGCTGTCTTGCAACGATGTTAGGAAGCCGGTAGCGAGGTAGTGCCATTACCTTCATGATGTAATTGAAGTGTAACCATAGCGTAAAAGAATATGTTGGCCCCATTCCAAGATGGATCATATAAGTGGGAGTGTTTTCTGGCAGTCTAAAATTTTTTTTTTTTTTAAATATAATAATTTTTCCACTTCTTCGCACTGAAAACACCTCATATTTGCGCTCCATAACACAGGATGGATCTCACCACTGCTTCAAAAACTTTGAATTTGACACTTGGAGCGAGGTTTTTCCTTCCCAGGATGCCTCTCCAATTACAATTCATAGCCGTTTTAGCTTTTTTTAATTTTATTTGAAGGTCCTTATTAAAGCATATATTTGGAGTTACTAAGATGCCTTCACTTTTCCAGTTCATCGTCTCCCCAGAACCACCTCTCTTCCTTCGTGTACCTTCCTATCCCGTTTCGAAAAACCATTATATTTGACTTCTCTGTATTTACTTCCAGCTTCCATAAACGACAGTAATTGCGTAACCTATTTATCATGATTTGCAACATATTTGAGATGTCTGCCAAAATCACGATATCGTCCGCGTAGAGAAGAAGCTTGATATTAATTCCGTTAAACAGGATCCCTCTGGTAAGAGATGTAGTGAGGTCATCCAAGAAGATTGAGAGCAGTAGGGGACTAAGAAGACAGCCCTGTTTAACACCCGCTTTCAATTGGAACCATTCAGACATTTTTTCCCATCCCAAACCGCCGATTTGTTCTCATAAAGACTTTGAATTACCTTCAGTATTTACGTGGACATACAAAAGTTGCTCAGTTTGTAGAATAGGCCATTTTTATCAATTATGTCGAAAGCTGCGCTAAAATCGACGAAGAATGCATACAATTTTCTTCCACCGTCCAGGTATGTCTTTGCGATACTTGCAAGTGTAAAAATGTTGTCTACCGTTGAGTATCCCTTTCGCCAGCTTGACATTCACCAATCAAATAGTTTAGGTTTACCCAGTTTGTTAATCGCTCTAAGGTGACACCCGTGAAAATTTTCATCACTGAGTTCATGAGCGAAATACCTCGATAGTTGTTTGCGTTAGAGGCATTTCCTTTCTTGAACAAAAGGAGAATTATGTTTTTCCGAAAGCTTGGGGGGACAACACCTGTGTTAAAGATAAATTTATAGGCCTCTACAAGTTTTGAAAAAAAACTTTCTGTGGCATATTTAAAGAATTCGTTTGGAACACTATCTTGCCCCTCGCTTTATTTGTCTTGCATCGATTTATTTATCAACACACACTACGTGCAAATACCGCCCCGTTGACAGTGCGAGCAAGTTTCCAAAAGGAACGATTATCCCTAACTTCCTCCAGCGAACGCATTAGCCTCTGTGAGTTTATTCTCTGTTTTTCAATGCATAAGTTCTTAAATACCTTATTCGCGTTTTGGTACATTGATTTTGCACTATCTGTGCCTGTGTTTCTAACTTATCTTAGGTAATGGAACGATTTTTTTCTCCGCTTTCGCGTTGTCTGCAAAGGCTTTGCCACGTCCAAGATGCAGAATATTAGACGGTTAGTACAACAGCTAGAAAATGCGTTGTTGATGCTAACTGAGTTGAGCATGAGGTCAAGGTTGGTTCTATACGTCTGCAGGATATTCTCCTTCCAACGGAACTTCGACAGTAACTGCATTTGGGGACAGCAAAAATCGGAGAGCCAGCTCTTCACCCGAAATTGAGCCACGAAAACAAAGTAAAGAAAATGAGTCGAAACAGAAACAAGCTCAAGATAAATTACGTGCTCCGCCCGCAATAAACGTCGTCGGCATTACGTACTATAATAAATTGCATTGCCTTCTCAAAGGTATACCCAAAAAACTAAACGCGGAAAAGATCCACCAGTGGTATACTTATGAAAATAAGTCAGAAAGACCACTGCGTGTTATAGCAAGAGGCCTCCACTCCTCGTGCATCAAAGACGACATTATAAATGACCTTAAAGCAAAAGGCTCGGCAATTGTCGACGCAGTTAATATTTTAAAAAAAAGATAAAGCATAAAACGGAACAAGGCCAGGAAATCTTAATCAAGCATGAACTTACCCTTTTTATGCTCACTTTCGACAGGAGCCAAAATATAGACGACATTTACAAAGTTAAAACTAACTTCAACATAGTAGTTAAAATCGAGCCTATGCGTACGAATACAAGATCTATACCTCAGTGCAAACGCTGTCAAGGTCACAATCACACACAGTCGTATTGTAAAAAAAAAAAACCGAAATGTATAAAATGGGCCGGTAACCACCTATCAAAAAGGTGTGACCTAAATAAGCAGGCCCCGGCGACCTGCATACAAAGGGAAGCACCCAGCAAACTATCGAGGCTGCGAAGTAGCAAAGTAGCTCCAAAAAAAGGCAAGATAAATTTAAAAATAATGTACGCCAGAGCATAAAGCTAAGATCAGACGATTTATGTATATATATATACAAATATGGCATACACAAATCATTTTGTGTATACAGATTTGTGGTTCAGACGATTTGTGTATTTCTACACAAATGGAATTTATGTACGTTTTGTGTTTATGTCAGATTTGTTTTAATTCGAACACGTGTTAACATATATTCAATAAAATTAAATAATTAAATAAAAAAAAAATTGCTTCGATTCGTTCTGGTGTCAAAATATAACAATGTTTAAGAAAAAATGTGTTGCGATTATTTTGGCTGCGTATTTTCTCGATAGTGAAGATGAAGAAGAAAGCCAACAAAACGTCGTCAAGTTGCCACGCAAGCCCCGTACTTGTTGGAGAAAACCTTGGCTTGGCCACCGCGAGGCGGAAGGGTTTTGCGCAAAATTACTCCTGGAATTTCGTGCGGAAGAGCCGCAATTGTATTGCAATTTCGTCCGAATGTCCGCCGCTCAGTTCGATCATTTGCTTGCTTCGGTAGCGCCGTACGAGTACATTCAGAAAGCCGATACAGTTATGCGCGCCAGCATTCCGGCATCTGTGCGCCTGGTCTTAACGCTACGCTTTCTAGCCTCTGGCGACAATTTTCGCTCGCTCCAGTATCTTTTCCGCATTCCACAGAATACCATCTCCACCATTATTTCGGAAGTGCTGGATGCAATCTATAAAGTGCTTGTGGACGACTTCCTGAAGGCGAGTGTTTACATCATATTCTCAATTCAAATTCTCATATAACACTTTTTGTAAACAGACACCTACAACAGTGGCCGGTTGCGCCATAGCGCATCAATTCAACGAGCCAAGTTACTTTTAAAGCTTGGCTTTGGCGTCATCCACTTTTATGTTGCCAATCACATTTGCTACCTCCTGCCAGGCGCCTGTTTTCGGCAATCTATATTCTGGGGTGCCAATGTCCCACAACACTCGCCGCCCCTCGACCGCCACAATCAATTGAATGATTTCGTCATGAGACCATTCATGCTCCACTTTCTTCACATAATTCCGTCTTTTCGTTTTTGACAATTTATGGAATTCGATGTCACTCATTTTGCTGTGAACAATTTTCCATAAAAAACAATAGAATAAACAACGCGGACAACAAAAATAAAAAGAATTCAATACAATTTATAAATACTCACCAAAATCCGGAATCCAACAAACAATTCTATTTATTTTATTGAGAATTAAAACTACCATCTAACGCAGTTCCTGTCTGGCCACGGTGGCTACCGCAAATATCTACACCGATTCGGACACGACAACTCACCATCCTGCCCGGAATGCCCAGGTGAAGATGAGGATACGGAGCACGCAGTGTTTTACTGCACACGTTTCACGGCATGGAGAATTACTCTGCCAAGTCCGTCATTACTCCTCGACCATATGTTACGGTTGGAAGAAAATTGGATGGCAATATGTTCTTTCGTAACAACTCTACAAAAAGAGCTGCGGAGAATAGAAAAGCTAAGAAGAGCAGCAGAAGCAACAGAAGCATCAGAAGCAGCAATACAAGAAGCATAGCATGAATTGCTAACCAGCCCCGCGAAGTAATACCTAACGGCAGTCCCGCGGGGAGAGTGGTTGAAGTGTGTAGGGTGTGTGTTTAGTACGTAGGCGTATTCCTGGCATCGAGTACTCAGGTTTGCGAATCGTGCATGCTAGTAGCACTCGGGCTACTAGTATCTATGAAGATTACACATCCCTGGCGCAATCCAAAAAAAAAAAAAAACACAAATGCTAATAAAATACATATACACAAATAGTCATAAATTAATTTATGTACCCGATCAGATGATTTGTGTATGTACACAAATTCGATTTGCGCATGCGATACACAAATCGTTTGTGTATGCCATTTATGGTCCTTAAATATGTGGTTCAGACGGTTTGTGTACTTTTATGACAAATTTATACACAAATATTTGTGTATACACAATTCGTCTGATATTAGTTTAAGAGAGACGCGAAACCGCTAAGGAAAAGGTTACGAACAAAATTAAATCCGCAAAAGTAAAGACGAAAGGGGATCAAAGGGGATCTGTCAAAAATTAAGGAAAAAACAGAATTTTCAGGAGCGCAAACATATGCTCAAGCTGCATCGCAAGTAAACAACCAGAGCGGTGTTACGGCGGAACCAATTTCCCAAGTTTCTCTATAATTCTCTCGAAAATTGAGGAGCAAACCAAAATAAATAACGTCATATTTGACAAAGTAAGTGCTGGCAACACTGTTGCCTATAGTGTATAGTTGTCACTATAGTCTGTCTCAGAAAAATTGTGAGTACAGGGAAAATAAGATTTTTGCCTCTCTGTCTTGTTGCAATAGCTTGTATAAGTGCGTCACTCTTTAAAGCTCTTACGGACACCGCCACAAATGAGAGAGCATTACCCGTAGGGTTGCCATCTGCTGATTTAAAAACAAAACAATTTGTTGAACGGTGGACTATATGCCTAATGGCACACTTGTCAAAATCGTTGGCCTTTTTGCGACACCAGAATTACTTTTCTTTTTTGGTGGTGAGTTGTGGCCTTGGGTTATGAAGACAACCTCTACCACTATTCATAGAGCTAGAGAACAACGAAAAGAACAAAAACATATACAGCATAACAAAACTACTAAACTGCAAAGTATCCTTCGAGACTCCTCATCACAAAAGAATTCAAATTCAGTGTACCAACTGCCAACAATATGGTCACACAAAGAATTACTGCTCAAAAGACTCAGTATGTGTCAAATGCGCAGGAAGACATAAAACGCTAGACTGCCAAATGACTGCAAAAGATGACAACATAAAATGCGCAGTTTGTGGAGGAAACCACACCGCGAATTATAGAGTGTGTGAAATTTACAGATCTCTAAAAATACAAGTTTTCCACCACTACGCAAAAAAGAACTACCAAACGAAGAACAAAACCAAAACCAGGTTCAAGGAAAAACCAGTTCCGCCTATAATCCAGGTATAAGCTACGCTACAGCTGTTATCTCAAACCCTGTTCCTAAGTCGCCAATCTCCAATCCCCAAAAAAAAAGATTGTCTCTGCTTTGTTTTATTGACTCAATCCCAACTCTCAAACACAACAAAAATCAGACCAAATGAACGACATCACAGAATTAAAAGAGATGATGAGACAATTAATAAATCAGATGGCTGATACTCGTATAATGAATATCATTACCCTGTTAGTAACGAAGTTCATTGGACAGCAAACATAAATTTCTTAAAATCGTAATATGGAATGCCAACGGACTTCTTCAATACCAGCTAGAATTAAAACAATTCATCAAGGACAACAATGTTGACATGTTATTAATATCAGAGACGCAGTTTACACCCTGACGGTACAGCGCATGTAGGCTCGGCGATCATCAGAGACAGAATTAAATCGACTGCACTACAACCATAAAAGACGGAATACTCGTACATGCAATGCGCAACAATACAACTGATGGACAACAATGGTCCATTGTCAATCAAACCATTATCATATCATTATCACACAAACACTTGATCAGCACAAAAGAATTTGATAATTTCATAATGACTTTAGGGCACAGATTCATACTAGCAGGAGACTTTAATGCTAAACATACGGACTGGAGATCCAGAATAACAAAGGGACAAATCTCCTAAGCGCTCTCAAAACTAACAACTGCAAATTTATAAGCACCGGAAATTTATATGACCCAAAGAAAAAACCAGACTTGCTTGACTCTGTGTAACAGAAAACATCAGTCTCTCTAAACTTAAAATAAAATCCTGTTTTGAACTACGAGAATCATATCATCTGATCATTCGCCTGTTGTATTAGAGTATTCATGTAACTTCACGCCTACCCCTGAAAAACCTAAACTCTATAACAACAAAACGGACTGGGACGCATTCCAAGAATTCTTAGACTCTAATCTAAATATCAAAATACCTCTCAAATCGCACATGGATATTGAAAAATCAACCATCTATCTAAATGGCATGATCATCGAAGCTGCATATCGGACAACACCAAAAAAGAAACATAAAACTAACAATAATTATACCCCGGACTACATTAAGACAGAAATAAAAGAGAAAACGAAACTAAGGAAAAGATGGCCGATCACAAGAGCAAAGGCGGATAAACAAACACTAAATAGAGCAATAAAAATCTTAAAGGAAATACTGAAGAAAAGTCAGAATTACAACTTAACAAAATACTTAAAAAACCTGACTCCAATTTCTGAGACGAACTCACTTTGGAAAACAACAAAAAAAAAAAAAACTAAAAAAACAATGTAATTCATTATTCACGTCTGAGGAAAACGGATGGAAACTGGACCAGAGAAAACCATGAGAAAGCAAATACCCTAGCGGAATATTTCTGGAAAACATTCTCTAATGACGACGGTAACAATATCATTTCTCTACTGCAGATTCATAGGGCTACAAACCTAAAAATTGATAACAAAACAATAGTGAAATAAAACGATGCATAAGGTATAAAGTAGACAACAAAAAAGCACTGGAATATGAACTTTTAACAGGAGAAATACTTAACAAATTACATACAACAGCACTCCAATACCTTCGAAACACATACAACGCAATGATTAGACTAAAGCATTTTCAAAAGTATGGAAAGTTGCCGCAATAATAGCAATACCTAAACCTGGAAAAGATGCATCCCAATCAACTTCATACAGACCTATCAGTTTATTTCCTGTCCTGTCGAAAATCGTCGAAAGACTACTGTGCGACCGTTTGGCACCCATATTGAACAGACTAAATGCAATACCTGACCACCAGTTCGGATTTCGAAGACAACACTCGACAATCCAGCAAATTCATAGAGTGACTAACAAAATCTCAGCCGATTTGGAGGAGAAAAGATTCTGCGTAGGAGTATTCCTTGACGTCGCTAAAGTCTTCGACACCGTATGGCACGATGGCCTACTGCTAAAACTAGAAAATCTTTTACCATCTGACTTCTACCTGATTGATTAAAACTTATTTACCGATCGACACTTCTATGTCAAGTATAAAGACGAACACTCAAAGATTGCCATTTTGCTGACGGCACCATACTACTTTACTCCCACAAATGTTTACAAACAGCAACTATGCAACTACAAACAATTTTAGATGCACATAAAAGAAAACGAAGACAAAACGCATACCTCAACCACTTAAAATCAACAACAAAGATATCTATGTATATCGACACAGTAACCAAATACCTAGGAATCTATTTAGACATCAAGTTAATCTGGAAGCACCATACGAGTATAAGTTAACACATAATAGATTGTGGAATGCGCGCATGAAGAAATCCGAAGCTCAACATCGCTTCCCATGAGTCTGCAATGAGTTTCGCTGACAGTACGTCTGTGCTGTATAGAACTTGATTCGTGGACATCGCTGGACCCGCATTCCATCACGTACGGAATGAAATCCGAATTCACCGATGCTGTGGGAACACGTCGCGGTTGGATGTTTTGCCTCCGTTAGCATTAAGTTATTATTTAAGCCATAGTTTTAAGAAAATTCTGTTCAGTTCTTTTGTAGGCAGAATCGCTGCCAGTCGTTATTTTGAAATAAAGTTTTTTTTTAACATTTTTGAAATCTTTATGAATTAATTGGCGCCCGAGCAGGGACCGGTATTGTGGTGGTAAATAATATGTGCCAATGACCTGAAGTAGCTCTAGTGCCGTTTCGAAATAAAGCCAGTGACCTCAAGTAGCTCCCGCGCTTAGATTTTAGTACCATCATTAAATACCGGTCGCGGAAAAATAAGCAGTGAATTTCTTAAGTGAAAATATATTGCTAAGGTCCTAAGAACACCTAGTGACAGGGTCTGAAAGAAAAAGACCAAGTGAAGTGTTCTAAAGAGAAAAAAACAGTGAGAAACAGAGGTGTAACCATCATCACTAGAAGTGAACCTGCAGTAGGAGTCAACGAGGGAGCCCGAGTCACCGTTGGAAAGCGGACAAAAAGGAAAACATCCCGGTGGCCAGCATGAAGATATGGTGGTTAATGTCGTTCATATCTTTGGGCCTTGCAGAGGTTCAAATACTGGATTATTCAAATTCCAAACTGGTTACTCTGAGCAGAGGAATAGCGAAACTGCAAACCGGTACGTTTAAACTAGTGCACATAATCGACCTTGCAGCATACCAGAATGTAATTGATGACATACAGCTAAAAATCCAAACCAACGTAAGTAAGGACAATCCCATTTACCCTTTCCTATCCTATGATATCACTGAAATCCTTAACCGATTCAACCGCATCAAGCCCATAGTTAGGAAAAAAAGAGCAATAAACATTTTAGGAACTGCATGGAAGTGGATAGCCGGTACCCCGGACCACCACGATTTCCAAATTATTAAATCTAAAAACCAAAATTTATTAGACAGTAATAATAAGCAATTAGTTATAAACAGACTATCTTTGGAGAGAATAAACAATATCACAAATGTTACCAATAATATAATTAAGGCTTTGAAAACAAATGTCGAAATTAAAAACGGATATTTTGCCAGCATTAAATACAGATTAGACGTAATAAAAGAAGAAATTACAAACATAGAACACGCTTTACAGTGGGCGAAAGCTGGTGTGGTAAATTCCTTTATACTTTCAAATACAGAATTAAATTTAGTTAACGATCATTTTAAAACAAGTAACTTGCCTTATGTAAACATAGAAGAAGCATTTGAATTTGCAAATGTAAAAATAGCCTCTAAGAATAAAACTATGATCTATATCGTGAGTGTGCCAACCACAAAAAAAGAAGAATGTAAAAGATTATTAGTTAAACCAATAAAAAGGAAATGGGCTGTAATCAAAATAGATTTTAGTAATATACTTCAATGTGGAAGTGAATTTTATGGAATTAAGAATAGCTGTCAAACTTTTAACGATCTAAGTATTTGTAACGTTAATGAAATTATAAATTTAAGCGACACGGAGTGCATACCAAACCTATTACAAAGCAGACCAGCAAATTGCACCGACGTCAACAATCAACATATTCCAACAGTCGAGGAAGTACTTCCTGGGTCACTACTACTCAACCAATTTAACGGATCAATTTTAGTCAACAACGACATGCTCAATATAACAGGAACATTTGTAATACAGTACCATAATGCCACCATCGTGGTAAATAAACGCACTTTTGCCTCCAGCGAGATTCCCATCTCAAGACCTCTTCCGGCCATCGTACAATTGGACTCACCATCAAAAACCATCGAAGAACTGTTAACCCTCGAAGTGATGAAAGAACTGCATTTGAACAACACACACTACATAACCCAGATCGAAGGGAGAAACAAAACGCACCTTATAGTTACTTACAGTTTGTCGACCATCATCATCACCACAGTCGTGGTAATATCTATAATACTCTTTTTAACACATAGGAAGAACAACCTGACAATCTCTACAACAGTAGAAGCAAGAAAAATGCAAGCAGCAGCCGAATTACCAACAGGAAATCAGGCAGAGATTTCGGAACGACCATCACCGATCAAAAGGATTGGCTTCAGCCAATATCCGAAATTTTACAAGGTCACGAGTGAGGACACTCGAATTTAAGGGTGGAGGAGTTAACACATAATAGATTGTGGAATGCGCGCATGAAGAAATCCGAAGCTCAACATCGCTTCCCATGAGTCTGCAATGAGTTTCGCTGACAGTACGTCTGTGCTGTATAGAACTTGATTCGTCGACATCGCTGGACCCGCGTTCCATCACGTACGGAATGAAATCCGAATTCACCGATGCTGTGGGAACACGTCGCGGTTGGATGTTTTGCCTCCGTTAGCATTAAGTTATTATTTAAGCCATAGTTTTACGAAAATTCTGTTCAGTTCTTTTGTAGGCAGAATCGCTGCCAGTTGTTATTTTGAAATAAAGTTTTTTTTTAACATTTTTGAAACCTTTATGAATTAATTTATACATCAGAAAGGGAACCAAATGAAAAACAAGTTTAGAGAACTATACTGGCTTCTTCAACGAAACTCACCATTATCTTTAAACAACAAAATCCTATTATATGAAGCTATAATCAAACCAATCTGGACTTATGGAGCTCAAATCTGGGGCACAGCAAAGAAATCGAACACAAATGTTCGCCCCAAGTTTGAATTGATAAATTAAAATGAATACCATAAAGTAAAATAGTATCACTGTACGTACTAAAACGGTACCAACTTCCAAGATGCATCCCATCCTTTAAATAGACTCTGGATGTACAACATGGTATCAGTTCGCACGCACTTCCAACTACATACATACAATAAAGTTAATTTATAAAGTTTTAAAGAAAAGTGTTTTATTTAGTGGCCCCTAAATTTTTCATTGGCGACCGTGACAGGACAAATTTATAAGTCAGTTTAAACTCATTTTCCTCTGGTGCATAGTGATTCTTATATGAATCGTTACGTTTACAAACGGATTTAAAACTAATGAAGCGTGTTTGTGCTTTCAAAGGTACTCTTTTTATTCTGTTCTATTATTTTCGTGCAGATAAAATTCGCAAAAGTGTGCAGAAAAGTTTTTTTTTTCATTTCGCTTCAAGTTTATGTCACAGGCGCACGCGCTCACAATATGTTATCAAAAGTAAATTGGAAATTGAAATAGCTACATTTTGTTTAAATGAAAGTGAGCATTTTAAATATACTTATTTGTATTGTTAGATGTTCTGACTGCTGTTTTTTTTAAGTATTTTGTAAGTTTCACGAAATTACGGTCTTTAATTTCATTTAATTCATTTCATTTTCATTTAATTCATTTAAATAAGGTTTGTACATTAAGATTACATCTTTTAGAGTACTTAGTACTTAAATTAGTGGAAATAGTTTGTATAATATTGTAATATGCGGGCTACGGCTCGAGTAGATAAAACAATATTCTGTGAAATTATTTTCTTTATTTTCTGGTCTATAAAACAATTCCAGTTCACACTATACTATTCTTCACAAATTCTTTTCTTACAAGGTCTCTTTCCTCTCAAATCACTTTATCTCCTTTCTATTACTTAATTCACAAATCCAAACTAATTACTTCTTCTTGTTAACTCTCAACTTTCAATTTATCACAAAATTACAACTTCGCCCATTATCACTTTTCTAATCTCTTCGCCACGGTTTTAAAACAACTGCCCCGTTTTTGATCGCCATCTGTCCTTATATAGCAGAAGTTTCTGATAGCCAGAAACTTCTAGCAAATTCTTCGACCACTGGAACAAGAGAAATTCCAACATAACAATCATTCTTGCAGTTATAATTCCCTCTCATCCGTGATATTATCCGTCTCTTTCGTAGACATGAACTGTGGAAACCGCAGACACGAACCTCGAATGAAAGGACACTTCGAACCAAAATTCTGCCAGAATGAAAAGACACTTCGGAATTTGTTGCATCATACTTTTAGGGGGCGTAGTTATTATTATGCTACAATATTGTAGCATAATAATAACTACGCCCCCTAAAAATATGACGCAACAAATTCCGAAGTGACTTTTCATTCTGGCAGAATTTTGGTTCGAACTGTCCTTTCATTCGAGGTTCGTGTCTGGGACGAAGTCTCCACAGCTCATGTCAACGAAAGAGACGAATAATATCAGGGATAAAAGGGAATTATAACTGCAAGAATTCCAGTGGTCGAAGAATTTGCTAGAAGTTTCTGGCTATCAGAAACTTCTGCTATATAAGGACAGATGGCGATCAAAAAAACGACACAGTTGGTTTAGAACCGTGGCGAAGAGATTGGAAAAGTGATAATGGGCGAAGTTGTAATTTGGTGATAAATTGAAAGTTGAGAGTGAACAAGAAAAAGTAATTAGTTTGGATTTGTGAATTAAGTAATTGAAAGGAGATAAAGTGATTAGAGAGGAAAGAGACATTGTAAGAAAAGAATTGCGAAGAATAGTATAGTGTGAACCTGAATTGTTCTATAGACTAGAAAATAAAGAAATAATTTCACAGAATACTGTTTTATCTACTCGAGCCGTAGCTCGCATGTTACATTGGTGTCAGAAGCGGGATAAAATTTATTCTGTGAATAACTATTTCCGTGGTGTAAAATTGCACAAGAAAAAAAAAAAAAAAAAAAAAAATATCGATTTCTGTGTTGAGTTAATTAGTTGCGCAAAATGGGTCGCAAATTGGGAAAACTAACTATAACTCAACTAAAGGCAGAACTCAGTAAGCGGAACCTCGACACAACTGGGGGAAAAGATGCCCTACTGATTCGTCTGGACGAAGCAGTAACACAGGAAGGTGAAAATCCGCATGACGTAGAGTTTGACGTGGGAGAGGAACCAGCAAGTACAGTAGCCGACCCGGATATAACAAGTCTGCTCCTGCAACTTAAGTCAGTCATGGACGAACAAAGGAAAACAATGGAAGACCAAAAGAAGTCTCTGGAACTTAAGCTCGATGACCAAAAGAAAGCAATAGACGATCAAAAGAACTCTCTAGAACTTAAGCTGGACGAACAAAAGAAAGCGATGGACGAACAAAAGAAAGCGATGGACAAACAAAAGAAAGCAATGGGCGACCAAAGGAATTCTCTAGAACTTAAGCTGGACGAACAAAAGAAAGCAATGGACGAACAAAAGAATTCTCTAGATGCTCTGGAAAGTAAACTTGATGAGCAAAACAAGAACTTGGAATCCAAATTCGAAGTGATCGAAGAGAAAATCGAGAAGGTCGAGACGCAACTCGAAAAAGTCGAAACTAGATTCGATGAAAATTTTGAGAAACATGAAACTCAGTTCGGGAAGATAGAGACTCAGTTTGAAAAAGTGGATACGCAATTCGAGAGAGTAGGAAAGCAAGTCGAAAATCTTGCTAAGGAACTCAGCAACGTGAAGAGACAGAAAGCACGGGAATATTCCACTGACGGTCTGAGAAGAAAGGAGATGCAGCCTCCTATCTTCGATGGTCAAACATCATGGCCAATTTATAAGAGGCAATTCGAAGCGGCCGCAATGACCAATAGATGGGACGATGAAGAGAAGTCTATTGCACTCACGCTTGCACTGAGGGGTCCAGCTGCGGAGCTCTTGCAGACCATCCCGGAAGATAAACAGCAGAACTACGACTCTCTGGTTCAGGCTATCGAGATGCGGTTTGGGGATGAACACATGCAGCAGGTGTACAGGGTTCAGCTGCGTAGTCGAGTCCAGAAAAGGGGGGAAACACTCCAACAGTTGCAAGCGGATATAGAGCGACTAGCCCATCTTTCATACTCTACAGCCGGTGAGGAGCTTATCAACGAAATGGCGGTGGAAGCTTTTATTCAGGCCATAGAGGACAGACAACTGCAAATGGCTGTAAGGATGGCTGAAAAGCGAACACTCCCCGAGGCATTGGCATTCGCTCTGTCAATGAAGGCTGCGGACCAAGCATACCAGGGAATACACCGTGTCAGGGAAATGTCCGTCGTGGAATGCTCATGCCAGAGAACAGCCGTCATGGATGAAGACAAAGCTCGCGGAAGTCAAATCCGTTGCTGGAATTGCAACCAAACCGGACACCTACAACGGCAGTGCAGAAGTGCACCTAGACGAGGAAATTGTCCACATTGCGGAAGTAGGAGAAGCAGAGAGGAAGCATCTGGCGATGATAACATCCATCCTGTCAGTCAGACTTCCCAAAACCAGCAGTCGGGAAATGCGTAAGGACCAACTTCGCGGGGCAGAAGTTGGTTACTGGAATCGAGGCCCCCAGGACCACCATTCAAGTTTCGCAAACCAAACGGGGTAACAAGAGCCTGACAGTGGAGGCACTAATCAACAAGAAGAAGTGCGTAGACACCATCGACACAGGTGCCACTGCCTCCATTGTAAGAAGAGATATCGTCAGAAGCTCCTGGCTGCACAACACCAACAGCTACTACCTGAAGACTGCAACAGGGGAAATGGCGAAGGTGTTTGGAGAAGTTAGTCTTACGATTACTCTGGCGGGACTGACGTTCTCCCATGCGTTTCTGGTGGCAGATATATGCGACGAGCGCATAATCGGAATTGACTTCATGAAAGCAAATGAAGTAATCTTGGACATCGGGATGCAAGTACTGAGGTATCGAAATGTGGAGATTCCGGTGGTGTACGGAAACGAGAATGCCGTAACTCTCAGGACAATCATCAGCAAAGACGAAGTTTTGCCGCCGTCTTCAGAGACAATCATTTGGACGAAGCTGGAAGATAATCTTGGGAGCCACCGATTCTACATAGTAGAACCAGACCCAGAGAAGAATTCTCAAGACTACATCGTGGGAAAGTCGGTTGTCGAACCAAAGAACACCATGGTTCCAGTGAGAGTTTTGAACGCAAGACCACACACTGTCAAACTAAGGCGAGGGGAGGGGACTGGAAAATGTACGCCGATTACCGCCGTCGCAACAATATCTGAACGTGATGCTCCGAAACCTCTCCCATCACCTTGGACAGCGGAAACGAGAGAGACGATTCTCCAGTCCAGTGAGCTGAATCAGGAGCAGCGAACTATGGCAGAGAATCTTATCAATGAGTACGCTGATGTATTTGCCTCACAGGACGGAGAATACGGCCGAACACACCTGGTACAACATCGAATAGACACTGGTGATACTAGACCAATTCGTCAGCCTGCTAGGCGCCTTCCATTGGCAAAACAGACAGAAGTTGCAGAGATGGTGTCGGCAATGGAGAAAGAAGGTCTGATTGAAAGTTCCAAAAGTCCGTGGGCATCACCGGTTGTACTGGTTAAGAAGAAAGATGGCAGCACGCGGTTCTGCGTGGACTATCGGCAGCTCAATTACGTCACCAAGAAAGATAGGTATCCTCTGCCACGGATTGACGACACGCTAGACACACTATCAGGAGCCCGATGGTTTTCCACTCTCGACTTGAAGAGTGGCTACTGGCAGGTACAGATCCATCCAGAAGACCGGGAGAAAACCGCCTTCACCGCAGGAAATGGGCTATGGCAATTCACGGTAATGCCATTCGGGCTGTGCAATGCTCCGGCATCTTTCGAGCGATTGATGGAAACTTCAAGGGTTAACATGGAAAACCTGTTTGGTATACTTGGATGATGTCATCGTCGTAGGAAAAACGTTTGCGCAACACCGAGATAATCTAAGGGATGTGTTTCAAAGGCTTCGAAGTGCCCACCTGAAGCTCAACCCCAAGAAGTGCGCCCTGTTTAGAGCGGAAGTCAAGTACCTGGGACACATAATTTCAGCGAAAGGAGTGAGAACCGATCCGGAGAAGGTCGAAGCGGTGAAAAACTGGCCAGTCCCCAAAGACAAACACCAACTAAGGAGCTTCCTGGGCCTAGCCACCTACTACAGACGGTTCGTGAAGGATTTTGCCGGGATCGCAAAGAACCTGCACCAGTTGACGGAAAAGGGAAAACAATTCAAATGGTCAATTGAGTGCGAGAAGAGCTTCAAGGCACTTAAACAACGGCTATGCGATGCCCCGATACTGGCTTACCCCACTCCCGGGGAAACGTTCGTTGTGGATGCAGATGCTAGTAATGTCGGGGTAGGAGCCGTACTCTCCCAGGTGCATGACGGCCAAGAGAAGGTGGTTGCGTACTTCAGCAAGGTGCTCTCTAAGCCAGAAAGGAACTACTGCGTGACAAGGCGGGAACTTCTAGCTTTGATCTTGGCTACGAAGCATTTTCACAAATACCTCTACGGGAGGAAGTTCGTTCTTCGCACAGACCATGCAGCCTTAAAATGGCCATTACAGTTCAAGAGTCCTGAGGGTCAGGTCGCAAGATGGATCGAAAGGCTGCAAATCTACGACTACGAAATACAGCATCGTAAAGGAAGGCTCCACTCTAATGCGGATGCACTGTCCCGGAGACCATGCAGAACGGATTGTAAACATTGTGCGCGTCAGGAAGAACTGGAGCTGGTTCCCATCCAAAGAATGAGAGCCGAACCTATCGCCGGCTGGAGCGTAGATGAGATCCGGAACTCTCAGAATTAAGACCCGGATATCGAGCCGATTCTGGCCTGGAAGGAGAACATGGAGAAACCGGATCATCAGGACATCTCTCACAGAAGCCCGACCTTAAAGGCATATTTTGCGCAGTGGGACTCCCTCCATGTCCAAGAAGGTGTTCTGAGAAGAAAATGGGAATCCTCCGACGGAAAGTCGTTTGTAATGCAGCTTGTCGTACCGCGGACGAGGGTCAAGGAGGTGTTACAGGAAATGCATGGCGGGGAGTCCGGAGGCCACTTGGGAGTGAATAAGACGCTAGAAAAGGTACGAGAACGTTTTTATTGGTTAAAAGCAAAGGAAGATATCGAAGACTGGTGCAGAAAATGCGTCGTGTGTGCAGCTAGCAAGGGTCCGAGAATCAAAACTCGAGGTAAGATGCACCAATACAACGTGGGAGCACCTTTCGAACGAATCGCCATTGACATCGCAGGGCCCTTTCCGGAAACCGACAATGGTAATCGGTATATCCTCGTAGTGATGGACTACTTCAGTAAGTGGCGGAAGCGTTTCCGATCCCTAACCAGGAAGCCAGAACCGTGGCGGAGCAGATCGTCTACAATTGGGTTAGCAGATTAGGTGTGCCCTTGGAATTGCATTCTGACCAAGGGCGGAACTTCGAGTCAAGAATCTTCCAAGAGATGTGTCAACTACTCGGAATCAAAAAGACAAGGACAACCCCGCTTCATCCACAGTCGGACGGTATGGTGGAGCGTTTCAATAGGACTTTGGACGAACATCTCTCGAAGGTCGTAGGTGACTACCAACGGGATTGGGACCGGCAGATTCCCTTGTTTTTGATGGCCTATAGAAGTGCCGTGCATAGCACTACTCGACATACGCCGTTCGAAATCTTATTTGGTAGAATAGCTCGTTTACCCAGTGAGGTGAAATTTGGATCTCCTACCAATGAGCCCAGAAATGAAGATGAGTACGTGGCGGACCTTAGGGAAAGGCTTAGGGACATACACCAAAGGACCAGAAGCCAGATTAAGATGACGAGCGACCGCATGAAGACCAGGTATGATGCCAAGGCAACAACGTCAGGATTCCAGGAAGGAGATCTGGTGTGGCTGTATAATCCCCATCGCCAAAAGGGGAAATCACCTAAATTACAGCGGAACTGGGAAGGTCCCTACAGAATAGTAACCCGCATCAACGATGTTGTCTACCGCATCCAGCGAGGACCGAGGGCCAAAATGAAAGTGGTTCATGTGGACCGACTGAGTCGATACAATGGCCGAAATGAGGATGCACTTGTTCGGGACGAACACGTCTAAGAGGGGGGCAGTGTAGCATAATAATAAATACGCCCCCTAAAAATATGACGCAACAAATTCCGAAGTGACTTTTCATTCTGGCAGAATTTTGGTTCGAACTGTCCTTTCATTCGAGGTTCGTGTCTGGGACGAAGTCTCCACAGCTCATGTCAACGAAAGAGACGAATAATATCAGGGATAAAAGGGAATTATAACTGCAAGAATTCCAGTGGTCGAAGAATTTGCTAGAAGTTTCTGGCTATCAGAAACTTCTGATATATAAGGACAGATGGCGATCAAAAAAAAGACACAGTTGGTTTAGAACCGTGGCGAAGAGATTGGAAAAGTGATAATGGGCGAAGTTGTAATTTGGTGATAAATTGAAAGTTGAGAGTGAACAAGAAAAAGTAATTAGTTTGGATTTGTGAATTAAGTAATTGAAAGGAGATAAAGTGATTAGAGAGGAAAGAGACATTGTAAGAAAAGAATTGCGAAGAATAGTATAGTGTGAACCTGAATTGTTCTATAGACTAGAAAATAAAGAAATAATTTCACAGAATACTGTTTTATCTACTCGAGCTGTAGCTCGCATGTTACAATATATATGAAAAAAGAAAAATAAATTACAAAGTTTACTTGATCTAAAAAACAAAAGAAAGAGAACTGAGAAAAGTGAAAAGAGGAGAGAAACAAATGGAACGAGAGATACGGGGACGGGAAGAGATTAACTACTACTGGAGTGTTGAGGATGAGAAATGAAGAAGGATTGCACTTTTAAAATTCGTATGACTAGAAATATTTCTGATTCTCAAAGGTAGTGAGTTCCATAGTCTGACAGCGTGAATACAAAATAAACGGGAAGAATTTAATAATCTGTACTGAAAAGGGATAATGTTTATGGTCCTAGTAGAGCAAGTGAACTTAAGTCTGCTAAACAGATAAGATGGGCACTGATTGTTAATGATTTTATGTAGAAATATATAGTTCCTAGCATTAATAAATTGTTGTAGAGTACAACCCAGCAGCATCCTGGAGTAAACAGATATATGGTTATATCTGCGGAGTCCGTAAATATACCGCACTGCATCATTCAAGGCTACTTGCAATTTTCGTTGGGATGAGAAGTCAAGTGAGCAATAAACAACCTCAGCATAAGTAATCAGTGGTAAGACTAATGTCATAATAAGCTTTCTGCGAGTTTCTTGTGGGGTAAAGTATGCAGTGAGCCATAGTTTACGAAGACATCCGTATATACGAACAACGACTACGTTGGTATGATTGTAACCAGTTAATTTCCGATTTATTATATAACCGAAACTAGAGACAGATTCAGCAGGTTTAATTTTATTATCAGCAAGCCATAGATCAGGTAAAAGATGAAGATTAAAAATTCTGTTTGAGATGGGTATTATCTGAGATTTTTCAGGATTTAGTAGCAACCCATTTTCTTTTGACCAAATACAAATTCGTGTTAGATCCTCATTTAGAAGAAAAGCAAGTTCCGTTAAGTTATCAAAAGGTTTGGCTAAGTGTAGCTGAACATCAACTGCATATAGATGCACTGAAGCGTGATTGCAAATAGATGGTAGGTCATTGATAAACATGCAAATCAAAATCGGTCCCAAGATTGACCTTGAGGTACCCCTTGTGTGATTGGTTTCAAATCTGAGATATTATCACCAGAGACCTTTGCAACCTACCTGAGAGAAAGCTATTTATCAGTTTAACAGCCCTGTCAAACAATTTCTTGAGTTTCCAACAAAGGATTTTGTGGTTAACCTTATCAAATGCCTTCGAAAAGTCAAGCAGACAAAGAGCGAAACATGACCCCTGTCGAACTCTTGCCTTATCTCCTCTAATAAATTGACCATAGCTGTGGAACAGCTATGGTGAGGTCTGAAACCAGACTGGCGCGGATTTATCAACCGATTTAGTGACAAGTGTTTAATAAATTGCTTTGCTATTCTTTTCTCGAAGGCTTTTGACAGGCAAGGTAGAATGCTATTTGGTCTAAAATCAGTAGGAGAAATTGGATTGGATTTCTTAGCCATAGGTAAAACTCTTGCAATTTTCCAAGACTGGGGAAAAGTTGATGTCATAATGCAGCTGTTGATAACGTGGGTTAAGTGGTTGACAATTTGAGGTAAAATTAGTTTAATGAACCGTATAGGAACGCCATCTTCTCCTATAGAGTTGGACTTAATAGCTGTTATACAAGTAATGACATCTACTTCAGTTACCACTTCAAAATCCTCCAGTCTTGGCACCGGTTGCTCAAAATTTTGAATTGAATCAAAGTCAAAGTTAACTACATTAGTATCACCACCAAGGAAAACATTGTTCAGATAATTAGGATCCAGGTCACTCTTGGTGTTACTGTTGCCATTGGAGACACCAATCATACGTAAATTACTCCAGAGTTTTTTCGGAGGCAGAGAGGTGTTCAGCTTTGAGGCATAAAAGTTTCGCTTAGAAGTATGTATGATAGAAGTGGTATTATTTCGCGCCGATTTGTATGCAACCCAGTTAGTATTAGTAGGCCTGTGCTTCCATCTGCTGTATAACTTGTTGCGATTTTTTATGGAAACAACAACATCAGATGTAAACCAGGGACAGGTCTTATTCCGAATGGTCACTGTTTTGATTGGTACACATTCGTCGTATAATTGTGCTAGAAGTAACTGAATATAGTTCACTTTTCATTCGGATCGATTATTAGTCGGCAATCTTCCCAAGGGGCTGAGTAGGTGGCAGTTTGAAGCGCATCGATATCGATAGCACGAAAATCCTAAAATGTAAACGTCTGAGGGGTAACAAAATGTGAAAAATTAACATCATAAGTACAAAAAAGTAAGTCATGGTCAGAAATAACATCAAGCGATAATTGATCGAAAAGAAGAACCGACGACGGATTAGAGACTATTGTTAGATCTAGAAGACTAGGCGAGCAGTTAGGAGCGAAATGTGTTGGGTAAGTATTAACTATATTAAGTCCAACAGAGGAAACTAAATCCTTCGTTTGGAACGCACGAAAATCATTTTTTAGCAGGTCTGCATTGAAATCGCCACAGACACTTAGGTGCTCATAAAGTGCACAATAATCAGACAAAACTGAGAAAAACGGAACTGGGGAACAGCTTCTATTATTACAGTACACACATGAAACTATGCACTTAGTACTGCCATCATGTATTTCGACTACTATGTATTCTACACCATGCTCATTTGACTTATTGATAACTTTGCAATTTAGCGTAGTTTTGCAATAAATTGCAACCCCGCCTCCATTAATAAGAGTAATTCTATCATTTCTAAAAACGTTAAAATTAGGTATATTATACGACAAATCAGGTAAAATAGACTTAAACCAAGTTTCACTTACACAAATAACATCAACACAGGAACTGGCAAACAGGCATTTCAAATAATCTAATTTACAAACGTTAAGGCTACGCGCATTCAGGTAACAAACTCTAAGTCCCTCACAACGTTTGCAGAAAACATTAACCATAGTGTACGTTGATCTTTCATTCACACTGTATAAAGCATTTAAGGGAGAGCTTCTAGCATCCATTATCAAAATCTAAACAGTATAACAAACAAATAAAGAAAAAAGTGCAATTCAACTTGATTAGTGGGAAGAGATAAAGATAGAAGAAGAAGAAAACGAGTATAATGGTGATTTAACAATTGAGTAATTACAAATAAAATAAGCTTAACAAACAAAAAGGTAGTTTTTATTGATGAGTCGCAGCAGCAGCAAGCAGATCTTCAGAACTTTCAATTAAAAAGCTTTTTCCATTTACCTCCTTCTTAGCATAAACAAATCCATTTTTAGTGTAAACAGAGAACAGCTGTTTTTTCGTTTGAGTCCGAGAGCACTCTTTAAGAGAAAACGTGTTTGCCTGGTCAAGCTCTCATTGAGATAACAGTTATTTTCAGATTCAATGCCCAGACCATGGAGACGTAATTCTGAAGCATATTGTTTACGGAAATTCGCAGCTGAGATCAGTACGGCATTTCTCTCCTGAGCGTTACTGAATTTCAACACGATTGGAGATGGTGCAGTGTTATTGTTGTTGTTGTACTTATTAGGTTTTTTAGAACGGAAGATGTTTACCAAGGCAGGCGGCTTACATGCTATAGTGTGACAAAGACGATTAAATAAATGTTTGAGGTTCTCATCTGGAACTGTAGGTACTCCAAAGAGCACAGCATCACAAACAACTTCCTTCCTCTCCAAAACATTGACTCGTTGCTGAAGAGCTATGATTTCTGCATTATGTAATTCCACAGCTGTATTGGTACTTTCTTCAAATTGATCAATGCGCTCAACTATGCGAGAAATCGTTTTGTTGACTTCGTCGAATCGCTGACCCCAGTTTTCAATGATTTCGTCAAACTTGAGCAGAATTTCGCTACGCATTTTAAATTTAGTTTATTGTAACGATTCATATATTTATCATTATATATATAAGAGAACTTTCTTTTCAAAAAGCAACCGTTAGGACGAAGAGTCAGCTCAGCAGATAAAACTATTTTGGTCATGTCACGATATAAAAACTACATTTGGTCATGTTTCAGGAAAATGACTTCTAAATTAAATGGTAAAATTGTCACTGCGGATCAGGTACGTGAACTTTTGCTTTCTGATATCCCAAGTAGGAGTGAAGATGGCGGAGAAAACTCCGACCTGGACGAAATGATACCTGAAAATGATTTGATGGCAAACATTTTGACTGAAAATAACTTGGAAGAAATCTTTGATGAAGAGCTTTCCGAACTGGTATTAGGTGAGGGGGAAGATGCAAATGTAATGTTGGCATCGGAAGAAACTGAAACGATTGCCAGCAACACTTCATAAATTGCGTAAATATTCGGCATTATTGGGATAGCGCTATAGGATTAGATATCATTAAAAAAAAAACAATATCAGTTAACCAGTTTGACAAAATTCGAGTTTCTATTCATTTTAGTAGCAATTCCACAATCATTACCAATGCATAAACTTCGCCCAGTCGTAGACTCTCTGCAGACAAAGTTTCTATTAATTTCAATGGAAGAAAATGTGACTGTAGACGAACAAATTTGTACCTCTAAGTCGAAACATCACCTCAAGCAATATCTCCCTGCAAAGCCAGACAAATCGGACAACCTAGGGGGGCTTCACAGGAATTTTACATTCCTATCCACTAAATAAAGCAGAGCATTAGTATAAAATGTCCCGCTATTGTAAAGCAATACAATCAACATAAAGGAGGCGTGGACCTCTTGGATAGCCTGATATGTCGATACCGTATAACGCTGAAAACCAGTAAATAGTACATGCGGCTCTTCTACCACTTATATAGTTGACGTCTCTATAGTAAATGCGTGGATCTTGTACAAGCGTGTTCAGAATGAGAAAGACCGCGAGTATTAGAAGCTTATCGATTTCAGAAAAAAGTTGGCCAATACACAATGTTCTCTGGGGCCTACTGTAGCACCTAGAAAGGGAAGACCCTCCACTGAATCAAACAGCACGCAGCACTCAAAGAAGACGAACGGACTTACTGAAGCTGTACCACCTCCTGTTGTTCGGTTGGATCAGACGGGACATTTCCCTTTATGGAATGACCAGAGGTTGAGATGCAAGGCTCCCAATTGTCAACATCAAACTTTCGTCAAATGTTCAAAGTGTGGAAACGCCTTATGCATGAATAAGGTGCGAAACTATTTTCTTGACTTCCATAACAAGTAAGGTTTACTCGCAATATCGCAATGTAGGCATTGCGGTGCTTCGCAAAAGTATAACCGCACCCTGTAAAAGGCCTTTACCAGGAAACTCTAAACAGATACAGACCCTTTATTATTTTTTTATTTTATGGCATCAATTAGATATATATTAGAGCAAAAAAAAGTCCACGATATTTTCTTTTGGGATTTCCAGCAATAAAAAACTGTTTTCTCTAGCTTGCAGAAATATAGCCGCACGATAAAAAAAACTACAATTTCTCTGCAATTTTCATTCAATTTACTGCAGCTATTCACGTCAGTCGTCGAAGTTTGGAATGGTTTTAAACCCAAAACATCAGATTGATGAAGTGGCCGTCACGTTCTTCGGATTGTAATCCGATAGAAAATCTTTGGGGAATAATTACACGCCGAGTTTATGCCCATAATCGGCAATTCGCAAACGTTGCCAACCTCCGAGCATCAATTATGGATGCATGGAACTCCTTGGAGGATTCCATACTAAGAAAACTAATTGAGAGTACGCCCAATAGAATTTTTAGTACCATTGAAAAAAGGAGTAATCAAATTCCATACTAATATCTGTAAAAACAATTAGCCAAAAATAAGCAAAATTGAAAAAAATGTAGTGTGGTTATACTTTTGCAGGCTAGACGAAACAGTTTTTATTACTGGAAATCCCAAAAGATTTTTTTTTTTGCTCTAATTACTTGTTAATTGATGACATAAAATAAAAAAATAATAAAGGGCCTGTATCCGTTTAGAGTTTCCTGGAAAAGACATTTTACATGGTGCAGTTATACTTTTGCAAGCACTGTATTATATTCCATGAATTGTGTCTGTTATATTTATTGTTTTTAAGTGTTTCTGTTACGCCGTTAGCCAACTTAATACAAATTATAAAAAAAAAACAAGTTGTTTCATTACAAAATTTGTGGTAGAAAAATAGTACCTTAAATGCATGGTGATTCACATATGAATCACTATTATTTAAATTTTCTGACAATAATAAAACTTTAAATTTTGGTAGAACAAAAGTGTTTTGCTAAGAGCTATTCTAGCCAAAAACATTTTTTTCAATCATCACCAGAGGGTTAAAAAAAAAAACAGTGACTATTTCGGGATAGTGTTTGAACAATACGGACAAAGTTAAAAAAAAACTGAAACTGTTTGATTACGGTTCCGCGTTCGCGTACGGTCTACAAAACGGTTTTCCAAGTACCATACAGCTACAGGAACAGCTACTTATATATGCACATATGTATAAGTCCATCTATCTGTTGGTGAGTCTGTATCATTCTTTATTTTAAATAAATTACTTGGTTTAAGTCGTAGCGATTGTTAGTCGCTGCAATCGAACCTTTGGTTGGAACGAAATTTCACCTCGTCGTTACCTGTTTCGCTTTTGGACCATTAATTTGCTTCATACAAATGCCTATTCGATGTATTTCCCAGCTATTCTAGGGAAGTTATTACATTAGAGTAATTAATGCATATATGTATGTATAGATTCATAAATTTGAACTGCATTCGTTACAAAGTCAAATAGAAGCTACTCGTACCAAATCGTATCGATTAAATTTTAATTAAACACATAAATCTTAATCGCATCATCTTTGTAATTAGGAAATTTCTGTTCGATTTATTTCATTGCAGCTCGCTGCATTTCGCCTAATTTTCCTAATTCTAGCTTTCAATTGTACCGTTGTTAGCTTTCAATCACCGTTTGATCTCAATCGTCTATGCTCAGCTGGGTCAAGTTCACTGAACTTAGCATTGAATTTGCAAATCGTTCCCGCACACGTTTCTCATCATGCAATCTCATTACAAATCGCACATCCAACTCCGCTTCATCGTTACCGCCACACCCAGTACTAGCTGTCCAACGCCAGTGGAATTCATCCTACTCGTATGTTGCTTTAAAGAAATTCGCCACTGGAAATCGTCTCGTCGTTCGCTGCTAGGGGAAGTTATCACCAAATAATTGTCGTCCTTTCATTTCGTTCCCCTATGTTTGGAAATTGTGCAATAGAACAGCTGATCGTTCCGTTGCAGACAGAAAGCACATTGATCTGTTAGTGTTTACATTCATCAGAGATAAGATAGACGGGTGTAAAGGAATCAGCTGCTGTGTCTTCGGACACTGCAAAATCATTGGAGGCATTGTTGGAAACCCACTCACATTCTTACCGGTAACCAATTCATCACGCAGTTTCTGCAAGTCACCACATCATGCAATAGTGGACTGGAATAAATTTAAAAATTTTAGGGTATATGATCGGTTCAAGAATGCAAAACGGTTGCCACTGTGCATCAACTGTCTGAAAAAAAGTACACGAAGTAAGCAACTGCTCTTCGAAAAGGTACGATGTCTGCTCAGATCCTCATCATCTATTGTTGCATAGGTACAACATGTCTCGAACACATGACGAACCTTCGACTTCCTCTCAGCTCGTTGGAAATGCGAGGACTTGATTACTTGATTCAGGTTCGCAAATCAATTTGATGACAGAAGCCTTAGCAAACAATCTCTGCCTAAAAACATTGAACAGCCCCATTGGCATTAGTGACGTTGGAGATATTTCCGCGAAATTCATTCCAAAACTCGGACAACAGTGCAGTCAAGGTTTGATAACTTTGAGAAACAAACAAAGCTCGATAACAGATTTTCAACTTCAACATCGACTGCAAATAAAGGATAGGATAATTCCCAGGGAAGTCAGCTTGGTGGATGCATTGTTCCACAAGCCTCAAACAGTCGATATGCTGCTGGCTGCAGATTCGTTTTTTGACCTGATGATAAAGGGGCATATCAAATTGGGTCCAAACCTGCCAGTTCTGCAAAACACTCCTTTTGGATGGATAGTTTCAGGGGCTTATTGTGCAAATGGAGCACGTAAACCAACGTGTAATCTCCTGGAGAAATCGTCGAGCTATCCATATCGTAGTTTAGAGAAGCTGGTGGAAAAGTTTTGGAGAATGGAGAAGATTTCAGCAGAACTTTGTTGAAAATGTTAAGGTTCTTGAAAGTGGAAGATTTAGCGTCAAACTTCCATTAAGGATAATCCACGTCAACTTGGTAGTTCTTTCGAAATAGCTAGAAATCGTTTTTTGTCGCTTGAAAGGAGACTAGGTAGGAACCCAGATTTGAAGGTCGAATGTACCAAATTAATTTAAGAATATTTGGACTTGGGGCACATGTCAAGGAGCGGTAGCATTGACTTTACACAGCCGCATTATTTTATGCCACATCAGTGCCTTCTCCGGCCTGACAGTTTGTCCACAAAACTTAGGATAGTCTTTAAAGCATCGTGTTAAACTACGTCCAATATATCACTCAACAACATTTTGATGGTAGGACCAAGAATTCAGGAGAAAATGTACTAGATTGTGCTTCGATTTAGATATCATATGTACGTCTTAACGGCTAACATCAAAAAGATGTATCGCCAAATTCAAATTGATCCTGAGGACAGGAAATATGAGCTAATTCTTTGGAGAATTGATCCAAAGGAAGATCTGAAAACGTTCCATCTTAACAACGTCACATACAGAACGTCATCCGCCTCTTTCTCGCAACTCGGTGCTCGGAAAGAACTCGGTATTAAGTGTAATGAGGAATTTCCGTTAGAAGCAAAGGTCGTTTTGAGGGATTTTTATGTTGACGATCTTCTCACAGGAGCTAGTTCCGTCGACGAAATACATCAAATTCAACGGGAAGTGAATACCATCCACAAATCAGCTCATTTTGAACTTCACAAGCGCCAATCCAACGTTTCGTTAAATACAGCGAGGGAAACAATGAACGTAGACCTAAACGTGGACGACCTGGAAACAACAAAGACGTTAGGAATTTCTTGGAATCCACGACAGGATACATTTCAGTACTCCTACAAAGATTCGCTTTCGCCAAGTAAGCTCACTAAACGCATTCTCCTGTCGTCTGCGAGTAAATTATTCGATCCTCTTGGGTTAATTTGTCCAATTGTTGTAAGAGCAAAAATGTCTTCAAAATCGTTGTGAATGGAGAAATTAGATTGGGATGATGCTCTGCCAAGTGCCTTTGACGCTTGTTGGAAAGAATATTCGGCGGACTTGCGAAACTGAATGGCATCAGTATTTCCCGATTCATCTTTCAATCAAACTTTAGGAACGTTCAAATTCATGGGTTCTCCGATGTGTCAACAAAGGCCTACGGATGCTGTTTGTATGCAAGATGTGAGGACGAAGTTGGTAATGTTTCAGTGAATTTGATTACTGGCAAATCCAAGGTCGCACCGGAAAAAACTATCACTGCCTAGGTTGAATTGTGAGGAGCTCAAATGTTAGCCAAGCTATGGAACAAAGTCAAAGCAGCGTTCGAGTTTAACTTTGATTATATTTATTTTTGGGTGGATTCGAAGATTATTCTGTGCAGGCTCGATTCACCTCCAAATGCGTCGCAAACCGAGTGAGCGACATACAATCGTCAAGTCCGGGTTTCTACTGGAGGCACGTAAGATCAGAGAATAATCCGGCAGATTTAATTTCAAGAGGATGCAACGTCGAGGACCTACAACACTCAATCTCAATCAACCACCTTCTATAGACTCAGCTCCTACGTTAAGACGCTTCGGATCATAGCATATATTCTAAAATTCATCGCGGCTGCTAGAGGTAAGAGATTCGTGGGGATACAGCTGTCGGGAGAAGACCTCAACAACGCACTGATGACAATTGTGTTGTGTATCCAGCAACAAAGCTTAGCCAAGGAAATAGCAAAATTCAGGACTAGAGGATCTAAGTCGAACTCAAAACTTTTACAAAGGGGCCTAGTCTTGGATGACACTGGAAAAAGGAGTATTCTCAGGGTAGGTAGTTGCATAGGCAATGCTGATTTAGTGCGCGACCAAATATTTCCGATGGTCTTGCCAAATGACAACGAATTCGTTAAGAAATATGTAAGGTACGTGCACCGTAGCAACTTTCATGCCGGTTCGCAGGCTTTGCTCAACTTCGTGAGAGATCGATTTTGGATCATAAATGGAAGAGTAGTGGTGAGACAGGTTGTGCGCAACTGTATCCATTGCAGAAGGTGCAAGCCAAAATTGTTGCAGCAAATCATGGGAAATTTACCCAAAGATAGGTTATCACCCAACCGACCATTTTCTGTTTATGGGGCGGACTTCTATGGTCCAATACTGACGTCATGGAAGATTCGTGGAAAATAGTCATATAAAACCTACATAGCAGTATTCGTCTGTTTTTCTTCAAAGGCTGTACATTTGGAAGTTGTTTTTGATCTAACATCTGATGCATTTATAGGAGCACTTAAGTGGTTAATAGGGCGAAGAGGTTGTCCAACAAAAATCTATTTTGACAATGCGACGAATTTTGTAGGTGCTAGGACTAAATTACTGAAATTTCGCGATAAGTTCTTTACATCCTATAACAAAACAAATATTTTAAGTTTCGCTTCAGAGAAGATGATGGAGTTCAAGTTCATCCCACATCGAGCACCTCACTTCGGAGGGCTTTGGGAAGCAGCTGTGAAGTCGGCAAAGGGACTTCTCTACAAGACTTTGGGCGGCCCGCTACTGACGTTTGATTAGCTGGCGACAGCGTAAGCTGAAATTGAAGGCATCTTAAATTCGAGGCTAATCACTCCAGTTTCTTCAGATAACGACGACATCAGTGCGCTGACTCCAGGGCACTTTCTGATTGGATGCGCAATCAATTCCTTTCAAGAACCGAATGTTATTAATGAAAAATTCTCTTATCTTAATATATAGCAACGTGCGTCTGTAATCAAGCAACACTTTTGGAAAAGATGGTTGAGCGAGTACGTCAAAATTATCGAGGTTCGCTCCAAGTGGTTCACAACGCAGCCCAACATCAAAGAAGGAAGTCTGGTGATAGTCCACGAAGACAACTTACCTCCTCACAAATGGATTCTTGCTCGAGTGACAAAAGCCATCAAAGGAGACAACGGGAAGGTACGAGTACTGAACTCAAGACTAGATCCGAAAGCTGACGGCGTCCTATAGCAAAGATCGCCTCAATACTAGAAGAAGATAATTGACGCTCTACAACCCATCAAGGTGACCAGAATATTCGCCCCAAGTTTGAATTGATAAATTTAAATGTATACCATAAAGTAAAGTAGAATCACCGTAAAAGTACTAAAACCGTACCATCTTCCCCTTCAAAATATTCACATTTTTCAACAAATATAATCCAACAACAACAATCTAAAATACTACGAATAATAGTTGACGCCGAATGGTATATAACAAACAATGATATACACGAAGATCTTCAAATTCTCACGATAGCGCAAGAAGTATCGTAAACGAGCAAAAGGCACTTAGCAAGAATAATATCACACACTAACAGCGATGTCAACACCCTGCCAACACAAGAAACGCTAAATAGAAGACGACTAAAGAGAACAACACATATTAATTTACCCATGTAAAAAAAAAAGAATTAATATACATATCTATAATACTGTAACATAATGTAGCATAATAACTACGCTGCAACAACTATGCAACACATTCCGAAGTGTCTTTTCATTCGAGGTTCATGTCCACAGTTCGTGTCCACGGTAAGAGACGGATAATATCTAAGACGACGTCACGGAATTAAGAGAGAATTATAACCGCAAGGGATTATTGTCATCTTGGAATTATTACATCAGAAGTTTCTTGTTCCAGTGGTCGAAGAATTTGCTAGAAGTTTCTGGCTATCAGAAATGCGACTATATAAGGACAGATGGCGATCGAGGCAAGGCAGTTGGTTTTCGAACCGCACAAAGAGATTGGAAAAGTGATAATGGGCGAAGTTGTAGTTTTGTGATGAAATAAAAGTTAAGAGTAATTAATTTGGATATGTGAATTAAGTAATTGAAAGGAGATAAAGTGATTTGAAAAGAAAGAGACCTTGTAAGAAAAGAATTTGCGAAGAATAGTATAGTGTGAACTTGAATTGTTCTACAGACAAGAAATAAAGAAATAATCTCACAGATTAACGTTTTATCTACTCGAGCCGTAGCTCGCATATTACATTGGTGTCAGAAGTGGGATAAAACTTATTCTGTGAATAACAATTTCCGTGGTGTGAAATTGCACAATAAAAAAGCCGTCTGGAAGAAGCAGTAAAGCCGGAAGGTGACGTAGAGTTTGACGTGGAAGAGGAACCAGCAAGTACAGTAGCCGACCCGGGTATAACAAGTCTGCTCCCGCAACTTAAGTCAGTCATGGACGAACAAAAGAAAGCAATAGAAGACCAAAAGAAGTCTCTGGAACTTAAGCTCGATGACCAAAAGATTAGCAATAGACGACTAACAGAACTCTCTAGAACTTAAGCTTGAGGAACAAAAGAATTCTCTAGAACTTAAGCTGGACGAACAAAAGAAAGCAATGGACGAACAAAAGAATTCTCTAGATGCTCTGGAAAGCAAACTTGATGAGCAAAACAAGAACTTGGAATCCAAATTCGAAGCGATCGAAGAGAAAATCGAGAAGGTCGAGACACAACTCGAAAAAGTCGAAACTAGATTCGATGAAAATTTTGAGAAACATGAAACTCTGTTCGGGAAGATAGAGACTCAGCTTGAAAAAGTGGATACGCAATTCGAGATAGTAGGAAAGGAAGGAGCTCAGCAACGTGAAGAGACAGAAAGCACGGGAATATTCCACTGACGGTCTGAGAAGAAAGGAGATGCAGCCTCCTATCTTCGATGGTCAAACATCATGGCCAATTTATAAGAGGCAATTCGAAGCGGCCGCAATGACCAATAGCTGGGACGATGAAGAGAAGTCTATTGCACTCACACTTGCACTGAGGGGTCCAGCTGCGGAGCTCTTGCAGACCATCCCGGAAGATAAACAGCAGAACTACGACTCTCTGGATCAGGCTATCGAGATGCGGTTTGGGGATGAACACATGCAACAGATGTACAGTGTTCAGCTGCGTAGTCGAGTCCAGAAAAGGGGGGAAACGCTCCAACAGTTGCAAGCGGATATAGAGCGACTAGCCCATCTTTCACACAAGAAAAGCCGGTGAGGAGCTTATCAACGAAATGGCGGAGGCAGCTTTTATTCAGGCCATAGAGGACAGACAATTGCAAATGGCTGTAAGGATGGCTGAAAAGCGAACACTCCCCGAGGCATTGGCATTCGCTTTGTCAATGAAGGCTGCGGACCAAGCATACCAGGGAATACACCGTGTCAGGGAAATGTCCGTCGTGGAATGCTATTGCCAGAGAACAGCCGTCATGTATGAAGACAAAGCTCGCGGAAGTCAAATCCGTTGCTGGAATTGCAACCAAACCGGACACCTACAACGGCAGTGCAGAAGTGCACCTAGACGAGGAAATTGTTCACATTGCGGAAGTAGGAGAAGCAGAGAGGAAGCATCTGGCGGTGATAACATCCATCCTGTCAGTCAGACTTCCCAAAAACCAGCAGTCGGGAAATGCGTAAGGACCAACTTCGCGGGGCAGAAGTTGGTTACTGGAATCGAGGCCCCCAGGACCACCATTCAAGTTTCGCAAACCAAACGGGGTAACAAGAGCCTGACAGTGGAGGCACTAATCAACAAGAAGAAGTGCGTAGACACCATCGACACAGGTGCCACTGCCTCCATTGTAAGAAGAGATATCGTCAGAAGCTCCTGGCTGCACAACACCAACAGCTACTGCCTGAAGACTGCAACAGGGGAAATGGCGAAGGTGTTTGGAGAAGTTCGTCTTACGATTACTCTGGCGGGACTGACGTTCTCCCATGCGTTTCTGGTGGCAGATATATGCGACGAGTGCATAATCGGAATTGACTTCATGAAAGCAAATGAAGTAATCTTGGACATCGGGATGCAAGTACTGAGGTATCGAAATGTGGAGATTCCGATGGTGTACGGAAACGAGAATGCCGTAACTCTCAGGACAATCATCAGCAAAGACGAAGTTTTGCCGCCGTCTTCAGAGACGATCATTTGGACGAAGCTGGAAGATAATCTTGGGAGCCACCGATTCTACATAGTAGAACCAGACCCAGAGAAGAATTCTCAAGACTACATCGTGGGAAAGTCGGTTGTCGAACCAAAGAACACCATGGTTCCAGTGAGAGTTTTGAACGCAAGACCACACACTGTCAAACTAAGGCGAGGGGAGGGGACTGGAAAATGTACGCCGATTACCGCCGTCGCAACAATATCTGAACGTGATGCTCCGAAACCTCTCCCATCACCTTGGACAGCGGAAACGAGAGAGACGATTCTCCAGTCCAGTGAGCTGAATCAGGAGCAGCGAACTATGGCAGAGAATCTTATCAATGAGTACGCTGATGTATTTGCCTCACAGGACGGAGAATACGGCCGAACACACCTGGTACAACATCGAATAGACACTGGTGATACTAGACCAATTCGTCAGCCTGCTAGGCGCCTTCCATTGGCAAAGCAGACAGAAGTTGCAGAGATGGTGTCGGCAATGGAGAAAGAAGGTCTGATTGAAAGTTCCAAAAGTCCGTGGGCATCACCGGTTGTACTGGTTAAGAAGAAAGATGGCAGCACGCGGTTCTGCGTGGACTATCGGCAGCTCAATTACGTCACCAAGAAAGATAGGTATCCTCTGCCACGGATTGACGACACGCTAGACACACTATCAGGAGCCCGATGGTTTTCCACTCTCGACTTGAAGAGTGGCTACTGGCAGGTACAGATCCATCCAGAAGACCGGGAGAAAACCGCCTTCACCGCAGGAAATGGGCTATGGCAATTCACGGTAATGCCATTCGGGCTGTGCAATGCTCCGGCGACTTTCGAGCGATTGATGGAATGTGTCCTGCAAGGGTTAACATGGAAAACCTGTTTGGTATACTTGGATGATGTCATCGTCGTAGGAAAAACGTTTGCGCAACACCGAGACAATCTAAGGGATGTGTTTCAAAGGTTTCGAAGTGCCCACCTGAAGCTCAACCCCAAGAAGTGCGCCCTGTTTAGAGCGGAAGCCAAGTACTTGGGGCACATAATTTCAGCGAAAGGAGTGAGAACCGATCCGGAGAAGGTCGAAGCGGTGAAAAACTGGCCAGTCCCCAAGGATAAACACCAACTAAGGAGCTTCCTGGGCTTAGCCACCTACTACAGATGGTTCGTGAAGGATTTTGCCGGGATCGCAAAGAGCCTGCACCAGTTGACGGAAAAGGGAAAACAATTCAAATGGTCAATTGAGTGCGAGAAGAGTTTCAAGGCACTTAAACAACGGCTATGCGATGCCCCGATACTAGCTTACCCCACTCCCGGGGAAACGTTCATTGTGGATACAGATGCTAGTAAAGTCGGGGTAGGAGCCGTACTCTCCCAGGTGCATAATGGCCAAGAGAAGGTGGTTGCGTACTTCAGCAAGGTGCTCTCTAAGCCAGAAAGGAACTACTGCGTGACAAGGCGGGAACTTCTAGCTTTGATCTTGGCTACGAAGCATTTTCACAAATACCTCTCTGGGAGGAAGTTCGTTCTTCGCACAGACCATGCAGCCTTAAAATGGCTATTACAGTTCAAGAGTCCTGAGGGTCAGGTCGCAAGATGGATCGAAAGGCTGCAAATATACGACTACGAAATTCAGCATCGTAAAGAAAAACTCCACTCTAATGCGGATGCACTGTCCCGGAGACCATGCAGAACGGATTGTAAACATTGTGCGCGTCAGGAAGAACGGGAGCTGGTTTCCATCCATAGGATGAGAGCCGAACCTACCACTGTCGGGAGCGTAGATGAGATCCGGAACGCTCAGAAGGAAGACCTGGATATCGAGCCGATTCTGGCCTGGAAGGAGAACATGGAGAAACCGGATCATCAGAACATCTCTCACAGAAGCCCGACCTTAAAGGCATATTTTGTGCAGTGGGACTTCCTCCATGTCCAAGAAGGTGTTCTGAGAAAAAAATGGGAATCCTTCGACGGAAAGTCGTTTGTAATGCAGCTTGTCGTATCGCGGACGAGGGTCAAGGAGGTGTTACAGGAAATGCACTTCGAGTCAAGAATCTTTCAAGAGATGTGTCAACTACTCGGAATCAAAAAGACACGGACAAGCCCGCTTCATCCGCAGTCGGACGGTATGGTGGAGCGTTTCAATACGACTTTGGACGAACAACGGGATTGGGACCGGCAGATTCCCTTGTTTTTGATGGCCTATAGAAGTGCCGTGCATAGCACTACTCGACATACGCCGTTCGAAAACTTGTTTGGTGGAATAGCTCGGTTACCCAGTGAGGTGAAATTTGGATCTCCTACCGATGAGTCCAGAAATGAAGAAGAGTACGTGGCGGACCTTAGGGAAAGGCTTAGGGACATACACCAAAGGACCAGAAGCCAGATTCAGATAACGAGCGATCGCATGAAGACCAGGTATGATGCCAAGGCAACAGCGTCAGGATTCCAGAAAGGAGATCTAGTGTGGCTGTATAATCCCCATCGCCAAAAGGGGAAATCACATAAGTTGCAGCAGAACTGGGAGGGTCCCTACAGAATAGTAACCCGTATCAACGATGTTGTCTACCGCATCCAGCGAGGACCAAGGGCCAAAATGAAAGTGTTTCATGTGGACCGACTGAGTCGATACAATGGCGGAAGTGAGGACGCACTTGTTCGGGACGAACAAGTCTAAGAGGGGGGCAGTGTAACATAATGTCGCATAATAACTACGTTCCAACAACTATGCAACGCATTCCGAAGTGTCTTTTCATTCGAGGTTCGTGTCCACAGTTCGTGTCCACAGTCCGTGTCCACGGTAAGAGACGGATAATATCTAAGACGACGTCACGGAATTAAGAGAGAATTATAACCGCAAGGGATTATTGTCATCTTGGAATTATTACGTCAGAAGTTTCTTGTTCCAGTGGTCGAAGAATTTGCTAGAAGTTTCTGGCTATCAGAAATGCGGCTATATAAGGATGGATGGCGATCGAGGCAGGGCAGTTGGTTTTCGAACCGCACGGAAAAGTGATAATAAGCGAAGGTGTAATTTTGTGATAAATTGAAAGTTTAGAGTAAACAAGAAGAAGTAGTTAGCTTGGATTTGTGAATTAAGTAATTGATTTGAAGAAGAAAGAGACCTTATAAGAAAAGAATTTGCGAAGAATAGTATAATGTGAACTTGAATTGTTCTATAGACAAGAAATAAAGAAATAATCTCACAGAATAACGTTTTATCTACTCGAGCCGTAGCTCGCATATTACAATACATGTGCAATAATATTTGCTACTTAAATGAATGATTTTGTTGACATTGGTCACAAATCAATATATGTACATATACCGGAAAATCTCCAAACAACAAGAAATCGTACAGACCAATATCGCTCCTACCAATAATATCAAAGGTATTTGAAAGACTCCTATTGAAACGCATCCAACCGGTCATTAAAGAAAAACGCCTATACCTGACCACCAATTCGGGTTCAGAATCAAGCATTCCACAATTGACCAGGTTTATAGAATAACCGATGAAATTGAAAAAGCCCTGGAGGGGAAACAGATTTGCTCTAGCGCTTTTCTTGAAGTCTCTCAAACCTTCGATACGGTTTTGCACTATTGCTGAAGTACAAGCTAAGACGGTGTCTTCAGCAACACTTATTTACGATCTTAGAATCCTACCTTGGAATTGACGGACTGGAGGTCACATGACAGTGCCCAGCAGTAAGTCTTAGTTGTTTTATTTTGTAGGTTAATTTTTAAGAAAAGATATAATAAGTATGTGTAAAGGTGTTGCCACATCTTTCTTTCTCCCCCTTCGGATATGGGCTAGAATATACCCGAGGTAGGCATGCCTGTCGTAAAAAAAATAGATACAATACCCCGATGGTAGTCCAGGTTCACTGGAAAATCAACCCTTTTCGGAAGTAGGCTCTGTGGATTCTGGGGAGAGCCAATTGTTGCATTTAGTAAACCCCTTTGTAAAAAATTCAAGAGTAACTCGGTCTCCACCATCAAGACCGAATGACTCCGCAAAAAGAAGTCCACCGGAAGCGCAAGAGAAACGGGACTCAGTGAAATGTAAAAGGTTTGAGGAGGAAAACAATGAACTCCTTGTTAAGCTAAACAAAATGGATCTACTCTACCAAAAGCTTAAGAGAGAGGTAAATAACTCACTTTCGCAAAAGGAACGCGAAGTTATCCCACCTCGTACAGCTAGTCCCAAATATCACACGGATGAAGAAGAGCTAGCACGTGAAACAAATTGCGTCTCAAAGAAAAGACCCAGCAAAAAACGGAGAGCCGGCTTTTCATCCGAAATTGAGGCACGAAAGCAAGTTTTATTTTTGCTATACATTCGGGATGTACCCCAAACTGAAGGCACCGTAGTAGCTACGTTCGCGGACGATACCGCTATTTTGGCAACGGAAAGTTTAATGGAGTCAGCAACTGAAAAACTCAAACGAGCTTTGAATAAAGTCTGAGACTGGACAAAACTTTGGCGCATTGTTCTTAACGAGACCAAATCGACACATCTTAACTTCACATACAAGAAAATACCCGTATTAATTAACTCGGTACAAATACCGTACCTATGCAAATGAAGCTAAATATCTGGGGATGACACTAGACGCGAAACTTAAGTGGAAACCGCACGTTAAAAAACGCGATGAGCTTGAAAATCGCTTTAGAGAAATGTATTGGTCACTTGGAAGACATTTCAAGCTAAGTATATATACCAAACTATTTTTATATAAGCAAGTGCTAAAACTTATATGGACATACGGTATACAGCTATGGGATTGTACCAAAGCAAGCAATAGAAAATTTATGCAATCTTTCCAAAATAAAGTGATAAGTAATAGTGATTTACAAAGAGACTTAGGGATCGCAACCGTGGACGACGAAATAACAAACTTCACTCATAATCTCCATATTCGCCTTCATGGTCATTGCAACCATGTCATACTCCAAACATTGGACATGAAAAACCTTGTGGGCCGACTTTAACAACGAAACCGTTCTATTTAACACAATAGAAGTAACCGCATTTAATGACGGTATCAACAGGTGATTTTGCCGAAAATCGACTTGCCTCATGCGAATTGTAATAAATAAGAAAAGTCTTCATTTTGCTGAAGTGCTTCATTCACTCTGCTTCAGTTGAAAGAAGCTTTCACTGAAGCAATCGTTTTGAAGCATGAGAAGAAGAAGAACGAAACGAAAAAAAGAGTGATAAGTATATTATCCCTCCCCTAACTATCCATCGGAATCGAACACACCAATGAGAATGTACATTTTGTAGAGGAAAAATGTACAAAAATGAAGCAACAACAGTTAGTTCCATTCCCATTTGAGTAGAGGCGCCAAAACAAACGAAAAAGTGTAAAATGAATTGAAGTGAACCCACGAAAAAAAAATTTGGGGACTGGGTTCTTCAGTTGGAATCTCTAGCTCTACAACAACAATTAACGGTAGGTGAGCGGAGAATGTCAGTTCTTTAATCACTATATCTATGACGTTTGCAAGCCATATTTCTCGTACAAAACTATAATCAATTGTGGAACAAGACGTACCTCTAAGAAATGTTAAATGCTCCTCTGGGTCCATTCAACAACGTTAAACCGGTGGACTCGCACATATCAATTAGTTTCAACCCATTTCCGTCTATCTTCCTGTCTGATGCACATCTTGTAACTTTTAAAAGCTGCGAAGTTCCTATTTCAATCCAATTGTTACAATTAACATAAACAGGAACTAAGTAAAATTGTTTGCTATTCGTTTTGAATTCTTTGACAGTACGGTTGATAGCATATACATAACTACAGCCAAAACGGTAACCAAAACACTTTTTAATTCCAAATAAAAAATAAACACCCTCCACTAGCTCTACCACGAGAATATGTTCAGTCATATAATGTAGCTGGAATCCATAATAGCGTGTAATTACTAAAGAATGCTTCGAACAGGGCCATATTTTTAACCACGTGGGCCTAATATAGGAAGGAAATTTCGTACTGATTGATATTACTAAAGAAATCCTTGAACAATAATTTGTTTCTTAAACCTGCTACATTATATGAGATTATTTTATTAAAGTATTACTAGAAAAAATATTTAAATTATTATTTATATTAGAATGGCTGACGGCGGTAGGACTAAATATTCTGCTGCAACACCCTATAATTTACAGTTTGAGATGTTTTGATGTCACTTGTTACTTCGCTGCTGTCATCCATCAGCTGCCGCAGAAACGTCAACCCATCTTCTTTATCACTTCCTAGAAAGTGTGTTCTCCAATTTTGATTGTGTTTGCCTGAATCTGTACGAGTCTGTTGATGTTTCGATTTTCCGGAGAAATTTTATTCTTTATATTCACTAAACGCCTTCTCCTTTCCCGACCCGGTGCCAGGTAGTCACGGTGCAGTGAAATCCCAGTGCCTTTCAGTTTGTGTACAGATTGAAGTATGCGACCTACGTCGTCAGTTCTAATTCCACAATTTCGTTTTCCTAATGTATACATACATATGTACATAAATTGATTTTGGTCAGAAGGTGGTTGGCGCTTTTTAAGAAAAAATAAAATTTGATTGAAATTATTAAATGCAGGAAGTACATACAAATGTACACAGTTGACATAGTCTAGCAATTGACTTCCATTTAGCTACATGGACAAGTAAGTTATGAATTATATTAACATTCAACTTAATTATTTTGAGTTTGTTAGGTTTCATCCTCTTCAGGCAGTTCTTCCCAATCAGTAAGGTCGAAGTCTAAGATTTCCCCATGGTTTTATATTATTGGCTGAATGGATGTATTCAAATCGCTTCGAAAAGACTATAGTTGTCTGAGTATCGGTTATGATGTATCGATCATTTGGAAGGAATTCTTTAATCTGATATGGTCCCTTAAATGTTCTGCCTGGATTAAGACTAAATAGCCAACAGCTTACTTTTGTGGACTTCGTTGTATATGATTAAATTCGTCAGCTTGTGCAGTTTGTATTTGTTGCATTCGTTTTGAAATTTTTTCACGAATTTCAGCAAGTGGAGTTTTATCGTCGTCATCATCAGAATCTTCTTGAAGAACAACATTCAGGTAGTTCGCCATATTTTAAACAATTCAAATCCCATTGGGTCGCTGGCAAATGGTCCTGCCAATCCCTGCCATCTGATCTTACGGTCATAGTTGAGATGACAGTTTTGACGGTTCGCAAATACCTATTAATCTGCACATTTGCGCGTGTAGTTCGCACTGCATTTAAAATGTGACGCACTCCATTATTTGTACAAAAGCTTTTAAAGATGTTTGATATATAAGCTGTACCTCAGTCGCCAATAATCTGCATTGAAAAATTGTGCGCAGATTGCACAACCGCAATTGCATTGTCTTCTTCCTGTATATCAATCATATTGTACTATGCTGGCTACGGCTCGAGTAGATAAAACGATATTCTGTGAAATTTATTTCTTTATTTTCTAGTCTATAGAACAATTCAAGTTCACACTATACTATTCTTCGCAAATTCTTTTCTTACAAGGTCTCTTTCCTCTCAAATCACTTTATCTCCTTTCAATTACTTAATTCACAAATCCAAACTAATTACTTTTTCTTGTTCACTCTCAACTTTCAATTTATCACCAAATTACAACTTCGCCCATTATCACTTTTCCAATCTCTTCGCCACGGTTCTAAACCAACTGTGTCTTTTTTTTGATCGCCATCTGTCCTTATATAGCAGAAGTTTCTGATAGCCAGAAACTTCTAGCAAATTCTTCGACCACTGGAACAAGAGAAATAATTCTTGCAGTTATAATTCCCTTTTATCCCTGATATTATTCGTCTCTTTCGTTGCCATGAGCTGTGGAGACTTCGTCCCAGACACGAACCTCGAATGAAAGGACAGTTCGAACCAAAATTCTGCCAGAATGGAAAGTCACTTCGGAATTTGCTGCATAGACATAGGAGCGTAGTTATTATTATGCTACAATATGTAGCATCTATGCAGCAAATTCCGAAGTGACTTTCCATTCTGGCAGAATTTTGGTTCAAACTGTCCTTTCATTCGAGGTTCGTGTCTGGGACGAAGTCTCCACAGCTCATGTCAACGAAAGAGACAAATAATATTAGGGATAATATTAGGGATAATATTAGGGAATTATAACTGCAAGAATTATTTCTCTTGTTCCAGTGGTCGAAGAATTTGCTAGAAGTTTCTGGCTATCAGAAACTTCTGCTATATAAGGACAGATGGCGATCAAAAAAAGACACAGTTGGTTTAGAACCGTGGCGAAGAGATTGGAAAAGTGATAATGGGCGAAGTTGTAATTTGGTGATAAATTGAAAGTTGAGAGTAAACAAGAAAAAGTAATTAGTTTGGATTTGTGAATTAAGTAATTGAAAGGAGATAAAGTGATTTGAGAGGAAAGAGACCTTGTAAGAAAAGAATTTGCAAAGAATAGTATAGTGTAAACTTGAATTGTTCTATAGACTAGAAAATAAAGAAATAAATTTCACAGAATATCGTTTTATCTACTCGAGCCGTAGCCTGCATATTACATTGGTGTCAGAAGCGGGATAAAACTTATTCTGTGAATAACTATTTCCGTGGTGTGAAATTGCACAAAAAAAAAAAAAAAACGATTTCTGTGTTGAGTTAATTAGTTGCGCAAAATGGGTCGCAAATTGGGAAAACTAACTATAACTCAACTAAAGGCAGAACTCAGTAAGCGGAACCTCGACACAACTGGGGGAAAAGATGCCCTGCTGATTCGTCTGGAAGAAGCAGTAACGCAGGAAGGTGAAAATCCGCACGACGTAGAGTTTGACGTGGAAGAGGAACCAGCAAGTACAGCAGCCGACCCGGGTATAACAAGTCTGCTCCTGCAACTTAAGTTAGTCATGGACGAACAAAAGAAAGCAATAGAAGACCAAAGGAATTCTATAGAACTTAAGCTGGACGAACAAAAGAAAGCAATGGACGACCAAAAGAAAGCAATGGACGACCAAAAGAACTCTCTAGAACTTAAGATGGACGAACAAAAGAAAGCAATGGACGACCAGAGGAATTCTCTAGAACTTAAGCTGGACGAACAAAAGAAAGCAATGGACGAACAAAAGAAAGCTATAGACGAACAAAAGAATTCTCTAGATGCTCTGGAAAGTAAACTTGATGAGCAAAACAAGAACTTGGAATCCAAATTCGAAGTGATCGAAGAGAAAATCGAGAAGGTCGAGACGCAACTCGAAAAAGTCGAAACTAGATTCGATGAAAATTTTGAGAAACATGAAACTCAGTTCGGGAAGATAGAGACTCAGTTTGAAAAAGTAGAAAAGCAAGTCGAAAATCTTGCTAAGGAGCTCAGCAACGTGAAGAGACAGAAAGCACGGGAATATTCCACTGACGGTCTGAGAAGAAAGGAGATGCAGCCTCCTATCTTCGATGGTCAAACATCATGGCCAATTTATAAGAGGCAATTCGAAGCGGCCGCAATGACCAATAGCTGGGACGATGAAGAGAAGTCTATTGCACTCACGCTTGCACTGAGGGGTCCAGCTGCGGAGCTCTTGCAGACCATCCCGGAAGATAAACAGCAGAACTACGACTCTCTGGTTCAGGCTATCGAGATGCGGTTTGGGGATGAACACATGCAGCAGGTGTACAGGGTTCAGCTGCGTAGTCGAGTCCAGAAAAGGGGGGAAACGCTCCAACAGTTGCAAGCGGATATAGAGCGACTAGCCCATCTTTCATACCCTAAAGCCGGTGAGGAGCTTATCAACGAAATGGCGGTGGAAGCTTTTATTCAGGCCATAGAGGACAGACAACTGCAAATGGCTGTAAGGATGGCTGAAAAGCGAACACTCCCCGAGGCATTGGCATTCGCTTTGTCAATGAAGGCTGCGGACCAAGCATACCAGGGAATACACCGTGTCAGGGAAATGTCCGTCGTGGAATGCTCATGCCAGAGAACAGCCGTCATGGATGAAGACAGAGCTCGCGGAAGTCAAATCCGTTGCTGGAATTGCAACTAAACCGGACACCTACAACGGCAGTGCAGGAGTGCACCTAGACGAGGAAATTGTTCACATTGCGGAAGTAGGAGAAGCAGAGAGGAAGCATCTGGCGGTGATAACATCCATCCTGTCAGTCAGACTTCCCAAAACCAGCAGTCGGGAAATGCGTAAGGACCAACTTCGCGGGGCAGAAGTTGGTTACTGGAATCGAGGCCCCCAGGACCACCATTCAAGTTTCGCAAACCAAACGGGGTAACGAGAGCCTGACAGTGGAGGCACTAATCAACGAGAAGAAGTGCGTAGCCACCATCGACACAGGTGCCACTGCCTCCATTGTAAGAAGAGATATCGTCAAAAGCTCCTGGCTGCACAACACCAACAGCTACTGCCTGAAGACTGCAACAGGGGAAATGGCGAAGGTATTTGGAGAAGTTCGTCTTACGATTACTCTGGCAGGACTGACGTTCTCCCATGCGTTTCTGGTGGCAGATATATGCGACGAGTGCATCATCGGAGTAGACTTCATGAAAGCAAATGAAGTAATCTTGGACATCGGGATGCAAGTACTGAGGTATCGAAATGTGGAGATTCCGATGGTGTACGGAAATGAGAATGCCGTAACTCTCAGGACAGTCATCAGCAAAGACGAAGTTTTGCCGCCGTCTTCAGAGACAATCATTTGGACGAAGCTGGAAGGTGATCTTGGGAGCCACCGATTCTACATAGTAGAACCAGACCCAGAGAAGAATGCTCAAGACTACATCGTGGGAAAGACGTTAGTCGAACCAAAGAACACCATGGTTCCAGTGAGGGTTTTGAACGCAAGACCACACACTGTCAAACTAAGGCGAGGGGAGGTGACTGGAAAATGCACGCCGATTACCGCCGTCGCAACAATATCTGAACGTGATGCTCCAAAACTTCTCCCATCACCTTGGACAGCGGAAGCGAGAGAGACGATTCTCCAGTCCAGTGAGCTGAATCAGGAGCAGCGAACTATGGCAGAGAATCTTATCAATGAGTACGCTGATGTATTTGCCTCACAGGACGGAGAATACGGCCGAACACACCTGGTACAACATCGAATAGACACTGGTGATACTAGACCAATTCGTCAGCCTGCTAGGCGCCTTCCATTGGCAAAGCAGACAGAAGTTGCAGAGATGGTGTCGGCAATGGAGAAAGAAGGTCTGATTGAAAGTTCCAAAAGTCCGTGGGCATCACCGGTTGTACTGGTTAAGAAGAAAGATGGCAGCACGCGGTTCTGCGTGGACTATCGGCAGCTCAATTACGTCACCAAGAAAGACAGCTACCCTCTGCCACGGATTGACGACACGCTAGACACACTATCAGGAGCCCGATGGTTTTCCACTCTCGACTTGAAGAGTGGCTACTGGCAGGTACAGATCCATCCAGAAGACCGGGAGAAAACCGCCTTCACCGCAGGAAATGGGCTATGGCAATTCACGGTAATGCCATTCGGGCTGTGCAATGCTCCGGCGACTTTCGAGCGATTGATGGAATGTGTCCTGCAAGGGTTAACATGGAAAACCTGTTTGGTATACTTGGATGATGTCATCGTCGTAGGAAAAACGTTTGCGCAACACCGAGACAATCTAAGGGATGTGTTTCAAAGGCTTCGAAGTGCCCACCTGAAGCTCAACCCCAAGAAGTGCGCCCTGTTTAGAGCGGAAGTCAAGTACCTGGGACACATAATTTCAGCGAAAGGAGTGAGAACCGATCCGGAGAAGGTCGAAGCGGTGAAAAACTGGCCAGTCCCCAAAGACAAACACCAACTAAGGAGCTTCCTGGGCCTAGCCACCTACTACAGACGGTTCGTGAAGGATTTTGCCGGGATCGCAAAGAACCTGCACCAGTTGACGGAAAAGGGAAAACAATTCAAATGGTCAATTGAGTGCGAGAAGAGCTTCAAGGCACTTAAACAACGGCTATGCGATGCCCCGAGACTGGCTTACCCCACTCCCGGGGAAACGTTCGTTGTGGATGCAGATGCTAGTAATGTCGGGGTAGGAGCCGTACTCTCCCAGGTGCATGACGGCCAAGAGAAGGTGGTTGCGTACTTCAGCAAGGTGCTCTCTAAGCCAGAAAGGAACTACTGCGTGACAAGGCGGGAACTTCTAGCTTTGATCTTGGCTACGAAGCATTTTCACAAATACCTCTACGGGAGGAAGTTCGTTCTTCGCACAGACCATGCAGCCTTAAAATGGCTATTACAGTTCAAGAGTCCTGAGGGTCAGGTCGCAAGATGGATCGAAAGGCTGCAAATCTACGACTACGAAATACAGCATCGTAAAGGAAAACTCCACTCTAATGCGGATGCACTGTCCCGGAGACCATGCAGAACGGATTGTAAACATTGTGCGCGTCAGGAAGAACGGGAGCTGGTTTCCATCCAAAGAATGAGAGCCGAACCTATCGCCGGCTGGAGCGTAGATGAGATCCGGAACGCTCAGAAGGAAGACCCGGATATCGAGCCGATTCTGGCCTGGAAGGAGAACATGGAGAAACCGGATCATCAGGACATCTCTCACAGAAGCCCGACCTTAAAGGCATATTTTGCGCAGTGGGACTCCCTCCATGTCCAAGAAGGTGTTCTGAGAAGAAAATGGGAATCCTCCGACGGAAAGTCGTTTGTAATGCAGCTTGTCGTACCGCGGACGAGGGTCAAGGAGGTGTTACAGGAAATGCATGGCGGGGCGACCGGAGGCCACTTGGGAGTGAATAAGACGCTAGAAAAGGTACGAGAACGTTTTTATTGGTTAAAAGCGAAGGAAGATATCGAAGACTGGTGCAGAAAATGCGACGTGTGTGCAGCTAGCAAGGGTCCGAGAATCAAAACTCGAGGTAGGATGCACCAATACAACGTGGGAGCACCTTTCGAACGAATCGCCATCGACATCGCAGGGCCCTTTCCGGAAACCGACAATGGTAATCGGTATATACTCGTAGTGATGGACTACTTCAGTAAGTGGCCGGAAGCGTTTCCGATCCCTAACCAGGAAGCCAGAACCGTGGCGGAGCAGATCGTCTACAATTGGGTTAGCAGATTCGGTGTGCCCTTGGAATTGCATTCTGACCAAGGGCGGAACTTCGAGTCAAGAATCTTCCAAGAGATATGTCAACTACTCGGAATCAAAAAGACAAGGACAACCCCGCTTCATCCACAGTCGGACGGTATGGTGGAGCGTTTCAATAGGACTTTGGACGAACATCTCTCGAAGGTCGTAGGTGACTACCAACGGGATTGGGACCGGCAGATTCCCTTGTTTTTGATGGCCTATAGAAGTGCCGTGCATAGCACTACTCGACATACGCCGTTCGAAATCTTATTTGGTGGAATAGCTCGTTTACCCAGTGAGGTGAAATTTGGATCTCCTACCAATGAGCCCAGAAATGAAGAAGAGTACGTGGCGGACCTTAGGGAAAGGCTTAGGGACATACACCAAAGGACCAGAAGCCAGATTAAGATGACGAGCGACCGCATGAAGACCAGGTATGATGCCAAGGCAACAACGTCAGGATTCCAGGAAGGAGATCTGGTGTGGCTGTATAATCCCCATCGCCAAAAGGGGAAATCACCTAAATTACAGCGGAACTGGGAAGGTCCCTACAGAATAGTAACCCGCATCAACGATGTTGTCTACCGCATCCAGCGAGGACCAAGGGCCAAAATGAAAGTGGTTCATGTGGACCGACTGAGTCGATACAATGGCCGAAATGAGGATGCACTTGTTCGGGACGAACACGTCTAAGAGGGGGGCAGTGTAGCATAATAATAACTACGCTCCTATGTCTATGCAGCAAATTCCGAAGTGACTTTCCATTCTGGCAGAATTTTGGTTCAAACTGTCCTTTCATTCGAGGTTCGTGTCTGGGACGAAGTCTCCACAGCTCATGTCAACGAAAGAGACAAATAATATTAGGGATAATATTAGGGATAATATTAGGGAATTATAACTGCAAGAATTATTTCTCTTGTTCCAGTGGTCGAAGAATTTGCTAGAAGTTTCTGGCTATCAGAAACTTCTGCTATATAAGGACAGATGGCGATCAAAAAAAGACACAGTTGGTTTAGAACCGTGGCGAAGAGATTGGAAAAGTGATAATGGGCGAAGTTGTAATTTGGTGATAAATTGAAAGTTGAGAGTAAACAAGAAAAAGTAATTAGTTTGGATTTGTGAATTAAGTAATTGAAAGGAGATAAAGTGATTTGAGAGGAAAGAGACCTTGTAAGAAAAGAATTTGCAAAGAATAGTATAGTGTAAACTTGAATTGTTCTATAGACTAGAAAATAAAGAAATAAATTTCACAGAATATCGTTTTATCTACTCGAGCCGTAGCCTGCATATTACAATATTAATTTCTAAGCCGGCCTCTTCTACGTCGAAAGATTGTTCGGTGGGGTTTCGACTATGGGCATCATATAATGTAGCTCAGAATCAAAATCCTAAATTTTCAATCTCCACATTGCAATTCTTGGAATAAGATCTCGTTTATTTCGCGTTAATTTAAGTGAATTGTGCATATGACAAAATTTGTCCTAATACATAGTATCGAAATCGTTGCAGACTCTTGACAACAGCTAATGCTTCCAGTTTGTAGCTGTGATATTTTTTCTACGAATCGGTTGTTTCTCTGCTGAAAAAGGATACGGCTTTTTTCGTTCCCTCTTCGACTTGAATAAGTACATTGACAAGTCCTGAAGAACAAGCGTGTGTATGAGGTCTTGATTCCTTAAGTGGTTAGTGTATATAGATAAAAATTGGTGATTTGCATAATCTATCTTTCAGTTTATCGAATGCTATCTGTTCTGTCGATGTTCAAATAAAATAAGCATCCTTTTTTAAAAGAGCATTTATAGGTGTATTTAGGAATGAAACGTCGGAAGTATCCGGGTAATCCTAGAAACTACTTCACTAGGAATACGCTTGCGCCGCTGATTTCGTGTCCTAAATACGTTATAGTATCGGCAAAGAATTTGCAGCTGCTAGATTTAAAGTTATGTTGGCTTCTTTTAATATTTTTAAAAGATCTAAAGTCTGAAGAACAGATTGTACACTATCGCCGAATATAACTATGTCGTCCATATAGATGGCTATATTATGCTTATGTCACCTTCGCGTAATGAAATTCATGAGACGGAAGAAAATGGCGGGTGCGGTTGTTAATCCGAAACGAACCCTTTTATACCGATACTGACCTTGTGGAGTTACGAATGAAGTTAGATGTCTTGAATTTGGAAGCACTGGGATTTAGTGATAGCAACTGAGAAAATCCAGTATAATGAAAACTCGTCCATAAGCCATTGAATATATAAGTTCCTTAATATTGGGCATCGGAAAGTATTACCGTATTGTTACCGAATTAAGCTGGCGATAATAGATAACCATTCTGTAAGTCCATTTTTTGTTAATTAATAATGCAGGACTGGCATATTCTGAGCAAGATTCTTCGATGATATCATTGTGCAAGAGCTCTTCAACAATAGTATTAGCGAGCGTCAAAGGGGATATGAATACCCTTATATTATTTCAAGGCACGAGGGTTTGTAGATAGGCAGAGACAGAGGAAGAAAGAATGCTTTGAAACTCAGGTGGTATTAAGTTTCTGTAAATTGCAAGGGTAGTTGTCCAGATAACTGGGGAGCATTTTGTTTTGCTTTTATTGTCGTTGTTTATGGTTCACAGTATGTGTTTCCATCATCCTGATGTCATCATCGAGATCATGTTGCATTTTCAGCTATATGACCACAATACTGCCAGTGTTATGCCTTCGCAGTAGAGTTGACATAAGCTTTCACAATTGATTGATTTTTTTATTTATTTCCTAAGAAATAAATAGATGATTCTTGATATTAGTATTTGAACCGTGAACCTGCAGCGTGACAAGCGATAACGTTAATACTACACCACAGCCGCCCTTCACTTCATTGTATGCTACTCTATACGGTGTGTAACGTATAACTTTGTTTTCTTCCGTCGTTGTTGACATTGTTACCATGCTCGCTTTGTCCTGTTCATGTAAACTAAAGCTAATATCAGACGATTTGTGTATACACAAATATTTGTATATAAATTTGTGCATAATTGTCATAAAAATACACAAACCATATGAACCACAAATTTGACGAACACAAATGGCATACACAAACGATTTGTGTATCATTTGTGTATTGCATGCGCACATCGAATTTGTGTATATACACAAATCGCCTGATCGGCTACATAAATGAATTTATGACTATTGGTGTATATTTGATCAGCATTTGTGTATGCCACATCATTAGTGTATTCTGAAAATTGGTGCATACATAAATTTCGTGCGCATACTCGAACACAAATGATTTTCGACATGTGAAGCTAAAGTAGTGATACGGGAAAAGAAAACGGCTTTCAAGGCTTGGTCAAAGTGCTCTTCTACTAATAGAGGTGAAAAAGCTCACCTTGAAGTGATATATAGATGTTGCAAAAGTCTGGCGAAGAAGAGGTGCGCCCAATTTCAGGCAAAAAGTATGGAAGGCTTCTATCGGGAGTTGGAGGAAATATCGTCTTTGGCGTCTGATAGGAACCAGGCTATCCAGGAGCTTCGACAAAACAACTTGAATAAGAGAACAACTATATTCAAAATAGCCGCCCAAAGAAGAAGAAATGCTCAGGAGATTCGTTCCCCAAAGTTCATTAACAATGCTCGAGGCCAGTTTCTTCTGAAAGACGACAAAATTCTCCACCGATGGCGACAGTATTGTGAAAGACTTCTGAATGAACAGTTTCCCAGGGTATACTTTCCAACAGCCGTTCCTAACCATGACTAAGTATCCGATATTACTGTCGAAGAACTTAGGTATGCGATCAAATACTCAAAAAAAAGAAAAGCGGTTGAGCCAGACGAGATATTCTCTGAGTTTTGGAAAAAGATGGGAGACATCGGGTCCAGGTGGCTCATGATTCTTATCTCCAAACTTATGAGCGGTGATCCAATGCCTAATCAGTGGAGGGAAAGTTAAAGTGATAACTACCGTTCTATCAAGCTGATGAAGATCGTTGAGCGGGTATTAAATGGCCAACTAGTTTTGTATTGTATTTTTTTTATTTTTTTTCAGAAAATAAAATAAAACAAAATCGAATTAAAACAAATGAATTTTATTTTAGCATGAACCAGGTTGCCATTGTTGTCGTATCTGTCAAAGGAGTGGGCAGGTGCGTACGTCCCTTTATTTGTGGTCAACAAGTAATTGTGAAGCACACTGTATGCGGGCGCCACTTTCTTCGCTTTTTCTGCGTTCAAATTGATTGGCTTCCAGAGGGCGCGAAAACATGCCCACATAATGCCGAAGACGTTCTCGATTATGCGGCGCGCACGGCTCAGGCCATAATTGAAGACGCGTTGCACCATTGTGAGACCGAGTTAGCCGTATGGCTTCAAGATGTTCGGCCCAAGAGCAAATGCCTCGTCAGCAATGAGAACATACGGAACAGGTGTTTCACGGTCGGACAGAACTTTCCGTGGTGGCAAGCAAAGCTGTTGGCTGTCCATCGCTTGTCCAAAAGTGCAGCGGTTGAACGCGCCGCCATCGGAAAATCGACCGTTACGACCAACGTCGACATATATTAATTTGTATTCGGCGTCCGCGATACCCATTAATACGATGCTGTGCGTGCCCTTATAATTGCAAAAAATGCTACACGCATTTGGTGGCGCGACCATCATTACGTGCTTCCCGCCGACAGCACCGATGCAATTGGGGAATTGCCACAGTTCGTTGAATTGGTGCGCTATGGCTTCCCAACCGGCCACTGTTGTAGGCGTCTGTTGACAAAAAGTATTATATGAGAATTTGAATTGAGAATGTGATGTAAACACTCGCCTTCAGGAAGTCGTCCACAAGAGCTTTATAGATTACATCCAGCACTTCCGGAATAATGGTGGAGATGGTATTCTGTGGAATGCGAAAAAAATACTGGAGCGAGCGAAAATTGTTTGCCAGATACCAGAAAGCGCAGCGTCAAGACCAGCCGCACAGATGCCAAAATGCTGGCGCGCATAACTGTATCGGCTTTCTGAATGTACTCGTACGGCGCTACCGAAGCAAGCAAATGATCGAACTGAGCGGCGGACATTCGGACGAAATTGCAATACAATTGCGGCTCTTCGGCATGCAAGTCCACGAGTAATTTTGCGCAAAAGCCCTCCGCCTCGCGGTGGCCAAGCCAATGTTCTCTACAACAAGTACGGCGTTTTGTTGGCTTTCGTCTTCCTCTTCACTATCGAGTAAATACGCGACCAAAATAATCGCAACACATTTTTTCTTCAACATTGTTATATTTATATTTTTTATTTAATTATTTAAAAAAATTAAAACCAATCTGACATAAACACAAATACTCGTATGTACACAAATTCGATTTGTGTAGAAATACAGAAATCGCCTAAACCACAAATTGATTTGTGTACGAGTATGCCATATATGATATATTCAAACGAAATTTGTGCCTTTTAAGACAAAATACACAAATCGTCTGAACCACAAACATTTGCATACACAAATCGCATTTACGTACGAATTTGTACGGAAATTGTGTATGCCATACACAAATAAAATTTGGGAATGTATGTACACAAATCGTCTGTTCTTAGCTTAAGCGCCACACATTTTCGATACTTATTTAGGAGTTGAATTAGGTTATTTTTATCGTCTGTGTAGCTGAAATGGATAATTTGAATATCAGTTATGTTAATATTTAGGAAGTTGCGGTACCGTCTTGATCCAAAATGATTGCCGGTTTGTATAGTCAAGGTTGTTCAACGCATTCATTGTCATTGGCGTTCTTAATTAAGAAACTTACGTATTGTAATATGCGAGTTACGGCTCGAGTAGATAAAATAATATTCTGTGAAATTATTTCTTTATTTTCTAGTCTATAGAACAATTCAAGTTCACACTATACTATTCTTCGCAAATTCTTTTCTTACAAGGTCTCTTTCCTCTCAAATCACTTTATCTCCTTTCAATTACTTAATTCACAAATCCAAACTAATTACTTTTTCTTGTTCACTCTCAACTTTCAATTTATCACCAAATTACAACTTCGCCTATTATCACTTTTCTAATCTCTTCGCCACAGTTTTCTAATCTACTGCCCCTTCTCAATCGCCATCTGTCCTTATATAGCAGAAGTTTCTGATAGCCAGAAACTTCTAGCAAATTCTTCGACCACTGGAACAAGAGAAATTCTGATGTAATAATTCTTGCAGTTATAATTCCCTCTTATCCGTGATATTATCCGTCTCTTTCGTTGACATGAGCTGTGGAGACTTCATCGCAGACACGAACCTCGAATGAAAGGACAGTTCGGACCAAAATTCTGCCAGAATGAAAAGACACTTCGGAATTTGTTGCATCATACTTTTAGGGAGCGTAGTTATTATTATGCTACATTATTATGCTACAGTATCTTTTAATGAGGCATACTTTTGGAGAGTCGAAAAAATTGCGTCCGAAGATCATTGAAATATCTTCAGATGAATCGTCTACAACCAGAATATCAATTGGTATGGTTACATCAGCGCAAGCGCTTTTATTTATTTTACCGGTAGCCTCAATAGAACCCATTCCAAAACCTTGTTGCTTGGCCTTACTTGGTTGAATCACCCTATTATTTCGGATAATCTCTGCGAGTATCAATTTGCAACAATCACTTCCAAGGTCAAGGAATGCTTTTAGAATGGTTTGTTATCTACGCCACTCACCGTCGTCGTTTGAATTTAACAAGCGCCGTACTTTTCGAGTTTGTTGATTTGGGGAGTTGAATTTATTAAAAGGGACTCGACTACGTTGACAGTCTTTAGCTATGTCGCAACTGAATGTCTGAGATAATTTGCCGTAGTTGATTTTTGAAATGGTCGTAAAAATGGGTTTTGTCTCCGCTCGAACTTTTCACGAACTTCTTGTTGAGCCTCGTTAATGTTGTATGTAGGTTTTAATTTTTGTCACTAAGTTAGTTATAATAATGCAGTTTGACAACATTGAAAACTTTCTAAGTTCACGATCTCTAAGCCTTGCGATAACATATAGACATACTGATCACTGTTTGGTTACCGAAGTTAAGTTTTTTGACTATATTTTCAAGTTTATACGCGTAATTTTCAAAACTTTCACTGGGCTCTCTTCGTCTAATCATCAATTGAGAGATAATATTAGGTCGTTACATATGAAGTTGCCGATTTTTATGTGGAAAGTTAAACAACGCTATTTCAAAAATTAAAAAAATTTATTTCAAAAAATAATTTCCATTTACATCTGTGACATTTTTCCAACGTTCCACCAAAGCAAAAATGCCTCTTTTGAAAAAGTCCTTATCCTTTCGGGCTAAGAAGTCCTTAAAGTCCTGTTTTATGGCATCTGGGCTTATGAATTTATTTTGGAGGCGATTGCCCAATCTTCGGAAAAGGTGTTAATCGGTCGGGAATAAGTCTGGTGAGTAAGGCGGATGAGGCAAAACTTCATAACCCAACTCCGCCAGCTTCAGGAACGTTGGCTGTGCGATATGTGGTCTTGCGTTGTCATGCAGCAGTATGGGACCATGCCTATTTACCAGTGACGGCTGTTTTTGGAGCAATTTGTCGATTTCTCTTCAGTACGACTCGGCGGTGATTGTTTCTCCGCGTTTGAGAAAGGAATAATGGACAACTCCCTCACTCGTCCACCATACTGTCACCATTACCTTTTTGGAGTGCCTTGCCACGTCCACTGGGAAGCTCACCCACGTCTACCCATTCTCCCGACCTCTTCCGATTATCGTATAGGATCCACTTTTCGTCGCAGGTGACGATGCGATGCAAAAAACGATCCATACGGTGTCTGTTGGTCAAAGATATTGCAACCTCCACACGTCGTAGCATATTCGCTGGTGTTAGGACGTGGGGCACCCATCTCCCTAGTTTTTTTACCTAACCTGGCCAGTTATGGTTGTAGTTGACACTTTGAACCTTGTACGAGGGCAAGGGGACTCTGCTCCTTCCATGTCAACCGTTAAAAAGTGGGCAGCTGAATTTAAACGTCCCTCGAAGATGACCCACGTGAAGGACGACCAAAAACCGTAACCACACCCAAAACCATCGAAAAAGTCCATGATATCGTGTTGGACGATAGGCGAGTGAAGGTGAGTGAGATAGTTGAGGCTGTGTGTATATCGGAAGAGAGGGTGCGAAACATCTTGCACAAAAACTTAGGGATGCGAAAGCTCTGCGCAAGATGAGTGCCGCATTTGCTGAATGCCGATCAAAAGCAAATGCGCAAACTATTTTCGCGGCAATCTTTGGACCGATTCAATAGGGATCCGACCGATTTTGTGCGGCGATTTGTCACCATGGATCAAACATGGGTTCACCACTACACGCCAGAAATGAAACAGCAGTCGAAGCAGTGGGTGGAAGCCGGTGGTGCAGCGCCAAAGAAAGCGAAGTCGATCGCATCTGCCGGAAAGGTCATAGCCAGTGTATTTTTGGATGCGAAAGGGATCCTGTTAATTGATTACCTTGAGAAAGGCAGAACAATTACAGGCGAATATTACTCCAACCTTCTTGACCAGCTGGATGCCAAAATTCGCGAGAAGAGGCCTGGCTTGAAGAAGAAAAAAATCATCTTTCACCAGGACAATGCACCTGTATACAAGTGTGCGTTGGCGATGGGAAAACTGCGAAATTTGGGGTACGATTAGCGCGGCCACCCCCCCCCTATTCACCTGATTTGGCACCCTAAGACTTCCATCTGTTGCCAAACGTGAAGAAATTTGTTTCTGGGAAGGGCTTCGCATCCAATGCAGAAGTTGAGAGGGCCGCAAATGAATATTTTCACAGCCTTCCAGACTCTCACTTCCGAGAAGGAATACTGATGTTGGAGAATCGCTGGACCAAGTGTGTTGAAGTCAATGAAGGAGATTATGTAGAAAAATAAAATCATTTTTTAACTGAAAATTGCAGTCTTTCATTGTCAGGCCGAGAACTTTTCACCATCACCATGAAAAAAGAAAATTGCCCTTAAATTTGTTGGTGAAAGCATTTTCTATGTAAGGAAAAAGTCAACTCAGTGAGCTAATAGTGTAAATTAATTTTTACCGTTAGAAAGATTAAACTGCACTCTTTTCTTAAAAAAGAACTTTATTTTCAATTCCTCTGCACAACTTCACGCCACAACGATCACTTTAGGAATGATCGGTAAGTCGGCAATTTCATATGTAATGACCTAATATCAGATTCACCAACAAAACTAGGAAAATCTTTTAGGATATTGTTTTAAATTTATCCTATCTTATTAAATTACCTTGCGAATTGTTTCTATCCACTGCAAAGACCCCAACCCAGAAGTCGATGGAAGAAATGTTGGTTGTACTACTGATGATGTTTGTTTTGTGGCTTTGGGAACGTTTGGTGATGGTGTGATGGTGAGTTCCTTTTCTAAGTTCGGATTTTGCGCTTTCACGCTGTCGACTTCTCCTAATTTAAGTATTTCGTCCTATTCAGCCGCGGACCTTTTCCTACATTTTTTTTTTTTGTTTAATTTCACTTTTTAATTGCTTTAAAGAAAACTATCTATATTTTCAACTTGTTCACTAAACCGATCCACTAATTACATAAGTGTGTCTTTTTGCACAGAAAAAAAAACTTCGTAGATTGAATGAGAGGAAGAATATATATGTGGATACATCATTTTTCTTTTTTTGTCAAACACAACTTACAGAACCCTCAAATCTGTTCACACAGACAAATAGTAAAAGTCGAGTTTGGAGTTGACTTTCGCGACACGACTTTCATTCCCATTATAATGTAGCCAGACACTAAAGTTAACGCACAGATTAGACACGGCTGATATTCATAGAGAATCTGGCAGCTCCGTTTAATTAGATACGAGTCTAACGTCTAATCTACTAAAACTCTCCTACAAATTATCTTCAATCTATTACGAAAACACCTTCTGAAAGCGAAATTTCAAAAATACGTAAACTTTTTTTTTCCGTTTTGCTGTTGTAAACAAATATAAGGTAAGAATTGTAATTATACATATGTTTTGAAATAAACAAAAAATTATAAAATTACAGATGAGTGGCAAGAAACATAAAAGAGTAAGGGAGGCAGAGAAAGAAGTGTTGCGCGAATTGGTCCGAAGGCATCTTGAAGTAGTGGATGATAAAAGAAACGACGTTAAGGTGATTTCACGAAAAAAGGCAGTATGGAAAGACATCGAAATAAGTATGCAAATATGTAACTATCCACCGAGATAGCGAAATCTTGATCAATATTGTAACTGACCGACATTTATCTTTATTTTATTTAGTTCGTTACCTACGTGGTACACTATTTTTATTACTGTCAAAACTAAAATCAAATCACTAATCACTCGCGCATCGCAAAATTCTTAATATAATTTGTTTTTTTTTTCGTTTAACAGAGTTAAATACAACTTAAACATACGTTCTGTCGTGATTAATGTTAGACTCGAGTTTGTCGTTTAGACATGGGTTTAAATTGTCTTTAGTTTAACAATAACATAATAAGAACTTATCAAACATCTATGAATATGGACTTATGTTTATGGTTTCCAATTACACTGCGTTACAAATATTCAAAAAAAAATTAGTACCCTTTTTAATTCTTTCTGTTTATTTATTCATAAACATTAATTAATAAGAAAACATAAGTAGTTTTTTTCTATCACGTACTGTTTTTCAGGTACGAAAGGTAACGATTTTTGGTAAAAAATTAAAAACTAAAGCTTCAGTATACACATATTTTTATTTAATTACCAATGTAATTCGAATAAAACTGTCAAATTAACTTCTTATAAATATACTTACACACAATGAAAATAAAAATATTTTTTAAAAATTTATTGTTTACAAAAAATTAAAAATTATTAACTTTTTCTTTTGTGTTGGGAAGTGTCTTCTCGCTTTAAACTCCAGCAGTAATCTCCTAACATAGCTGCATTCCAACGACCTTGAATCCGTTCCTCAAGCCTTTTTACATCCTGATGGAAGCGCTCTTGTTCATCACTCACAGCTCCAAGATTTGAAGGGAAAAAAGAGAAATGGGAATGGAGAAAGTGAATTTTCAATAACATACGGCAACCCATCTCTTTATATGCATTTAACAAATTATTAACCAAGAATTCTGCATTTTCGGCTCTATGATTCCCTAAAAAACCATTAATTACAGCTTTTAATGATGTCCATGCATATAGCTCTTTATCATTGAGAGTTTGGTCAAAAATTTGTTTTTTCATCAGAAGGCGTATTTGTGGTCCAATAAAAATACCTTCTTTTAGCTTTGCGTCACTTAATTTTGAAAAAAACAGACTTTAAATATAAAAATCCTTCGCCATCTTTATTCATTGCCTTCACAAAATTCTTCATTAACCCGAGCTTTATATGTAAGGGAGGTAAAATGACGTCTTCGGGTTTAATTAAGGGCATATATTTTATATTTGACTTCCCACAGACAAACTCCTTTCGTTTTGGCCAATTTTTAACCAGATAGTGCTTATCAGTAGCTCTGCTATCCCACATGCAAAGAAAGCAACAGTACTTGGTAAATCCATCTTGTAAACTAAGTAACATAGCTACTACTTTAAGGTCAGCACACACTTTCCACTTAAAATTCTTGTATTTTATCAAATCATATTTGCATGTGTCTCTTTTAAAACAGTTGAATAAGCGATTGGTATTGACGGATACTTATTGCCATTATGAACTAAAACTTTCTTTAAACTCGTCTTCGAACCATCAATAAATAAACGCCATTCGTTTGTGTCGTAGGGAATGTTTAAGTCGTCCATCAAAGACACGATGTTGTTACAAAAATATATGTTTTCTGCACACGTAACAGAACTTTTTTGGCGAATTTTTGCATTGACGGCGACTGCTTTTTACAGTATTCATCTTGAATAGTCTAACACTCACAAATATATAGTTAATCGCAAAGACACTACCGCGATATGAGCCTATTTTCTCAAGAATGATTCAATTTAAATGTGGGCAAAATGAGGATCGCTTAAAAAACCGTTATCGGTGTGTACCTAAAAAACAGGACGTGATAGAAACAGACATTCACCGTTTACATGCTATAACTAAAGAATACTATAACAGCAGTCAGTTTTTTGGGTACCGAATTCGTGTCACGCAGTGTTATGCATTAACCATTATTTCTTTACATGCCAGGCAAGAGCAAAGATGAGGTTACCAGAGACAAGGGAGAAGGTCTTTTGGTCAGCGTATTTACGAACTGCATTTACGGCCCGGGAGAACTTTCGAGCAGTTGAATTTTAATGTTGAACTTCAACCAACCATGTGTGTTTACAAACATGAACAATTTTAACGTAATTTAAGGATGAACATTAAGAAAATTAAAAACATTATTGTTATAATTTAAAATGTTATTTTTTCTTGTTACTTTTCAGTGACCAATTATAACGTAAAACAAAATGGATTGATTTTTTATTTTTATCCCGTGCGAATACTTTTTCTTTTGACTTCACATACGAACATACGCGCAAATCTAATTTAAACGGTAGAATGCACACAACTTGAGTATTCAAATTTTTGCCAAATCCCTCGACGTCGTGATGAAAGTTGATATCGAATGCACGATAAGTGGGGAAAGCTTACGTTGTGCATCTTACAATTAGAAACGCAGACAAATGGATTTGTTGATAGTACAAAAATGTGCTGATGTGCAATGTCCAGTGTGGTAGTTTTATTATTATAGAATAATATATTATGTGTTTTTTCATTTTCAAAATCAAATTAATCAAAATTTGAATGGAGTTCATTATTATATTTTGTTATCATACACAAATTTACTGCTAGGTATACTGTAATATGCGAGCTACGGCTCGAGTAGATAAAACAATATTCTGTGAAATTATTTCTTTATTTTCTAGTCTATAGAACAATTCAGGTTCACACTATACTATTCTTAGCAATTCTTTTCTTACAAGGTCTCTGTCCTCCCAAATCACTTTATCTCCTTTCAATTACTTAATTCACAAATCCAAACTAATTACTTCTTGTTAAATCTCAACTTTCAATTTATCACAAAATTACAACTTCGCCCACTATCACTTTTCTAATCTCTTCGCCACAGTTTAGAAACTACTGATCCCTTTTTGATCGCCATCTGTCCTTATATAGCAGAAGTTTCTGATAGCCAGAAACTTCTAGCAAATTCTTCGACCACTGGAACAAGAGAAATTCCAAGATGACAATCATTCTTGCAGTTATAATCCCCCCTCATCCGTGATATTATCCGTCTCTTTCGTAGACATGAACTGTGGAAACCGCAGACACGAACCTCGAATGAAAGGACAGTTCGAACCAAAATTCTGCCAGAATGAAAAATCACTTCGGAATTTGTTGCATCATACTTTTAGGGAGCGTAGTTATTATTATGCTACAATACTTTCTATTTCATGAAATAATAACTCCAATACGTCCAATTTATTATTATTCTTCTATTATTTGTATACAAACTAAAGTTATGCTCAAGATCATATGTACCGAAATTATCATCAAGGAGTTTATTATATTTTAATTCAATTTTACTATTAAATTTTTGTTTTAAATTTTTAATTTTATCATGAAGTTTTATTTTAATTCAAATTCTTTCAATTTATCCTATTTGATAATATATATATATTTTTTTTTTATAATTTGCACGTGTGAAAGGGGTTATGAATACCCTTATACTAATTTTAGGATACGGTCATCAAGGTGCTATATTTTAACTCAAATTCTTTAAAATTATCCTCAAGAAGACCCGGAGATGTACCAAATTTATTATATTTTAATTCAATTTTACTATTCAATTCCGTAAATTTGTTTATGAAGGTTTTACATTTTTAATTTTACCATGAAAACCTTCTCTTTTTTTGTGTTTTGTCTTATTTATGAACTCCCATTTATATTGGTAGAATTTGGAAAAAAATGTGAATTCTCTTAAAGGGTGAAATAAAAAGTCCCTTTGAAATTGATTTTTCTGAAGAGAATAGTATAGGATCATTGTTAGGGCTCAGTAAGTAAATAATTAAACTAAATGTATTTGCTGAATTTGATATACCTGTAGATATTGTAATATGTGAGCTACGGCTCGAGTAGATAAAACAATATTCTGTGAAAATATTTCTTTATTTTCTAGTCTATAGAACAATTCAGGTTCACACTATTCTTCGCAATTCTTTTCTTACAAGGTCTCTGTCCTCTCAAATCACTTTATCTCCTTTCAATTACTTAATTCACAAATCCAAACTAATTACTTCTTCTTCTTAAATCTCAACTTTCAATTTATTACAAAATTACAACTTCACCCACTATCACTTTTCTAATCTCTTCGCCACAGTTTAGAAACTACTGCTACTTTCTCAATCGCCATCTGTCCTTATATAGCAGAAGATTCTGATAGCCAGAAACTTCTAGCAAATTCTTCGACCACTGGAACAAAAGAAATAATTCTTGCAGTTATAATTCCCTTTTATCCCTGACATTATTCGTCTCTTTCGTTGACATGAGCTGTGGAGACTTCATCCCAGATACGAACCTCGAATGAAAGGACAGTTCGAACCAAAATTCTGCCAGAATGAAAAGTCACTTCGGAATTTGTTGCGTCATACTTTAAGGGAGCGTAGTTATTATTATGCTACAATATTACGAAAATAAATATAATGAGAACAACTTGTAATTTGGTAACAGCAAGTTATGAAAATATTGTAATATGCGAGCTACGGCTCGAGTAGATAAAACGATATTCTGTGAAATTTATTGCTTTATTTTCTAGTCTATAAAACAATTCAAGTTCACACTATACTATTCTTCGTAAATTCTTTTCTTACAAGGTCTCTTTCCTCTCAAATCACTTTATCTCCTTTCAATTACTTAATTTACAAATCCAAACTAATTACTTCTTCTTGTTAACTCTCAACTTTCAATTTATCACCAAATTACAACTTCGTACATTATCACTTTTCCAATCTCTTCGCCACGGTTCTAAACCAACTGCCTGGTCTGGATCGCCATCTGTCCTTATATAGAAGAAGTTTCTGATAGCCAGAAACTTCTAGCAAATTCTTCTACCACTGGAACAAGAAAAATTCTGATGTAATAATTCCAAGATGACAATCATTTCGTGCAGTTATAATTCTCTCTTGTTCTCTTTTATCCGTGATATTATCCGAGCTGTGGTGACTAATTTCAGACACGAACCTCAAATGAAAAGACACTTCGGAATTTGTTGCTACATTATGTTACACTGCCCTCCTCTTAGACTTGTTCGTCCCGAACAAGTGTGTCCTCACTTCGGCCATTGTATCGACTAAGTCGGTCGACATGAACTTTCATTTTGGCCCTTGGTCCTCGCTGGATGCGGTAGACAACATCGGTGATGCGGGTTATTATTCTGTAGGGACCCTCCCAGTTCTGCTGCAACTTAGGTGATTTCCCCTTTTGGCGATGGGGATTATGCAGCCACACTAGATCTCCTTCCTGGAATCCTGACGTTGTTGCCTTGGCATCATACCTGGTCTTCATGCGGTCGCTCGTCATCTTAATCTGGCTTCTGGTCTTTTGGTGTATGTCCCTAAGCCTTTCCCTAAGGTCCGCCACGTACTCTTCTTCATTTCTGGGCTCATTGTTAGGAGATCCAAATTTCACCTCACTGGGTAAACGAGCTATTCCTCCAAATACGATTTCAAACGGCGTATGTCGAGTAGTGCTATGCACGGCACTTCTATAGGCCATCAAAAACAAGGGAATCTGCCGGTCCCAATCCCGTTGGTAGTCACCTATGACCTTCGAGAGATGTTCGTCCAAAGTCCTATTGAAACGCTCCACCATACCGTCCGACTGTGGATGAAGCGGGGTTGTCCTTGTCTTTTTGATTCCGAGTAGTTGACACATCTCTTGGAAGATTCTTGACTCGAAGTTCCGCCCTTGGTCAGAATGCAATTCCAAGGGCACACCGAATCTGCTAACCCAATTGTAGACGATCTGCTCCGCCACGGTTCTGGCTTCCTGGTTAGGGATCGGAAACGCTTCCGGCCACTTACTGAAGTAGTCCATTACTACGAGTATATACCGATTACCATTGTCGGTTTCCGGAAAGGGCCCTGCGATGTCAATGGCGATTCGTTCGAAAGGTGCTCCCACGTTGTATTGGTGCATCTTACCTCGAGTTTTGATTCTCGGACCCTTGCTAGCTGCACACACGTCGCATTTTCTGCACCAGTCTTGGATATCTTCCTTCGCTTTTAACCAATAAAAACGTTCTCGTACCTTTTCTAGCGTCTTATTCACTCCCAAGTGGCCTCCGGACTCCCCGCCATGCATTTCCTGTAACACCTCCTTGACCCTCGTCCGCGGTACGACAAGCTGCATTACAAACGACTTTCCGTCGGAGGATTCCCATTTTCTTCTCAGAACACCTTCTTGGACATGGAGGGAGTCCCACTGCGCAAAATATGCCTTTAAGGTCGGGCTTCTGTGAGAGATGTCCTGATGATCCGGTTTCTCCATGTTCTCCTTCCAGGCCAGAATCGGCTCGATATCCGGGTCTTCCTTCTGAGAGTTCCGGATCTCATCTACGCTCCAGCCGGCGATAGGTTCGGCTCTCATTCTTTGGATGGGAACCAGCTCCAGTTCTTCCTGACGCGCACAATGTTTACAATCCGTTCTGCATGGTCTCCGGGACAGTGCATCCGCATTAGAGTGGAGTTTTCCTTTACGATGCTGTATTTCGTAGTCGTAGCCTTTCGATCCATCTTGCGACCTGACCCTCAGGACTCTTGAACTGTAATAGCCATTTTAAGGCTGCATGGTCTGTGCGAAGAACGAACTTCCTCCCATAGAGGTTGTTGCGGCAAATTTAGGCCGCAACCGAGACTCCTTCGTGAACTGGCAAAGTAACACAAGTTTACTTCGTTGCCAAGTTACAAAACCTTTATTTTAAAGATATTACAATTAAAGATATTGCAACATAATGTAGCATAATAACTACGCCCTCGAACAGGCAACAAATTCCGAAGTGTCTTTTCATTTCAGGTTCGTGTCTGAAATTAGTCACCACAGCTCGGATAATATCACGGATAAAAGAGAACAAGAGAGAATTATAACTGCACGAAATGATTGCCATCTTGAATTATTACATCAGAATTTTTCTTGTTCCAGTGGTCGAAGAATTTGCTAGAAGTTTCTGGCTATCAGAAACTTCTGCTATATAAGGACAGATGGCGATCAAAAAGGCGCAGTAGTTTCTAAACTGTGGCGAAGAGATTAGAAAAGTGATAATGGGCGAAGTTGTAATTTTGTGATAAATTGAAAGTTGAGATTTAACAAGAAGAAGTAATTAGTTTGGATTTGCGAATTAAGTAATTGAAAGGAGATAAAGTGATTTGAGAGGAAAGAGACATTGTAAGAAAAGAATTGCGAAGAATAGTATAGTGTGAACCTGAATTGTTCTAAAGACTAGAAAATAAAGAAATAAATTTCACAGAATCTACTCGAGCCGTAGCTCGCATACTACAATATTACAAATATACTTAATTTATGATTCTTATGCTAACTTACGTAGTCTTCTTGTTACATACGGTATAATGTGAAATAGATTTATCTCCAGCACACGAGGTACTTGCACCGGCTGCTCTAAAGAAAGAAAGAACAAAGACCACCGGAAAAGCCGTATAGTGCAAAATGGAGTTTGACAGCTTTGACATGGCGGTGGCTCCATCTATCAGTCATTAGGGGGGAAGCTACTTCCTTTAGGGTCCACTGACACTTTTCCCAACACTATCCCTCGGTAGTTTCACCCCTGGGCTCATTCCCTTTGGAGCTTCAACGTCGAGGACCGCCAGTTTAACCACGGGTCTTTCGTAGATGCCACTCTGTGTTTGTACGAAGGCACTTCGTACTTGACCATCCTTCGAGAGTTTGACCTGAACTACTCGGCCCTTAGCCAGCAGTTTCTGGGGCTATTTGGATCAACGACCAAAACGATGTCGCCAACTTCAACAGGTTTCACGGGCGTGAACCATTTTGTGCGTCTAGTAAGCGTGGGCAAGAATTCCGCCACCCAGCGCCTCCAGAAGCGGTCCGCAAACCGCTGCGAGACAAGCCAATTTTTCCTTAGCACTCTGACTTCATCGTTGAATTCCGCCACAGGTTTTGATCCACTAGCCGAGCCCAACAGAAAATGGTTGGACGTTAGAGCCTCTTGGTTTTCAATGTCGATTGGAATGTACGTCAAGGGCCGCGAATTCAGAATATTTTCTGCTTCTATTAGCATACTTCGCAGTAGTTCATCGTTCGGATTCCGCGCCGGTCGAGTTGCATGGATAACGTTTTTTATAGAACGTACCAACTGCCACCCATATGCGGTGAGCCAGGTGGTATGAACTTCCATTTTGTGGTGGGTGTGGTAATCGCCTCCGCTAGTCTGCCCTTTTGGATTGTTTCGTAAGCTTCCTTTAACTCCCTCTCTGCGCCGTGAAAGTTGGTTCCGTTGTCACTATGGAATTCGATGGGTGTCCCGCGTCTTGCCATAAAGTTGCGAAGGCAAAGAATGCAGGAGTCGGCCGTCAAGGTGTGGGCAACGTCTATGTGCACTGCCCTCGTAGTAAGACAGGTTAGGAGAACGCCCCATCTCTTTTCAACTCTTCGTCCTATAGTTACTGTCATTGGGCCAAAATAGTCGACTCCGACATAGGAAAATGGTCGATTAAACGAGGCCAGTCGCGCCGGTGGAAGTTGAGCCATAATTGGTGGGCGCGGTTGAGCTTGGGCATTCCTGCACACTTGACAGGACCTCCTTACGGCTTTAAGTGCGGATCGCATTCGAATGATATAGAATTTCTGCCGAAGCTCGTTTATCACCGTTTCGTCATTTCGGTGTTTGTATCGACTATGCACGTTCTTGATAATATGTAATGTAATCGGGTGCGATCTGGGAAGAATAATGGGTAGCCTGAAGTCCTCGCTGATTTCATTCGCGTTGCGAATCCTTCCATTTGCTCGAATAATGCCATCTTTGTCAAGAAGTGGACACAGGTTAAAGAGGGTGCTACTCTTTTCAACGTAACGGTTTGCGCTCATATCTGCCACTTCCTCTCGATACACGCTATTTTGCGCATCCTTTATCAAGCAGTTCTCGGCCCGCTGAAGCTGCTCACTTGATAGATATCCGCTCAATTTAGGCTGCTGGGTCCTCTTGGTGCTCAAGTTGTGCACGAATCGAAGTAGGTACGCCGTACTCCTCAATAGCCTCATCCAACTGGATATCTCGCTGAACCGGAACATGCTCTCTTACCCCGAAATGTGCGTGCCCACAAACTGCGTCTTTAACTCCTCGATCGTAGAGCCCGTGATTGTTTCCTGTGGCCAGTTTTCCGGAGGTGATTTCAAAAAGGCTGGTCCCTTAAACCATCGGCTAGTCGCGGCGAGATCTGGAGGCCTTTGCCATTTTGTAGCTTCATCAGCCACATTCATCCCCGTGGGAACCCATCGCCAATTCGCAAGTTCGGTGAGGTCAAGAATTTCACTAACCCGGAAGGCTACGTATTGCGGGTACCTTCGGTGGTCTGAGCGCAGCCAGCATAGGACGGTTTTGGAGTCCGACCAGAAGTATCGTTGGGTAAACTCAACACCGTGAGACTCTGCTATACACTTCGCGAATCTGGCACCTAGGAGTGCTGCCTGCAGTTCCAGGCGGGGAATGGATAGTGATTTCAGAGGTACAACTCGGGTTTTTGCACCTATCAGGCTACTCTCTACAGACTTGCTATTGGAAGTCCGGACGTACGCTACAGCGGCGAAACCATTCTCGCTAGCGTCAACGAATACGTGGAGCTGTATTTCCGCCCCCCAAGCTACGCTCACATAGCATCTCGGAATTTTAACGGCCTCCACTTTGCTCAATTGTCGCACCCATTTTTGCCATTTCACATATTCTTAATTTTTGATCTCTTCGTCCCAATCAATCCGGGAGCGCCAAATCTCCTGCAGTAGAACCTTTATGTACATGAGGAAGCAAGCTATCAGTCCCAGTGGGTCGAAGATCGTCATGAGCACTCGCAGGACTTCGCGTTTTGTGGGGCGCCTTGATCCGCCTGTTTTGGGTTCGCATTAAGTTTGAACGTAAGGCAGTCTGAAGAGGTGCACCACCACATCCCGAGCACCTTTTCCGTCCCTAATTCGACGTTGACGTTCATATCTAGTTGGTCTGTGGGCTCCGACTTGAGTGCTCTAAGAAACGTGGCAGAATTGGTAACCCAGTTTCTTATATGGAAGCCGCCCTGCTTGTGAACGTGTCGAACCTCCTGTGCTAGCTTAATGGCTTCCTCCTCCGATGGTACGCTGTCCATCAGATCGTCTACGTAGTGATTTTCCTTGATCGATTGAACAGCTCTCGGAAATTCCTCGATAAAACGGTCCGCGTTTGTATTTTTAACGAATTGCGCAGTGCACGGAGAACTTGTGGCTCCGAAGGTCATGACCGTCATAATATATGTATCGGGCTTTCCTTTGGCGTCGCTACCCCACAAGAATCGTTGATAATTTTGGTCTTCCTTTCTGATGCCGACCTGGTGGAACATTTCCATTATATCCCCGCAGATTGCCACCTTGTGTTGCCTAAACTTGTAGATGACCGACGTCAGAGGCGTCAGTTGGTCGGGCCCTTTAAGCAGTACGGAGTTTAGTGAAATTCCCCGAACTGCAGCTGCAGCGTCCCAAACAATTCTGATTTTTCCGGGTTTGTTAGGGTTTTCTACGGGGAAAATCGGCAGGTACCATGACCGTTCGCGACCTTCGAGTACCTCTTCGGCTGAGAGTTTACGAGCGTAGCCCTTCACGACATACTCATGGAGTTTCTTGGTTACTGCGTCAGCTATGCCTTGATCACGTTCCATACGCCTTTGAAGACATACTAGCCGTCTCCTGGCCATCGGGAAACTATCCGGTAACCGGATTTCGTCAAACTTCCAGAGGAGTGCCGATTCATACTTTCCATTTTTGTATACGGTGCGGGTGCGCAAAAGATCTAAAGCTCGCACGTCTTCGCTGGACATTGTCACCTTTTGAGGGTTTGAGGCTCTGAAATTTTCCTCACAAATGAAATCCTTCATTAGGTGACTTAGGTCGCTGCATTCACAAACGTGAAAGCTGTAGTTTTTACCAGTGCCTCCGTGGTCGTTAGTCCTCTTGAAGCAATTGCCATGAACCACCCATCCGAGACGAGTTTTAGTCGCCACAGGCTCTTGCGGACCCCCCTCTTTGGATCTTAACGGGAGCCCCAGTTGAGCGTTGTTAACACCTATTAGCAACCGTGGAACAGCTTTGCTATAAGAATCGATGGAAAGTCCTTTCAGGTGATCGAACTTCTTCTGCAGCTCCTCTGCATTAAGTGTCTGCGCCGGTAAGCAAAGGTTTTCCACAGTGTGAACATTTGTCAAAGAGAATCTTTTCGCATTTGGTTCAGTACTCGATACTTGCAGGTGAATTAACTCGGAGTGTCTCTCATATCGCGATGTGTTTCCAGTCCACTTCAAACATAGTGGCCGTGGCGTGCCTTTTGCGTTTAACTGCCTTGCTACTTCCTCATCGTTTAGTGGTAGAGATGATCCATCATCCAGGAATGCATACGCCTTTATTCTGACTCCTTGTCCATACAGGAATACAGGTACAACTCGAAACAGTACAGCAGCGGTATCGTAGCTCAGAGTGTTGGGAGGGTTTCTTGAGTGTAGTCCAACGGTTCCCGTTTTTGGTGCTTGATCAATGTTCTTCTGATCATTGTGAAGGAGCCTGTGGTGTTTTAAAGTGCAGTTGTTTTGTCCGCAGGCTGACTCCGAGTTGCACCTGTAGTAGTTCCCGTGCTTTCTTAGGCACCGTCGGCAAAGCTGGTGCTTTCTCACTTCAGCCCATTCTGCGGTTCGGTTAAACTGCTGAAACCGCCTACAGTCGGCTACCGAAGAACAGTTGCCTCCACAAACACAGCACTTATTCTGTCCTTTGTCATGATGTTGTTCGCTCTGTTCAAGGTGAGCATTCACGATCCCTTTGTCTTTCCAGATTTTATTTCGGTGCTTTTTCTCCTCAGCATATGTATGCGGTGTCGAAACGAGAACTCCATTGGCAGCTTCGGCCATCTTGTACATCCACGTACTTAGGTGCACAAGTGTACATATTGGTAGCGTTTGCTTGTGGATTGCCCAGTTAAGACGCAAAGCAGGAGGAAGCTTATTCACAAGCTCTTGCATCAGCATAGGATTGTTGAGATGTTCTACAAGTCCAGAAGCCTCAACCGTAGCACAAAGGTTCTGCACTGCTATGGCGAAAGTGACGATAGATTCGAGCTTGTCTGCCTTTGGAGGGGGCGTTGAGTAAATTGCATGTAGCAGGGTATTGATAATCAGCTCGGGTCTCCCATACAGCATTCTCAATGTCTCAATAACCCGGCGAACACAATTTGGCTGTATTAAGAGACTTCTCACCGCTGCAAGCGCATTACCCTTTAGAGCTTTGTGTAACCGCATCAGGTTTTCTTCATCGGTGAAGCCACATAGCTCAGTGCTTCTATTGAAGTTGGAGATAAAGAGTGGCCACTCCGCAGTGTCTCCTCCGAAAGTCTGCAAGTCTCGTGACATTAGGTGGCGCGCTGCTATATGGTTCCTGTTTAAAACATTAACTGAAGACTCTTGTTGGCCATGGTGAGAAGAAGGCAAAGGTTGTGAGGCCGGTAAAGTAGGCTGCGGAAAGTGTTGTGTAGCTTGTGAGGGCGTCCGGAAATTTACCGAGGATAGCAGGGTACTCCTCGATGGCACAAACGAGTGTTGCTGTGGGTCCAGTGCTGGTCTCGTGCCATTAGTCCATGACTCGATATGTTGACGTTGGGAAGTGTGTAGCACGAAGGTTGGACGATGTTCACCAGCATCCGTTGTGGACTGCAGACAATTCAGCGTTGGCATCCTCTTAATCCAGTTACCTACATTTGGTCTCGAAGCGGTTGCGCCTTCATCTTCCTCTGCATCTTCATCATCGGACTCTGAGTTCACAACTTGGCTCAATACTTGATATTTTTTATTTAAATATTCGGCATCTCCTATTCGCCTTCGTTCGAGCTCCTCCTTCTCCCGTGTTTCCCTCAATGTTCGTTCCTCCTCGATTTTCCGTAGCTCTAGCTGGAGTCGCTTGGTTGAATAAGAATTGGATGACCTAGAACTGAATGGGCTATTGGGTATTCGTTGACGTTGATTCGCAAAACCCGGGAGTATAGCCTTCACTTCTGGTACATTGTCGACGAGGAACTCTTGTGCAGTGTGTGGTCCATTGGTGGGAGGCACGTATCTAAAGGCACTTGTCGTGTTAATGGGTAGAGAACCGGGCTCCGAATATATGATCGACGCATTAGGTACAGGAACAGTGGCAGCTTTATGGGCAGCAGTCGTAAGAAACGCTTTGGGTGAACGCAGCGCTATTGGGTGCTAATGTTGGTTGATGATACTTTGTGTGGTTATACGAGGTTGTAATGTAGTTGCAGGCCTTCTACACATATCAGCAACTTCGGCTGCATTCCGCGCAGAAATACTTTTGGCAAATGGGGCAGTGTATATTGCTAATTGGGGTTGTGAAAATGTGGCATCAGTAGGCGCCAATGTTATTGGGTGCGATGCAGCATCAGAGCTACACGTAGCAGCAACTTCGGCTGCATTCCACGCAGATACACCTTGGGCGAACGTGGCAGTGTATAATGCTGCTTGTGGTTGCAGTGCTTTTGTGATTGGTGGAGATGTCGCAGAGTGCAAGGAAGCTGTAGGTGCGGTCGAAATTACAGTTGTACCAACGGTAGTGCTGTGATAAATATTGGCTGTGCTCGCAGCAGATGCAGATACCGCCTCTGAAAAACTAGATAAGCAGAAACTCTTACCTGTACACGCTTTACACAGATACTCCTCCTCTTGTATGTGGCTATCCACGCCCGCACAGGCGTAATGGTTCCAGGCGTTGCAACTGTCGCACTGAACCATGTTCCCCGGCTGAATCTGGCACATCACAGGAACAGCAGTTGTACTCATCTTGCGGGTTTCTGGGATTCCTTGCTGGGGATCTGTTTGTTATAGTGGATGCGGCGAAAGGCTGTGGCGTCTTTGGTCTTTTCGGCGGCATCTCGGCAAATTAGCAGCTGCTGGCTTGTCCACACGTATACGGATACGTTTTGTAAAATGCTGTGGCAAATTTTGACCGCAACCGAGACTCCTTCGTGAACTGGCAAAGTAACACAAGTTTACTTCGTTGCCAAGTTACAAAACCTTTATTTTAAAGATATTACAATTAAAGATATTACAAATATACTTAATTTATGATTCTTATGCTAACTTACGTAGTCTCCTTGTTACATACGGTATAATGTGAAATAGATTTATCTCCAGCACACGAGGTACTTGCACCGGCTGCTCTAAAGATAGAAAGAACAAAGACCACCGGAGAAGCCGTATAGTGCAAAATGGAGTTTGACAGCTTTGACATGGCGGTGGCTCCATCTATCAGTCATTAGGGGGGAAGCTACTGCCTTTAGGGTCCGCTGACACTTTTCCCAACAGAGCTATTTGTGAAAATGCTTCGTAGCCAAGATCAAAGCTAGAAGTTCCCGCCTTGTCACGCAGTAGTTCCTTTCTGGCTTAGAGAGCACCTTGCTGAAGTACGCAACCCCTTCTCTTGGCCCTCATGCACCTGGGAGAGTACGGCTCCTACCCCGACATTACTAGCATCTGTATCCACAATGAATGTTTCCCCGGGAGTGGGGTAAGCTAGTATCGCGGCATCGCATAGCCGTTGTTTAAGTGCCTTGAAGCTCTTCTCGCACTCAATTGACCATTTGAATTGTTTCCCCTTTTCCGTCAACTGGTGCAGGCTCTTTGCGATCCCGGCAAAATCCTTCACGAACCGTCTGTAGTAGGTGGCTAGGCCCAGGAAGCTCCTTAGTTGGTGTTTGTCTTTGGGGACTGGCCAGTTTTTCACCGCTTCGACCTTCTCTGGATCGGTTCTCACTCCTTTCGCTGAAATTATGTGTCCCAGGTACTTGACTTCCGCTCTAAACAGGGCGCACTTCTTGGGGTTGAGCTTCAGGTGGGCACTTCGAAGCCTTTGAAACACATCCCTTAAATTGTCTCGGTGTTGCGCAAACGTTTTTCCTACGACGATGACATCATCCAAGTATACCAAACAGGTTTTCCATGTTAACCCTTGCAGGACACATTCCATCAATCGCTCGAAAGTCGCCGGAGCATTGCACATCCCGAATGGCATTACCGCGAATTGCCATAGCCCATTTCCTGCGGTGAAGGCGGTTTTCTCCCGGTCTTCTGGATGGATATGTACCTGCCAGTAGCCACTCTACAAGTCGAGAGTGGAAAACCATCGGGCTCCTGATAGTGTGTCTAGCGTGTCGTCAATCCGTGGCAGAGGATAGCTGTCTTTCTTGGTGACGTAATTGAGCTGCCGATAGTCCACGCAGAACCGCGTGCTGCCATCTTTCTTCTTAACCAGTACAACCGGTGATGCCCACGGACTTTTGGAACTTTCAATCAGACCTTCTTTCTCCATTGCCGACACCATCTCTGCAACTTCTGTCTGCTTTGCCAATGGAAGGCGCCTAGCAGGCTGACGAATTGATCTAGTATCACCAGTGTCTATTCGATGTTGTACCAGGTGTGTTCGGCCGTATTCTCCGTCCTGTGAGGCAAATACATCAGCGTACTCATTGATAAGATTCTCTGCCATAGTTCGCTGCACCTGATTCAGCTCACTGGACTGGAGAATCGTCTCTCTCGTTTACGCTGTCCAAGGTGATGGGAGAGGTTTTGGAGCATCACGTTCAGATATTGTTGCGACGGCGGTAATCGGCGTGCATTTTCCAGTCACCTCCCCTCGCCTTAGTTTGACAGTGTGTAGTCTTGCGTTCAAAACTCTTACTGGAACCATGGTGTTCGTTGGTTCGACTAACGACTTTCCCACGATGTAGTCTTGAGAATTCTTCTCTGGGTCTGGTTCTACTATGTAGAAGATCACCTTCCGGCTTCGTCCAAGTGATTGTCTCTGAAAACGGCGACAAAACTTCGTCTTTGCTGATGACTGTCCTGAGAGTTAAGGCATTCTCGTTTCCGGACACCATCGGAATCTCCACATTTCGATACCTCAGTACTTGCATCCCGATGTCCAAGATTACTTCATTTGCTTTCATGAAGTTTATTCCGATGATGCACTCGTCGCATATATCTGCCACCAGAAACGCATGGGAGAACGTCAGTCCCGCCAGAGTAATCGTAAGACGAACTTCTCCAAACACCTTCGCCATTTCCCATGTTGCAGTCTTCAGGCAGTAGCTGTTGGTGTTGTGCAGTCATGAGCTACTGACGATATCTCTTCTTACAATGGAGGCGGTGGCACCTGTGTCGATGGTAGCTACGCACTTCTTCTTGTTGATTAGTGCCTCCACTGTCAGGCTCTTGTTACCCCGTTTGGTTTGCGACACTTGAATGGTGGTCCTGGGGGCCTCGATTCCAGTAACCAACTTCTGCCCCGCGAAGTTGGTCCTTACGCATTTACCGACTGCTGGTTTTGGGAAGTCTGACTGACAGGATGCTTCCTCTCTGCTTCTCCTACTTCCGCAATGTGGACAATTTCCTCGTCTAGGTGCACTTCTGCACTGCCGTTGTAGGTGTCCGGTTTGGTTGCAATTCCAGCAACGGATTTCTAGAGAATTCTTTTGTTCGTCCATTGCTTTCTTTTGGTCGTCCAGCTTAAGTTCTATAGAATTCCTTTGGTCTTCTATTGCTTTCTTTTGTTCGTCCATGACTAACTTAAGTTGCAGAAGCAGACTTGTTATACCCGGGTCGGCTGCTGTACTTGCTGGTTCCTCTTCCACGTCAAACTCTACGTCATGCGGATTTTCACCTTCCTGCGTTACTGCTTCTTCCAAACGAATCAGTAGGGCATCTTTCCCCCCAGTTGTGTCGAGGTTCCGCTTACTGAGTTCTGCCTTTAGTTGAGTTATAGTTAGTTTTCCCAATTTGAGACCCATTTGGCGCAACTAATTAACTCAACACAGAAATCGTTTTTTTTTTTTTTTTTTGCTCGTGCAACTTCACACCACGGAAATAGTTATTCACAGAATAAGTTTTATCCCGCTTCTGACACCAATGTAATATGCGAGCTACGGCTCGAGTAGATAAAACGATATTCTGTGAAATTTATTGCTTTATTTTCTAGTCTATAAAAGAATTCAAGTTCACACTATACTATTCTTCGCAAATTCTTTTCTTACAAGGTATCTTTCCTCTCAAATCACTTTATCTCCTTTCAATTACTTATTTCACAAATCCAAACTAATTACTTCTTCTTGTTAACTCTCAACTTTCCATTTATAACAAAATTACAACTTCGCCCATTATCACTTTTCCAATCTCTTCGCCACGGTTCTAAACCAACTGCCTGGTCTGGATCGCCATCTGTCCTTATATAGCAGAAGTTTCTGATAGCCAGAAACTTCTAGCAAATTCTTCGACCACTGGAACAAAAAAAATTCCAAGATGACAATCATTTCGTGCAGTTATAATTCTCTCTTGTTCTCTTTTATCCGTGATATTATCCGAGCTGTGGAGACTAATTTCAGACACGAACCTCAAATGAAAAGACACTTCGGATTTGTTGCCTGTTCGAGGGCGTAGTTATTATGCTACATTATGTTACAATATTGTAACATCACCTAAAACGATGCTACAATAATGTAGAATAATAACTACGCTCCTCCAGCCCATTCCAAAGTGTCTTTTCATTCGAGGTTCGTGTCTGCGGTTAAGTCTCCACAGTTCATGTCTACGAAAGAGACGGATAATATCACGGATAAGAAAGAATTATAACTGCAAGAAATGGAATTATTACATCAGAATTTTTCTTGTTCCAGTGGTCGAAGAATTTGCTAGAAGTTTCTGGCTATCAGAAACTTCTGCTATATAAGGACAGATGGCGATCGAAAGGGGGCAGTAGTTTTTAAACTGTGGCGAAGAGATTAGAAAAGTGATAATGGACGAAGTTGTAATTTTGTGATAAATTGAAAGTTGAGAGTTAACGAGAAGAAGTAATTAGTTTGGATTTGTGAATTAAGTAATTGAAAGGAGATAAAGTGATTAGAGAGGAAAGAGACATTGTAAGAAAAGAATTGCGAAGAATAGTAGAGTGTGAACCTGAATTGTTCTATAGACTAGAAAATAAAGAAATAATTTCACAGAATACTGTTTTATCTACTCGAGCCGTAGCTCGCATGTTACATTGGTGTCAGAAGCGGGATAAAACTTATTCTGTGAATAACTATTTCCGTGGTGTGAAATTGCACAAGAAAAAAAAAAAAAAAAAAAAAAATATCGATTTCTGTGTTGAGTTAATTAGTTGCGCAAAATGGGTCGCAAATTGGGAAAACTAACTATAACTCAACTAAAGGCAGAACTCAGTAAGCGGAACCTCGACACAACTGGGGGAAAAGATGCCCTACTGATTCGTTTGGAAGAAGCAGTAATGCAGGAAGGTGAAAATCCGCATGACGTAGAGTTTGACGTGGAAGAGAGTCTGCTTCTGCAACTTAAGTTAGTCATGGACGAACAAAGGAAAACAATGGAAGACCAAAAGAAGTCTCTGGAACTTAAGCTCGATGACCAAAAGAAAGCAATAGACGACCAAAAGAACTCTCTAGAACTTAAGATGGACGAACAAAAGAAAGCAATGGACGACCAGAGGAATTCTCTAGAACTTAAGCTGGACGAACAAAAGAAAGCAATGGACGAACAAAAGAATTCTCTAGAACTTAAGATGGACGAACAAAAGAAAGCAATGGACGAACAAAAGAATTCTCTAGATGCTCTGGAAAGCAAACTTGATGAGCAAAACAAGAACTTGGAATCCAAATTCGAAGCGATTGAAGAGAAAATCGAGAAGGTCGAGATGCAACTCGAAAAAGTCGAAACTAGATTCGACGAAAACTTTGAGAAGCATGAAACTCAGTTCGGGAAGATAGAGACTCAGTTTGAAAAAGTAGAAAAGCAAGTCGAAAATCTTGCTAAGGAGCTCAGCAACGTGAAGAGACAGAAAGCACGGGAATATTCCACTGACGGTCTGGGAAGAAAGGAGATGCAGCCTCCTATCTTCGATGGTCAAACATCATGGCCAATTTATAAGAGGCAATTCGAAGCGGCCGCAATGACCAATAGCTGGGACGATGAAGAAAAGTCTATTGCACTCACGCTTGCACTGAGGGGTCCAGCTGCGGAGCTCTTGCAGACCATCCCGGAAGATAAACAGCAGAACTACGACTCTCTAGTTCAGGCTATCGAGATGCGGTTTGGGGATGAACACATGCAGCACGTGTACAGGGTTCAGCTGCGTAGTCGAGTCCAGAAAAGGGGGGAAACACTCCAACAGTTGCAAGCGGATATAAAGCGACTAGCCCATCTTTCATATCCTAAAGCCGGTGAGGAGCTTATCAACGAAATGGCGGTGGAAGCTTTTATTCAGGCCATAAAGGACAGACAACTGCAAATGGCCGTAAGGATGGCTGAAAAGCGAACACTCCCCGAGGCATTGGCATTCGCTTTGTCAATGAAATCTGCGGACCAAGCATACCAGGGAATACACCGTGTCAGGGAAATGTCCGTCGTGGAATGCTCATGCCAGAGAACAGCCGTCATGGATGAAGACAAAGATCGCGGAAGACAAATCCGTTGCTGGAATTGCAACCAAACCGGACACCTACAACGGCAGTGCAGAAGTGCACCTAGACGAGGAAATTGTCCACATTGCGGAAGTAGGAGAAGCAGAGAGGAAGCATCCTGTCAGTCAGACTTCCCAAAACCAGCAGTCGGGAAATGCGTAAGGACCAACTTCGCGGGGCAGAAGTTGGTTACTGGAATCGAGGCCCCCAGGACCACCATTCAAGTGTCGCAAACCAAACGGGGTAACAAGAGCCTGACAGTGGAGGCACTAATCAACAAGAAGAAGTGCGTAGCTACCACCGACACAGGTGCCACTGCCTCCATTGTAAGAAGAGATATCGTCAGAAGCTCATGGCTGCACAACACCAACAGCTACTGCCTGAAGACTGCAACAGGGGAAATGGCGAAGGTGTTTGGAGAAGTTCGTCTTACGATTACTCTGGCGGGACTGACGTTCTCCCATGCGTTTCTGGTGGCAGATATATGCGACGAGTGCATCATCGGAATAGACTTCATGAAAGCAAATGAAGTAATCTTGGACATCGGGATGCAAGTACTGAGGTATCGAAATGTGGAGATTCCGATGGTGTACGGAAACGAGAATGCCGTAACTCTCAGGACAGTCATCAGCAAAGGCGAAGTTTTGTCGCCGTCTTCAGAGACGATCATTTGGACGAAGCCGGAAGGTGATCTTGGGAGCCACCGATTCTACATAGTAGAACCAGACCCAGAGAAGAATTCTCAAGACTACATCGTGGGAAAGACGTTAGTCGAACCAAAGAACACCATGGTTCCAGTGAGAGTTTTGAACGCAAGACCACACACTGTCAAACTAAGGCGAGGGGAGGTGACTGGAAAATGCACGCCGATTACCGCCGTCGCAACAATATCTGAACGTGATGCTCCAAAACCTCTCCCATCACCTTGGACAGCGGAAACGAGAGAGACGATTCTCCAGTCCAGTGAGCTGAATCAGGAGCAGCGAACTATGGCAGAGAATCTTATCAATGAGTACGCTGATGTATTTGCCTCACAGGACGGAGAATACGGCCGAACACATCTGGTACAACATCGAATAGACACTGGTGATACTAGACCAATTCGTCAGCCTGCTAGGCGCCTTCCATTGGCAAAGCAGACAGAAGTTGCAGAGATGGTGTCGGCAATGGAGAAAGAAGGTCTGATTGAAAGTTCCAAAAGTCCGTGGGCATCACCGGTTGTACTGGTTAAGAAGAAAGATGGCAGCACGCGGTTCTGCGTGGACTATCGGCAGCTCAATTACGTCACCAAGAAAGATAGCTATCCTCTGCCACGGATTGACGACACGCTAGACACACTATCAGGAGCCCAATGGTTTTCCACTCTCGACTTGAAGAGTGGCTACTGGCAGGTACAGATCCATCCAGAAGACCGGGAGAAAACCGCTTTCACCGCAGGAAATGGGCTATGGCAATTCACGGTAATGCCATTCGGGCTGTGCAATGCTCCGGCGACTTTCGAGCGATTGATGGAATGTGTCCTGCAAGGGTTAACATGGAAAACCTGTTTGGTATACTTGGATGATGTCATCGTCGTTGGAAAAACGTTTGCGCAACACCGAGACAATCTAAGGGATGTGTTTCAAAGGCTTCGAAGTGCCCACCTGAAGCTCAACCCCAAGAAGTGCGCCCTGTTTAGAGCAGAAGTCAAGTACTTGGGGCACATAATTTCAGTGAAAGGTGTAAGAACCGATCCAGAGAAGGTCGAAGCGGTGAAAAACTGGCCAGTCCCCAAGGATAAACACCAACTAAGGAGCTTCCTGGGCCTAGCCACCTACTACAGACGGTTCGTGAAGGATTTGGGCGGGATCGCAAAGAGCCTGCACCAGTTGACGGAAAAGGGGAAACAATTCAAATGGTCAATTGAGTGCGAGAAGAGCTTCAAGGCACTTAAACAACGGCTATGCGATGCCCCGATACTTTCTTACCCCACTCCCGGGGAAACGTTCATTGTGGATGCAGATGCTAGTAATGTCGGGGTAGGAGCCGTACTCTCCCAGGTGCATGGCGGCCAAGAGAAGGTGGTTGCGTACTTCAGCAAGGTGCTCTCTAAGCCAGAAAGGAACTACTGCGTGACAAGGAGAGAACTTCTAGCTTCGTAGCCAAGAAGCATTTTCACAATATACCGAAGATCGTTCTTCGCACACACCATGCAGCCTTAAAATGGCTATTACAGTTCAAGAGTCCTGAGGGTCAGGTCGCAAGATGGATCGAAAGGCTGCAAATCTACGACTACGAAATACAGCATCGTAAAGGAAAACTCCACTCTAATGCGGATGCACTATCCCGGAGACCATGCAGAACGGATTGTAAACATTGTGCGCGTCAGGAAGAACGGGAGCTGGTTTCCATCCAAAGAATGAGAGCCGAACCTATCGCCGGCTGGAGCGTAGATGAGATCCGGAACGCTCAGAAGGAAGACCCGGATATCGAGCCGATTCTGGCCTGGAAGGAGAACATGGAGAAACCGGATCATCAGAACATCTCTCACAGAAGCCCGACCTTAAAGGCATATTTTGCGCAGTGGGACTCCCTCCATGTCCAGGAAGGTGTTCTGAGAAGAAAATGGGAATCCTCTGACGGAAAGTCGTTTGTAATGCAGCTTGTCGTACCGCGGACGAGGGTCAAGGAGGTGTTACAGGAGATGCATGGCGGGGCGTCCGGAGGCCACTTGGGAGTGAATAAGACGCTAGAAAAGGTACGAGAACGTTTTTATTGGTTAAAAGCGAATGAAGATATCGAAGACTGGTGTAGAAAATGCGACGTGTGTGCAGCTAGCAAGGGTCCGAGAATCAAAACTCGAGGTAAGATGCACCAATACAACGTGGGAGCACCTTTCGAACGAATCGCCATTGACATCGCAGGGCCCTTTCCGGAAACTGACAATGGTAATCGGTATATACTCGTAGTAATGGACTACTTCAGTAAGTGGCCGGAAGCATTTCCGATCCCTAACCAGGAAGCCAGAACCGTGGCGGAGCAGATCGTCTACAATTGGGTTAGCAGATTCTGTGTGCGCTTGGAATTGCATTCTGACCAAGGGCGGAACTTCGAGTCAAGAATCTTCCAAGAGATGTGTCAACTACTCGGAATCAAAAAGACAAGGACAACCCCGCTTCATCCACAGTCGGACGGTATGGTGGAGCGTTTCAATAGGACTTTGGACGAACATCTCTCGAAGGTCGTAGGTGACTACCAACGGGATTGGGACCGGCATATTCCCTTGTTTTTGATGGCCTATAGAAGTGCCGTGCATAGCACTACTCGACATACGCCGTTCGAAATCTTACTTGGTGGAATAGCTCGTTTACCCAGTGAGGTGAAATTTGGATCTCCTACCAATGAGCCCAGAAATGAAGAAGAGTACGTGGCGGACCTTAGGGAAAGGCTTAGGGAAATACACCAAAGGACCAGAAGCCAGATTAAGATAACGAGCGACCGCATGAAGGCCAGGTATGATGCCAAGGCAACAACGTCAGGATTCCAGGAAGGAGATCTAGTGTGGCTGTATAATCCCCATCGCCAAAAGGGAAAATCATCTGAGTTGCAGCAGAACTGGGAGGGTCCCTACAGAATAATAACCCGCATCAACGATGTTGTCTACCGCATCCAGCGAGGGCCAAGGGCTAAAATGAAAGTGGTTCATGTGGACTGACTGAGTCGATACAATGGCCGAAGTGAGGACGCACTTGTTCGGGGTGAACAAGTCTAAGAGGGTTGCAGTGTAACATCACCTAAAACGATGCTACAATAATGTAGAATAATAACTACGCTCCTGCAGCCCATTCCAAAGTGTATTTTCATTCGAGGTTCGTGTCTGCGGTTAAGTCTCCACAGTTCATGTCTACGAAAGAGACGGATAATATCACGGATAAGAAAGAATTATAACTGCAAGAAATGGAATTATTACATCAGAATTTTTCTTGTTCCAGTGGTCGAAGAATTTGCTAGAAGTTTCTGGCTATCAGAAACTTCTGCTATATAAGGACAGATGGCGATCGAAAGGGGGCAGTAGTTTTTAAACTGTGGCGAAGAGATTAGAAATGTGATAATGGACGAAGTTGTAATTTTGTGATAAATTGAAAGTTGAGAGTTAACAAGAAGAAGTAATTAGTTTGGATTTGTGAATTAAGTAATTGAAAGGAGATAAAGTGATTTAAAAGGAAAGAGACCTTGTAAGAAAAGAATTGCGAAGAATAGTATAGTGTGAACCTGAATTGTTCTATAGACTAAAAAAAAAAAATAAAAAATAATGAAGAAATAAATTTCACAGAATATCGTTTTATCTACTCGAGCCGTAGCTTGCATATTACAATATTATAAAAAATATATTCGTATTGTACACGAACTTAATGTTGATGATGGTCCAGGTAGAAAAATAAATGAAACTCCTAAGTATTGTGTTTATGTTCCTATTAGACCAAGAAAATAATTTAATTGAATTTAGAGGAGAACGAATTAGTTAATACTCCATAAGAGAAGTCTAAAAATCTTTGATAAGTATTATAAAAAAATCAATATTAACAAATATTGGAAAAGAACTTGGATTTAAAAAAAATCCATCTTGACACAAATTATTATAATATAAATACTATAAAACAAAATAGTATGAAACAAAAATTTTAAAGCACCTTATTCTTTTAAAAAATGAGAATTTGTATGACCATTTATCAAGTAATTTGACTACTTAACGAATATCGCTCCGAAATTACAATACGAAACAATTAATAACAAAAAAATTAATGTTCTAAATAATGGTTTGTTTATATTGAAGTATGTAAATGAATGTATTTGACGTTTAGGTTGTAGGGCGTTGATGAACAACGTATGTCCCATGTGACGAGCCTTCGTGTCTGGTGACGCCCCCTACGCACGATCCCGTTGGCCGTAGGTGCGTGTTCTCGATTTTTCCATTCCTCTCTTTCGATGGACGTAGTTTATTGTTTATTAGTGGAGTAGTCAGTTGGAGGTTTAATGTTTTTCGGCAATTCTACATATTCGTGTGAATTAAACATTTTTTTTTTTTTTTTTTTAGTGTGTTTAATTAATCCAGGTGAGTTATATTCTTGTTGTATTATCTTTTAAATTCATTAGGATAATTTCATTGATTTGGGTTTATTTGTTTTCCTTCTGATCTTGTGTGTGTTTTCGGACTTCGATTGCGAGTATCGCGTTCTTTCGAACGAGGGGTGTGTATGAATGAATCGAATCGCGAGCGAGGGACTTGAGTGTCAAATCTGGAAGGCTACACTGTTTATATGCATGTTATCTTTTTCCATCTATTCGCTAGACTCGTGATATCTAGCTATATATTCAAAACCAAGCTTTTGGTAATTTTTAATAATGGCCGACTTGAAGAAAGGGACAATATGCATTGATGGCTTCGAAAAATTAATAGTGGCATCTCTCTCTAAGTACTATGGGGCATTAATAAATATTCATGTTAATGTATTAAAGTAAATATTCACACAGTCAAACCAAATAAAAAGTTGTAAATTTATTCATCAACCTGACATGATAGCGAATGGATTCGCTCTATCGTAAGTGTACGTATGAAAACTTGACAAGCGGTCCCCCATCTAAAGGCTTAACTATAATAGTCGGAAGCAATCGGAAGCTAATGTCATAATTCTACGTTAAGTTTCATTCAGTACTTTCAATTGCTCAAGTAGCCCATAATAGGCGTATGTGTACGGAAGCAAAGGTTCTTGTGCGATCACCGACTTCAGGCACCATCGGGCGCTGTTAGTACTTAGCGAATCCATTCGCTCTTTCGTAAGTGAGCAAAAGTGAACGAAACTTAACGAATCGAAGCAAAAAGCTACTATGGTCAGGGTCACACAATACAAATCCTGCGTATTCGCTCAGTTTCGGAAGTGGTCGTACGAAAGCATTCTACTATTATAGTTCAGCCACGATAATAAACTACCCAGATGTCGCACGCCCATATAAAAAAATGAAGCATATTTTTGTCCTGGCAGAGAGAGAACTTTCAGAATAAGTACCACAAATAAAGCCTTTTCTTTTTCCTCACTCCGTTCGCCCGTGTGGGAAAAGTTTTTTTTCTCATCGTGTGTTGTGACATGGAAACGAAGGAGGTGATGAAGTGTAAAGGGGTATGCGGGAAGGGGCATTAAGATGCATGACGGTGTGATTTCCATACCACCGCAAAAAAGAATAAATTTTCATGAATGGACGTTTTGTAAATGCGTATGCGTTGTATGTATATGAAGAGAAGGTTTGAGAGATTTTGCTCGAATGTCAATCATTTTCAGGTTAACTACTGACATGCATATATATTACATACATATTGTAACATAATAATAACTACGCTCCTACAGCCCATTCCGAAGTGTCTTTTCATTCTGGCATAATTTTGTTCCGAAGTGTCTTTTCATTCGAGGTTCGTGTCTGCGGTTAGTCTCCACAGTTCGTGCCCACAATAAGAGATGGATGATGTCTAAGACGACGTCACGGATAACAGAGAATTATAACTGCAAGAAATGATTGTCATCTTGGAATTATTACATCAGAATTTTCTTGTTCCAGTGGTCGAAGAATTTGCTAGAAATTTCTGGCTATCAGAAACTTTTGCTATATAAGGACAGATGGCGATCGAGACCAGGCAGTTGGTTTTGAACCGCACGAGGAGATTGGAAAAGTGATAACAGCCGAAGTTGTAATTTTGTGATAAATTGAAAGTTGAGAGTTAACAAGAAGAAGTAATTGGTTTGGATTTGTGAATTAAGTAATTGAAAGGAGATAAAGTGATTTGAGAAGAAAGAGACCTTGTAAGGAAGGAGTTTGCGAAGAATAGTATAGTGTGAACTTGAAGTGTTCTATAGACTAGAAAATAAAGAAATAATTTCACAGAATATTGTTTTATCTACTCGAGCCGTAGCTCGCATATTACAATATACTAAAAAATTAAATGGCATAAGAAATTTGTCTCCAAGGAAAAAATCGCCTGGAAAAAAACGAAGTGAGCAATTGCACACTGTTCTATAACCAAAAATGATTTGCCAGATGGACAATTATTTAAATTTCCTAAAAAAGGAACAGTTAAATACGATGAATGGCTAGCTTTAGCAGAGGAGTCGCGGGAAAACAAAAGGCCTTAAAAATTGAACAATAGCTTAAGGATAACAGTAAGAGGAAATCGCAAACCGAAAATAAATTTGCTGCAAAGAATTCATCGTTTAAAAGAGGACAAAAAAAAGGCTGCAAGTGCTTGAAAAGCAAAGTATCCAAGAGAAAATTGATTTATTGCTTGGTATTGATCAAAATACTAAGACATTTTCGAAGCTTATTCTATCTGAGAGTACAAAAAAAAAAAACACCGAAGAGGAGAAGTGGATTTCGCAGTGCATTTTTTTCCGTTCGTCTTCTGGATAAAACTTTTTACGGGATCAGCTTGGACTACACTTGCCGCACTCGTCTTCATTACATAGGTGGATGAAGATTAAAAGTCTGTCACCTGGAATAAATATAAATGTTCTAGAGGAAATAAAGAAAATAACTTCGACATTATCACCAAAAGAAAAAGAAGTCGTGATTATCAAAGATCTAATATATGCGCTAAGTCTGTGTGTTTTTATGATTCGGAAATTTTGAGCAAGTTTTATATCATGTCGTTTGTCCAAGCAATATACCTATGAAACAACTTGAGATTGAGGTATATAATTGTCTTGATATATGCGCGGAGCTGAAACTAACCGTATACTCCATAACCATCCTACCAACGTGTCGGCATCAGAACTCCGTGACCGCAGTCGCACAAAATATTTTTTTTGTTTCTTTTTTGCAGTGAAGGTAAACAGGGGTATGTGTGAGTGACACGGTGGACTAAAAAGTGAGCAGAAAAAAACAAATGTTCTGTGTTCTGATTTTTTCCCTTTTGTAAGAAGTTTAAGCTTTTTAAAAAGCTTTTTCTTTAGTGAATTTCGTTTTCATATATCACTTCTTCCTATGTGAATGAGACATCTGGGTAGTTTATTATCTGTGGTTCAGCCTTAAGTACTAACAGCGACCGATGGTGCTTCATTTCGGTGATCGGACGAGAACCTTTGCTTCTGAACACATACGCCTATTATGGGCTACTTGAGCAATTGACAGTACTGAAGGAAACTTAACGTAGAATTATGACATTAGCTTCCGACTGCTTCCGACTATTATAGTTCAGCCTTAACTTGAAGCATGGGAGAATGGTTTTCGACACTCATCTACAGTCCAGCAGAAAGGAAGTGTCTCCCAATAAAATTTATAACGTAGTAAAAATTGAGTTTCATTTTTTGTGGTTTGAAATTAAAGTTTCATATATTGTGTTAAAAGGACAAAACATTTTCGGCAACACCTTAGCCCGAAACAGAATTAATTGTGGGTTTTCTTGTGTGTGGTGTTGGGTGATTGAGTAAATGAGTGATGCGAGTGGGTGCATTGTATTTTGATGTGCGTGAATGCGAAAAGTTGCAATTGCAGATGGGTTTGGTTGAAAGAGAGTGTTGAGTGATTTTTTCTATTTGAGTGCACGGTGTGCTGGGTGTTGTGAGCGAATGGTGTTGCCGTGTAGCATTTCGCAGAGGGTGTTAGCTCTAAAATCTTATTTAATTTATTTTATCGTTGTCATGACTTTGGAGCCTAATTTTGTGCTACTTAGGTTGATTTCAAAATCAATTGTTTCTACACCTAGGTCTCTGTGTAGGTCTGTGTTTCCAAAGTACCACGGAGCACTAACAATATTTCTAAGAACTTTATTTTGAAATCTTTGGATGAATTTAATGTTTGACTTCTTTTTGTACGTCCCCAAAGCTGTATCCCGCAGGTCCATACAAGCTTTAGTATTTGCTTATGCAGAAGTATTTTGTTCGGAATAGATAGACAAGAACATCTACCGATAAGCCATATAGCTGTAGAAGTTTAGCGTTCAGTTTCATACCCGAATACTTAGCCGTGGTAAGATATAGGATAATGCTTCAATTTATAAGTACTAAGACACTAGTCTGATTTTTATTTGTGAAATTTATGTGTACATACTGTAACATCACCTAAAACGATGCTACAATAATGTAGAATAATAACTACGCTCCAACAGCCCATTCCAAAGTGTCTTTTCATTCGAGGTTCGTGTCTGCGGTTAAGTCTCCACAGTTCATGTCTACGAAAGAGACGGATAATATCACGGATAAGAAAGAATTATAACTGCAAGAAATGGAATTATTACATCAGAATTTTTCTTGTTCCAGTGGTCGAAGAATTTGCTAGAAGTTTCTGGCTATCAGAAACTTCTGCTATATAAGAACAGATGGCGATCGAAAGGGGGCAGTTGGTTTAGAACCGTGGCGAAGAGATTGGAAAAGTGATAATGGACGAAGTTGTAATTTTGTGATAAATTGAAAGTTGAGAGTGAACAAGAAAAAGTAATTAGTTTAGATTTGCGAATTAAGTAATTGAAAGGGGATAAAGTGATTTGAGAGGAAAGAGACCTTGTAACAAAAGAATTTACGAAGAATAGTATAGTGTGAACTTGAATTGTTCTATAGACTAGAAAATAAAGAAATAAATTTCACAGAATATCGTTTTATCTACTCGAGCCGTAGCTTGCATATCACAATACTTAAGTTCATTCATTCGTTCCAGTTCTTCATATGGCTTAAAGGTTTTTTCCAAGTGGTCAGCAAACACGGATACTTTTTGCTGATTACTTTTAGCCCAAATACATTTGTTATCTATTAAAGGCGGGGTATGAGTTATTGTTTTTTAAAGTTTCTTTATTACCTTGTTAGTTTTGTATCGAATAGTTCTTGTGGTGAAGGATTTCTTTTCGAAGTATGCTGTTTAGGTTGTTGAATTTTCTTTTATCTGTTTATCTGTAGGAGCTCTAGTCTGTTGTTATAGTTTTTCTGCTTTTCTTTTCTCTTCGATTATGTCGCTATTATTTGAGGATATGTATTCCCCTTTTGTCTTCCTATAACTTCAGGAGTTACACACCATTCAGATTTGTGAATGTCGTAAGTAAATAGTTGTACACCATCTTCGAAGTCATTGATTGTTATATTATAATAAACACATTTAATTGCTCTTCGAGATTGCATTTAAAGTACTCCCAATCTTTTTGTTGACCAAATATACGTTGTTTTTCTTGCAAAAACACATCAAAGAAAAGAAAACATGTTTATTTGAATTGCCTTTCAGATACAACATAATAATATTTTTTACAAAAAAAATAGTGAATTAGATTTACATATGTAATCTTGAAAGTGTTCAAGTTAATATTAATTTATTGCGATATCCAAGGCGTGAATTGCAATTATATTATGATAAAAATAATTGTGATACCATGTTTAATAAGTTCTTGGATTTTAAAATTTCGTATTATGTAACAGATAAAAATGTTAATAAACATAATAAATAATAAGAATAACACAATTTTGAGTCTAAAAGACTATTTTAACTTATTTTTTGAGTCTAAGAGACTGTTTTATTTTTTGAGTGTAAAAGACTATTTTATATTATATTTTTTTCATACCTACATATGTTTATTGTCAATTTTTGAGTTGATTTGAGGTATTTAAAAATAAACAAAACAAAATTTGAAAGAAAGTAGTAAATTTTAAATATGTTTGGTGTATTTTGGTAAAAATAGAATGTTGATTAGAGGTACGGAGGTTGGATTTAGAAAATTAGCGTCTTTTTACATTACTTTTACACATTTTTGTTAAATGAATTTTGGTGGATTTGAGGTACTTGAGGTAGGTTTTGTTTATTTTGGAAAAAAAAATATTTTGATAATTTTACACTACTTTTACACATTTTTATATAAAAAACCAATGAATTTTGGTAGGTTTATAGTGCGTTAATGACAATAATATCGTAGTAGTGCATTTCATAATATTTTAGTGAACTTTGGCATTTATTTTGTGATTTTTGGTAGATTTGGAGTCTCTAGGTGTAAATTTTAGTTACCCAACAATTTTTTTTCTTTAAAAAAAAGGACGATGACGTTATTTAAAGCTTTTCTAGGTAAAGCTTTGAGAATTTCTCCGATAATCAAGTCATAACCAGGAGCTTTCTTAGGTTTTAGATTCCCGATCTCATGTTTGAGTTCCCTTAGCGTTGCACTTGTAAGTGGTAAATCGTCAGATGGTAAATCCGGCCTATTGATATTGTCGTAAGACACTTGACCATCGTACGGTTTAAAGGTATCTTCGAGGTGGGCCGCAAAAACGTCCGCTTTTTCTTTAACTTCCCTTGCCCATTCATTGTGATTTAATTTAATAGGCGGCGCGGGGACCTTGGGCCTTTTGGTGCCTTTTACAGCTTTCCAAAGTGAATGATTGGAATCTTTTTTCGCTGTTAAACTTTCAAGATAAGAGCTTATCGCACGATTCTTAAAATCCTTTATAGTTTTCTTCAACGAATTGCACAGGTGATTCAAGTGAGCTTTATGTTGCGGAGCACGACTCTGTTGCCATTTCTTACGCGCCTTGACCAATTCTTTTATTTCCGTAGGATATCATAGACCGTATTTGTCCAGAGTTTTCTTTGGATTGGGAGTATTATTCCAAGAGGAGAGCTGTACGATCTCAACGAAGCTATCAACTTCAACCTCAAGTTCATAGGGTGTCGTAAGTGGAACGCTCAGTTCAACATTATCTTCAATTTCGTTCCTAAAGCCTTCCCAGTTAGTTGTTCTACCGGTTAATCTCGCTGGCTCTAGGGTATAGACTAGTTTTTCGCTCAATGTAAAAACAACTGGGGAATGGTCAGGCGACAGATCAAAGCTGTCTTCAACTTTAATGTGGTTGGTAGAAATTTCTTTCACGACGAAAAAGTCGATCAGGTCAGGTATTTTTGAAGTATCAGTTGGCCAGTAGGTCGGTTTACCCGTCGAATGGAAATCACAACTGTACTCCATACCTGCCTCATAGAGCATTCTGCCTTTTTGCGAGCTGTGTTTTGAGCCCCAGAATATATGTTTAGCATTAAAATTGCCGCCAATAATGAAATTAGGTTTCAGGAATTTAAACAGGTTAGTAAAATCACTTTTTTCAAGCGCGGAACGCCGTGGGCAGTAGATAGATGAGATTTTAAAAGTACGCTGACTATTTTTTACTCGAATCGTGTACAGTTGCAAAGTTTCAAGCTCGATCTTTAGGTCTTCGGATTGTTCGATGCAGTCTTTAATAAACAACGATGATCCGCCTCTCGCTTTTCCCGAAGGGTGACAAGCGTGGTAATCATTATAGCCTTTTATTTTTAAATGCGATTCGTTTTTTACGTGGGTTTCAGAAATCAAGCAAATATCGATATCTTTTTCACGCAAGAATATTTCCAATTCGTCAAGTTTTTGCAAAAGTCCGTTTGCATTCCAAGTACATATTTTTAACATTCGTTTTTCATTCATATTCTAGTTGGAGTACGCGTTTTCCCCGAATTACTTTCGAGCTTAACCAGCCTATCGAGAATAATTTTATTTATTTTGCTTTGTTCTTCAAGTTTCTCTAGAATAACTGAAAAAACATGAGAAACAGGGTCTTTCGAAACTTCAAAATTTTTTGGTATTTCGGATGCCGCGGCCTGAGCGTAAGTCTGCACTCCTGGTGTTCGAAGGTTATTACCCGGTCGCTTTTCCAACGGTAACTTTTGTGTACCGTTTCTTTTAGGAACAGAGGTCGAGGGCTTTTCTTTCGTCATTCTTTCCCCCACCTTTTTGCGCTCTGAATCCGGTAGTTTAAATTTGCATTCTTTCTCCTCCGCGACCTTACGCTTTGGCTTAGTTTGCGGTTTTGATTTTGCATTTAGGGGCTTAAGGAGAGCATCTCTTCGTTTTTGTAACTCTTTAGCTACTTTAGCTACTGTTCTTTTTTGCAGTACATTTGCGTATGATTGAATCCTTGGCAACGTTTGCACTGCGGCATCATTCTTATATTTCTACGCATTGGCTCGTTTTTGACTACGATATTTAGTATGGTCCTAATTCGGTAGATATCGTCGATATTGTCGGACTTATCGAAGGTAAGTATAAAGAGCGGAAGTCCACGTCTTACCAAGATGTCTTTATCTATTTCCTTTTGTTGCTTCTCCTTTTTGATGATATTAACGGCATCAAGAATTTTAAAGCCTTTGTCTTGAAGGTCAGTCATAATATCTTCTTTGGTGCATGAGGGGTGGAGTCCCCTTGCAACAACACGATGTGGCCTTTCTGACGTGATTTCGAAAGTAAACCAATCAATTTTTTCGGTATTTAACTTTTGGGACACTGCTTGGTAGTCGTCGTATTCATCGACGTTAATTTTCCACGCATTGTCCCTCAAAGACGTGACCTTATATTTCGATGTTAAAGTTCATAAAAAAAGGCTTTGCAACTTATTAAATTCCGTTAACCCAACGATGTTAATTGGTGTTCTTTGTGCTCTTCTTTCTCTTTTTCTTTTAGGGGCTCGACTTCGGGCGAAGAGCCGGCTCTCCGTTTCTTACTAGGTCTCTTCTTTGTGACCCGACACGTTTCACGTGCTAGCTCTTCTTCGTCGATGTGATATTCCCGACTAGCTAAGCGTGCTGGAGTATATTCGCGTTCTTCCTCTATACGTGAGCTCTTTAGGACCTTATTTTCTTCTTTTAGTAAGTCTATTTCTTTCTTGAGCTCTTGATGGAGTAGATCCATTTCGTTAAGCTTCCTTCGGAGTATTTTATTTTCTTCCTCAAAGCTGTTATATTTCGCTGAGTCCTGAATTTTGCGCGCTGGCGCTTCCGGTGGACTTCTTTTCCCGGAGTTATTCGATCTTGGTGGAGGAGATCGAGATACCCTTGAACTTTTTGAAAAAGGGTCATTGGATTGCAATAAGCGGCTCTCTCCAGAGAGCCGACCTCCGAAGAGGTGGATTTTCCAGTAAAGCTGGACTGCCACCTGGGGTAATATATCTTTTCGTTTTGTTCATTGCATATTTTGTATACATTATACGCTCGGTATACGGAGATTGGATTTTAGTCGCCTCTTACGACAGGCATGCCTACCTCGGGTATATTCTATCCCCTACCCTAAGGGGGATTGGCATTATGACGGAAAATTGCAGTTAACCAAACATTTTATTGTACACCATACTTTTTTGACTCGTTATTCCAATTAAATATTGACAGGTAATAATTCCCATAAATCCGGCTCTGGACCATAGAAAATCAGAGTGGTTATTTCTTAGATATTTTTCTTTTGGTGAAGAAGAAAGAAGAGCATCAATTTCGTTTTGGGCAGGTTAACACCAAGGCCTGATATGCTACTCCACTTTATTAATTTATTGATGGACTCAATCAACCAACTAGTAAATAAAGTTCTGCGAACTATGAGCGAATTATAATTATACCCAATATTGCATTCACCTACCGGTTTTTGTAAGTGTTCTGTGATTTGCAGAGCTCTCACCGATAGAGCTTGGAATGGTACTCAGTTTGAAAAAAAAAAAAAAAAAAAAAAAAATTCTGAGTGAACAAAAAAAAGAATACAACCACTAAGCCAAGCCAAGCACTGACACCTAAAGCTGAAATTAAATCTAACTTTGAATATTTTTTTTTTTTAAGTATAAAATGACGGTCGGGAACAATCATTTCGATAATATAAACTTGGTTTCATTTAGATAAAATGCATTAATTAGTAACTTTTTTTTGCATTTATCTTAATATTCATTTAGCTAGAACGAACGTATACTCGCATCTACGTTCCTGACTTATTTTTTCTCAAGGCTATTCGTTAGGTATGTGATTACAATAGAACATTTGCAGTATACGAGTATGTTTTAGGAGACAGTGATAAAATAAAGTTTGAAAGAGTGTCGTGAAAGTAATAGTCAATTTCCAGGTGCTGCAACCATATAACAACACTCATTCCACTTTTGAGCGGAACAGTCGCAACTCTGTTTTTAAGCACTGTTTCTCCAGACTTTGGACAACGTATTGAATACAGCTATTGATTTCCTTGACCCTATCTCTGTCTAGTCTCACCAAGATTTTGGTCATTACCATCAGCCAAAATAGAGGTGAGATAACACCACCCTGGAGTGTTCCTCTATCGACGAATTTGGTTAGGTGTTTCCTAAGACACCCTTCTATGACGCGGTTAACAAGCGATTCTTGAATGGCAAGTTGTTAAAAGTTCCATCAACGACTAAGGATATGGTAGGGGTGTATTCATTATAGTGAATTGTTTTATAGATTGTTCACACCACTTCATGGAGAGCAGTTTTTCAGGATCTCCCCTTGAGGTATGCATACATATTATGTACCTCGCATGTGTTCGAAGATGCATTCTAAAGTTTGCAATCAAATTGAAAGTTGTTAAGTTATGTTTTGAAACTCTTCTTGAAATTAGATAATCGTTTACATTCGTCTGTTAAAACCTGCTGAAATGCAGTAAAGCCCCTCAATAGCCTTAATCCTTCACAGGGCTTGCTGCAGAACTATAGATTAAAATTAAATGAAAATTAATGTAACGATACCCAAATAGGGTATTTGGAATTTAAATCCTGAAATAAATGACCCCCATCCAAACATACACCTAGTGGAGGGAGCTTCCCAGATGGACATGTGTAACTAAATATATTGTGAAATTTCATTGGGGAAAGTGTTTGTTAATCAAATGATTTGAATCATAATTGGAAGTTTAAACAAAAACTCTGCCATTAATTTAATCTAATCTACGTACATATGTTTGTTTTTATTCTGCTAATACTACAACCCCGCTATCGGTTATCGGTTATCGGCAATAAAACATTCAAATGCAATAAAGAACTCACCGCCACCATCACCTCACTTTAATTTCCGGGATTTGAATGACATTTCCCGGCGGCCACAAAAAACATTCTGCCGCCTGCGTCCCGATGGTGTGCTTTAACACAACAAAAATACTCGTATAATGGAATTTTGCGGTCACCGAACGTCCTATATTTATCCTTTTGGATGTACATACACACATATATGCGTGTGGGGTTATATTCTTTCAGTATGTGGGATAAAATGTGACTTTTTGTTACCCCGAAACCGGCGTACACTTTTTCATATCAATTTGATTAGGAATTCTGAGAATCGGAATCAGGTTTACTCATGGACCATGATCCCTTTTTGAGAGGCGAATTAATGCGTGTAAGCCTTGAAATTTCCTAGGATTGTTGGTAGGGTTTTGGAGGAAATTGATTGATTATGATGATGATGTAGATAAGTGACTTCTCAACTCACCTTTAAGAATGTGACCTCAGGCGTTGACAAGTATCCCTTTCAGTATTTTATGCAAATTTAATTGCCACAATAAATGCCTTCAATTATTAATGAGCATCGCTACTATCAATAGTCAAGCATACGTCAGGATATGAAACTTATTAAGAGTATAAATAGTCCCTCTGGAGTAACACACGTCATTATCCTTAATACGCATTAAGCCCGTTGATAACGTTAACCGGAAAAAAATATCATGATTTCGATTTCCAGTGGAGTGATATTATTTTTTAAAGCAGAATAATTAATATCTCGGGATACTCGTAGATGAAAAATCAACACAAAATTAATTCATGTTTGCTAGTCGAACATTTTGTCGGGTTTGTCTCTGTTTAATGTGGAAGCCAGACGCCTGAACATGTACTATGTAGTGGTCAGATCAAACACAATGGTGTGCTTTTATTGAAGAACATTTTTTTATGATCAAAAGCATAAAGTATATCCCTTTAATAGTGGACGAAAAAAAAGTCCTTGGGAAAGTATTGATCTAAACATTGATTTCCTCATTTTTTTTATGGGTTGTGGCGAAGGAAATCTGGAAAAAATAACCTCTGGGGTATGCTGGATCCTGTGGTTATTTTACAGTCATAAAGTAAGGATTTAAGTGTACATATCCATAGTAAGTGATATTTCCAGGCGAAGAGAAGGAATTTTTTATTGCACCCTTCGTTGGGGGTATTTCTCATCTTTTCGAATGAAGAGTTGCTTTTTTATTACAAGATGCAGATTTGTAATATTTTGTTTGTCCTGGTGGAGTTCTTTTCTTCAATGAATTTAGGTTGCGTGTAGTCTAAAAAAATCCATTAGCGAAAGTAGAGCGACTTTAGGGATATACTGGGCAGTAAAAACATTTTTTTGTAACTAATTGGAAATGGACTAACTTGAAATTAATTCATTTGTGGAACATATGATTCATTTCAAATATACATACGTACGTTACGACCGGACATGACTTACATATATTCTTCCACAGCCAGTCGCTTACACAAAGCATTCAGTTATGACCCGATATTGTTTGAAGAGTGTGAGATGTGAGATTCATTTACGTTTAAATAGAGCCTCGAACCAAGGGTCATTCTGACAGTCAAAATGTTAAATGCTTTCACGACTTAAGGCGATTTTGTGAAAGAGCATATAGGCGTCTTGAATTAAAATATTAGTAAATAGACTTAATAGACATGTGCCAAATTTTATTTGGGAGGACATTCGAAAAAGTTCAACTTGGCATACTTTTATATCTCACTCCTTTTAATGGCTAAATTGTTGCAGAATTGTTGTACCAGAAAACGGGGCCCCTTTTTATATATAGAGACACAGAGCCATGTCTAGTTTTGGCATCCCTGCCAAACTCGTCTGTCTGTGCAGGATGACGATATAGAATGCACGCTGCTCCATTAAGGTCGGTAACATCATCATCGAGGCTTTTGATGTAAGGAAATAACTACGACAAGGTGACGCGCTGTCATGTGATTTCATTAACATCATACTTGAAAGGATTGTACAAAATTCTCAAGCTAACTTCAGGGGTATGATCTTTGAAAAGTCTGTAAAACTACTCGCTTACACCGACGACATTAACATACGAGTAATTGAAAGAACACAGCTAGCTTAGCAAAACAAAATATATGCTGTCATCATAGAAAGACAGGCAACATCGGTGACTTGAACAGACTTTATATAACTCTCTAATCATCCAAGTCCTGCTATATGGTGCAGAAACATGGACGTTGACAAAGGCGGATGAAAACACCCTTGGTTGAATAATAATGAAGAACAATTCTTCGAATAATTTTTGGTCCCGAACTACACCTGGGGTCGAAATATCGCATCAGTGAACGAATGAGTCGTCACGTAATTTGCATTGTATTGTTGCTAGATCTACCAACAACACAGTAGAAATTACGTGACGAGCAATACGTTCACTGATTTGAGCCCTGTTGCACAGCGACATCGACCTAGTCAGAAGAATTGATCGCCTGAGATGGCTCGTTCATGTAGAACGAATGAACATCAACGCTCCGGCCCAGAGCCCACTGACTGAGCCACTCATCAGCGAATCCGAAACCCCTGGGCCTAGAAACTGAAAGTTTGCATGGCATAAGACGGGATTTTGCGAAATTTTTATTCTAAGGGGTGAAAAAAGGGAGTTATAAAATACTTAGTTTCCCTTTACACAAGCCTAACTTAAAAGCAGCTGATCAAATTTGAATATAATTTTATTTGTTTCAAGATCACTTCAAATCTAGAATCTCCGATCACTTCGAACTATAAATCATCTTTCTACATTGTCCAGAAGCTGAGTAATCATTAAAATATGCCTTCAATCTCTTCATCAGATTATAATGATCAATTCAATCAGCGGACACTGTCGTCCCAAAAGGTGCTCTATCGCAGGTTAATACGGTTTTGTGTACTCAGCACAGGATAGTAGGGGGGTGTTTTTTTTCGATTGCTTTGGTTGGAATTTTTGTTTGGATTTTCATCTATTTTTGTCTTTGAGGTTGAATTGCATACGACCGGAATTAGATTGGGAGGAAGACGACGTATTTTGAGTGGAAATGTAGACTTTTTCCGTGATTAGTGGGTATTATGAACCAACCTTGAAACTTTTTTTTTATTTCGTTCAATTGGGAAAATAGGTATTATATGCATATATACATATGTATGTATATACCTATATATAATACATATGACGAAAGAGGCCGAAAATATTGAAGATTTAGAAATCATACGTCGGGAACAGGTTCTTAAATGAATGATCTTTGCTTTCATTTGTACGAAGCCTATAATATAATCCTATATAATACTTGGACGGAAATAATTCGGATCGGAGGAGGTGTTCATTTGAACGGGACATACGAAGCTAAAGAAATACGTAGTAACACATACGTGTATATGTAAGTATATAATTAAATTGTGCACATTTAAGTTAGTGGCGTATTTTTAAGGCACGTGTCGTTATAACATGTAATTGTACAATCCTCAGACGGGGAATAATGTTCATTTGTACAGCGCGCCGAAGAAGACGGGAAGTCAGAATTAATAAAATATATTCCTGATTTGGTTAGCTAGTATTTTTATAACTTTCCATTACACCAAGTGATAATGAAATTAATGTTTTTATTCCCCAAATAAGTTGGGAAATATTCATCAAATACCAAGCACGCTCAGCAAACAAGTAAACCCAGTAGGAAAAAAAGAGAAGAATATCACTCACAGAGCTGAGTAGCACTTCCTTCCAAACACATACTTACAATGGAATCGGATCGTTCCACACCATAGAAAAAATATTACGCAGGGAGTAAGAAGGTAGACTAACGCCGTCATGAACTTGCTGAACTTATCGCTAGTTACGCTCTTTCTCATGTGGATAGTATGCTCATGCTCATCTTTTAACATTATTTATTCAGAGTTCTTCTGAAAAATAAGAGGAGCTCAGACTCTTTGTCAAGTCCATTTTCTGTGTGGAACCTATGCTCATGGTCATACAAAAATGAGAAAACGAAAGCGGAATAGTGGAATAGCAATCGGAGTTATATATCGATGTAAGTCGGCTTCTGTAGCAAACCTGAATCCTAATAAACCAATAGAAAGTGCGGTTTATCAATATAATATATGTACAATATATGTGGCGGATTGACCACATTAATAAAAAGAAACTCCGTTTTATTTAAACAAATTTATTAATTAACTAAAACAAAATTGCTCCTACGCTCGATTCAAACTGAACTATTATAATTATCAAAGACAGCAGGCAGTATAAAAATGTGGTGTGATACCGCACTGGTCTAATATGGGGTGTTGCCCCATATTAGTATCTCCCCTTCGGTGGAAAGAAACGATGCTAAGGGGCAAAACGGGCGTGCTTTGTCGGACGAACGGCGTTGCTGGTCGAAGGCATCAAGTTGGGTGGGTTGGTGTCGGTGTCGACTTGGAGAAAATATGCCGGCTTCATGCGATCAATAGAAATCGGTATGTTGTTGCCCTTGAAGCAGACGATGAAATATTTCTCGTGTTTTTCAACAACCCGGAAAGGTCCATCGTAGGGTGTTGCGAACGACTGGCGGATGTGGTCGTGCCTCACAAAGGCATGTGTGGCCTCGGCGATATCTTTAAAAACGAACGATCGCTGGCCATGACGGGACATCTGTTGTGGTGCGAGCTGTCTGAAGTGATCACGAAACACGCGCACTAATTCTGGAGCTGAGGTGGTTCTGGAAGATGGATGAAGGAACTCACCTAGTAGACGGATCGGCTCACCATATACAAGCTCTGCTGGTGTTGCCCCAAGGTCTTCTTTCCAGGCTGAGCGCAGACCCAGGAGAACGGCTGGTAAGGCGTGGTACCACGAATTTCCATGGCACAGCAAGGCTGACTTCAGCTGTCTGTGGAAGCGTTCCACCAGCCCATTCGACTGCGGGTGGTATGCCGTAGTCCGCAGGTGCTTGCATCCGAGGATCTGTATTAGGTTTTTGAAAAGGTCCGATTCGAACTGTCAGCCTAAATCTGACGTTATTCGAAGGGGGACTCCAAAGTGTGAAATCCATGATGACACCAGCGCTCGGGCAACAGCTTCTGTGGTTCCATTCTCCAGTGGGACGGCTTCAGGGAATCTGGTGAATCTGTCGATGATGCTTAAGCACTGATTATGCCTTTGAGAAGGTTTTAGCATGAGCAGGTCGATGTGAATATGCTCAAAGCGCTGTGATGGAAGCTCGAAGTTTGCGATGGGCGACACTGTATGACGGGTAACATTATTGGCTTGGCAGGGAATGCAGCATTTTGACCACTCTGCACAATCCCTGTTCATTGAAGTCCAAACATAACGTTCTGCCACCAGTTTATGGGAAGCGCGTTCTCCAGGATGAGCCAATGAGTGCAGCGAGTTGAAAACCTGTCGTCTGAGGCTCTCTGGAACAAAAGGGCGTATGACCCCCGTCGAGACGTCACAGAAGAGTTCAACGTCGGGAAAGAGCTTGGGCTAACTCCTCAGACGAGACAGCAGTTGAAATCGCTTCAACGCGAGATAGTGTATCTGCGACGATGTTGTCGCCTCCGGTGACATGTCTGATGTCAGTGCTGAATTGGCCAATAAGTTCTAACCTCCGAAATTGCCAGGGTGAAGCGCATTCGGGGCGTTGTTTGAATGCGTGTATAATCGGCTTATGGTCGGTATAAATGGTTATATGCCGCTCCTCAAAGATGTGCCGAAAATGTCGAACAGCTTCATAAATGGCGTGTAGCTCTCTGTCATACGTCGACTGCTTCTGGGCAGATGGCGAAAGCTTACGACTGAAAAAGGCCAATGGTTGCCAGACTGCTCCACAGCGCTGCTGGAGGACTGCTCCGATGGCTTGCTCCGATGCGTCGGTGAAAACTGGCCACTCGGCGTTGATGTCTGGGTGAGCGAGAAGTGCCGAATTTGCGAGCGCCTGTTTGCAGTTCAGAAATGATTGCTCCAACTCTGGCGTCCAGCTGATTTCGTGAGATCCCTTTACACTCGGCCCTGCCAGTTGGTTTTTGAGCGGTCCGAGAAGCTAGGCGGCATTTTTGATGAATTTACGGTAAAAATTGACAGTACCCAAGAAGGCACGGAGCTGCTTGACTGTCGGGGGTATCGGGAAATCCATAATTGTGGACACTCTCTCTGGCGGAGAAGATATTCCCTTTGAAGAAACCAGATGGCCCAAAAAGACCACTTCCTCTTTTCCAAAGAGAGATTTCGAGGCGTTAATGATGATTCCGGCGTCTTGAAGTCGTTGAAACAGCGTTTTCAGATGTTCTACGTGCTGCTGCTGATCCTCTGAAGCTACCAACAAATCGTCGATATATGTGAAGACGAAAGGAAGGTCCCGAGTCACCTCATCCATGAAACGTTGAAACGATTGTGCGGCATTCCGCAAGCCAAATGTCATGAATGGGAATTCATAGAGTTCGAATGGGGTGATGATCGCCGTCTTTTGGATGTCTTCGGGTGCGACTGGTATCTGGTTGAATGCACGGACCAAGTCGATGGTTGAAAAGATTTTTTTCTTGTGCAGGTCAGCAGCAATGTCTGGAATAGTGAGATCATTTAAGCGTCTGTAATCCCCGCAGGGACGCCACTCACCGGATTTCTTGGGTACGAGATGAAGAGGGGACGACCATGGGCTGCTGGATCGGCGGGCCATGCCAAGACTAACCATCTTCTCGAACTCAGCCTTTGCGATTTTGAGACGGTCCGGTGCGAGTCTCCTAGCCTTACTGGAAACTGGTGGTCCTGCTTTAGTTTTGATGTGGTGCAGAGCGATATTTTCCCTTTTGCTGAGCATCCGGTTGTTCCGTCGACGATGCGCTGCTTTTTGAGGTTGACAAGTAAGCCGAAATGACTCAGCAGGTCGGCTCCAATGATGGGAACAGAGATGTCTGCCAAAATGAAACGCCAGGTGAGAGCCCTGCGCAGGCCGAGATTGAGTGTTATGTTGACTGCGCCGAAGGTGTTTATTGGCGAACCATTTGCAGCGATCAACGTGTAATTGAGAGCTCTCACAGAATTATGCATCTTTCCTGAAGGGTAAACCGACACGTCCAATCCTGTGTCAATCAGAAATTTGTCTTGAGTTTTGGTATCTGTCACAAAGAGGCGGCAAGAAGAAGAGCGAGAGTCTACCACCGCTAGCGACTCTCGTTGGAGTTTTCCTGGAATTTGCACCCAGGGAGGCACTTTTTGGCGTCCTTGTTGAATTTTGTGTGATACCAGCAGATAAAATTTGTTATTGATGGCACACGATGCTCGTGCCTGCTTCGTGACCTGGTTCTATTTTGACGTTTACCACGTGTCAATTGAGAGCGTGACGTTTGTGTGGTAGATAGTGTCGATGTAAGTGCTGCCACTTGTTTTGTCAAATCGGCTATCTGCTGACTGACGTCATTCGTTGTGACTGCTGCCAAATAGTGTGGTGAATATACCTCGTGGAGAATGTCTGCTTGTTCGGCTAATTCTGCGAGCGTAGCGGATTTTTGGATTGCAAGGCAAGCCCGTGTCTCCTTTGGTAAATGGGATAGCCAGCGAGTTTTGAGCACTTTTTCGTCGATATCTGGAACCAAACTTTTTAGATGACGTAGGTGTTGGGATGGGGTGCGGTCTCCTAGTTTTTCGCCGTCCAAGAGCCGAATAATTTTAGCTTCCTTTGACCTCGAAAAACGTGTGATGATTGCTGTTTTTTGCGTCTGGTATGGGTTGATTACCGGCAGTCCGACGATGATGTCTTCCACCTCTGCTGCATACCGCGTGTCGATCAGTTGGATTGTGCGGTAGAATTTTTGCGTCTCGGATAAGATTCCACGGGTGGTAAACTGAGCCTCTAACTGGGCGAACCAGAGTGCTGGTCTTTCAGCACAGAAAGGCGGCGCTCTAACCTCACCTGATGACATAGATGAATTCAGCCACTCGGCTGTGCGGGTCGGATGTTTTGCGCTTGCTGCGATTGGTCCGGCGTATCAGGCATGATGATGTGATGGAGTGAGAGAGACAGCAATAAAAAAACGCGTGGGATGGTGGTCGAAGTTGTTCGAGGTGAAAAAGAAAAAGGATTTATTAATTAAAATTAGAACGCACGTTTAAAATCGGTATCACGTCGGGATCACCAATAATGTGGCGGATTGACCACATTAAAAAAAAGAAACTCCGTTTTATTTAAACAACTTTATTAATTAACTAAGACAAAATTGCTCCGACCACCATGGACGCTCGATTCAAACTGAACTATTATAATTATCAAAGACAGTAGGCAGTATAAAAATTTGGTGTGATACCGCACTGGTCTAATATGGGGTGTTGCCACATATACATACATACATACATACATATATGTATATATAATATAATCTCAGTAGGTAATATAGTAGTAGAAACCGAAAAATATAGTCGATATAAAATTTGTAGATTTGTACTTTCTCTACATTTTGTCCAAACCCGCCCACTTTTTGTGGCGTTTAATTTAAAATAAAAGTATATTGCTTTTTCAAAGCTATTTACGTTAATGGTGAAGTTTTATTGTCAATATCTCATCAGAATCCGTGAGCTTCGGTTACAAATTTTGGAAGCCACGTCCACTTTTTGCTAAGAAAAAGTTGGAACACCAGTTTTGTGATAACAAAATAACGGAAATATACTCTTTATAGAAAGATATTATTGCATCTGTTTTAAGAATTTCGCAATGCCATGCTCACTTTATTAGGGTGAGCTAGAAGATAGAGAATACGGTTGATCCATTCTAGATGGATTATAACTTTCCATTTTTTGTTTGGATAAAAATAGACAAGACATAAATACAACACACTCATCAACGTATCCTCACCCATTTTCAAACCATTAATAACTCTAAACATGAATGGCTGTTTCTTTAGCGTTTTATGAGATTCGCCAGATCTTTAGATAAAACTCCTACGCTTTTACGTAAAGAGAGCTGGAGACAAATGAGGGAGCAAATATTGAGAAAGATCGACTTTATCTTTTCAGTATTCACTTTTAAGTAAGTTTGGGTCATTTGACAAGATCTATAAGTGCATGTGGTCTTCATACGATGACTAGGAAATTAAAGTATCTAAATATAATTTGGTCTCAGAGGTGAAGTTGGAGGAAAAAGTCACAGCTTGTTTTATGGAAGAAAACAATATTAAAGATATTAATATTCATCTCTCTGGCTCAGAGAGTCAGTCATCCTTCAACATCTTTGTATAGTCCCTATTATGTATCTTGCTTATTGAATAAATTGGTTTTAGTCAATAAAACTGCTGCCAGAATAGGGAGTAATATAATAAAACTGCAAACGTCATTAACTTATCATAAAACCCGCCTTAAAATGGAAATAATTTGGTTTTTGTAAAAAATGTTCCCAAAAAACTGCAACTCAGGTATTTTTTCAGTACAAAAACCTTTACTTCTTCTTCTTTTCTTTACGTCGAAGTTATGATCCGGAGTAGAAGGATCACAACCCACTCGCTTTACTGCATCCCTACTGGTTCGCCTGTGGGGTTTGCCGGTTTGACCTCAGGAAGTACCGGAAGGCTTTCCAGTTTCAGATGACTTCGGCACTGAGGCCAATCAAATGCTGGTGTTTTCGCATTTGTGTGATCCAGTTGATTTCTGTCTGCCTTTTTTGCGCGATTGTGTAGGAATGTTGCTTGCTATTGCCTTTTTGACGGGGTTCGAAGGATCTCTCCTTTGAACATGATTGATGTCATCATCACTAGTGTTTTCGCTCTTGATCACAGATCACAGGTATTTGAACTTTTCGCACTTGGGAAGCACTTTTCCATTCAAGTAAATGTCTAGAATAGTCCGGTGAGAGAATGGGCAGCATAGACCCTCTGCCTTTTTTGAACTAATACGGTACCCATTTTCCTCCAAAACATCCACCCATACTTCAAGTGCTCGTTGCAGGGACTTTGATTGGGAACTCTTCGGTGACTCCTGCGGGGCATCTTACTCTTGTCCTTGCTCCCTCATACATGTCCATGATCATGCGCACGTAGGTTTCTGGAACTCCTCGTTGTCTTAGCGCCACCCATAGATTGGTTGTATATCAAAGGCTTTTTTCAAAATCAACCAAAACCATATGCAAGTCCTTTAAGGAATCACGATGTTTTTTTGTTTTTCCGTTATGATCCTTATACTTTGGATTGCATCTGTTGTTGATTTACCCGAGACAAACCCGCACTGGTCATCAGATAGCCGTATTATTTTCCGCTGTCGGCCATCTAATACCCGCTTAACGATTTTCATGGTGTGTGACATCAGTTTGACAGAACGTTAGTTATCGCAGTTTCGCGTATCGCCCTTTCCTTTGTGCAAAGGAAGAAGATAACTTTCCCTCCACTGATTAGGCATTGGATCACTGCTCATAAGTTTGGAGATAAGAAAAACAAAACCTTTGCTACGACCTCAAAACAAAATCAAGTGGCTAGATTGCACCAAGGTTAGACATCAATCGACCGGTCGAAAGTCTTATTGACGGACGAGTCCAAATTTTAAGTATTTGGACAAAAAAGGAGAGTTTACGTTCGGCGGTCTGTTGAAAAAAGTTACTCCCTAGCTGTGTGGTCCAAACAATCAATCATGGCGGTGGTTGAGTAATGGTCTGGTGATGTTTCTCTTCTGCCGGTATTGGAGACCTCACCATTCCAATCCTGCTTTGGGACCTTCGAGTAGCCTGGAGATCAATAATATTGGAAACTATTAAGAAGGTGATCGATAAAATACCTAAAATGATGGCCAAAGTGATGCAAGTATGAGGTGTATTTTTCAACAAAAATGTTATTCGCTATTTTATTAACCAAGTTATTTTGTATATTAGGTTTACTTAATTTGTCCGTTTGACTAGGTAATACATATATACTGATGAAGCTATTTACAATAAATTTTGATTATTAAAATGAAAAAGACGAACAATTTTATATCAATTTATGACAGAATGTATTGTCCGAAAACTTATGGATGGCAGTGGATATAGTTTGTAGCATCGAGAAATAATTTTGGGACGCTGTCCGTCAGAATATCACCGGTAGTTGGGTAATCAGTTTTGAACGAGAAAGCTCAAATTTGGTTTATAAGCCTTTTAAAACCCGAAGCAGTTCAAGTGTAAACATTTTCGAAATGTTTCTGTTTCTTTCTTTCGCTTTGTATGATATCCAGCAGATCTACAGTACAGTTTTAAGATAAAAACTTTTACAAATCAGGAATATATGCTCTGAATAAAAAGATATCATTCCATCTGATTTCATTGCTTCTTATAAGAAAGTGGGCGGGCTGTAACTAATTGTTACTAAAGTTTATGGATTATGATGAGATCTTAATAACTATGCTATTACTATGCTCGAGATCGAACATTTTCAGAAAACCAATACTTGCCCTTATGCATATGTACATACTCGTATGTACTCGTAGGTGCAAGTTAAAATGAACAGATATTTAAAGTCAGAAAAGCATAGAGGGTGTTTTATTCGGTAATCTGGATAGTTTTTTTTTCGATCGGAAGTCACCAGTATCATGTGGCTGATATCTTCGTTTGTCGCAATCCGGCTACATTTTCTCGAATTACTGTGTCGATATAATATGTAATCTTTATTTCGGGCTTTCTGTGCCTCCTCGGTTAACATCCCTATCGGTAGTATTGCAGCTGAAATAATGGTCGCTCCGTGCCACATGATCTTGTGTCCTGTATTAGGCATATTATACCAACTATACAAGCTTACGTACATATAAGGTCCAAGTTTTTTGGCAATATTTTCCAAATTTGGCTGGATCTACAGCAGCTTATGGTATCGAGGATAATTCCGAGGCGGCGAATCAGCTCTTCATTCTTACTTACTTACTTAACGGGCTCCCGACCCGTGAAGAGTCTCTGCCTGAGACACTGTAGCCTTCCATCCTCTGCGGTCTCGGGCACGTTGCTTCCAGTTATCCAGACCAAGCGCTCTGGCATCCGCGATGGCTTGGTCTTTGAAACGGAGGTTCGGTCTTCCTTGTCGTCTCGAACCTAGCGGCTGGGATTCGAAGATCCTCTTAGCTGGAGCATTATTGTCCATTCGCTCGATGTGGCCGAGCCAATGTAGTCGACGTATTTTGGCCTTTTGGACTACATCCACATCTTGGTGCAGCTCCTCGCACACAGGACCAAAAATCCGCCGAAGAATTTTTCTTTCGAAGGAGCCCAGTATCAGCTCTCCCTTCCTGCTTATCGTCCAACACTCGGCGCCATAAAGCAGAACTGGCAGGATAAGGGTTCTGTAGAGCATACATTTTGTCCTTCGAGTTAGGAGTTTTGAACCCAACTGTTTTGCCAAAATGAAGTAGCAGCGGTTTCCTAGGGTAATTCTTCGATGGATCTCCACTAGGATGTCATTTGTGGAGTTCATGTTGATAAACTCCTTAACTACCTCGAAATTGTTGCTATCAATAGTGATGTTCTGTCCTAGGTGGAGACAGATGCTTGTTTGTTTGTTGATAGCATGTACTTAGTCTTATCCTCATTTACTACAATACTTTAATATGCGAGCTACGGCTCGAGTAGATAAAACAATATTCTATTATTTCTTTATTTTCTAGTCTATAGAACAATTCAGGTTCACACTATACTATTCTTCGCAATTCTTTTCTTACAATGTCTCTGTCCTCTCAAATCACTTTATCTCTTTTCCATTACTTAATTCACAAATTCAAACCAATTACTTCTTCTTGTTCAATCTGAACTTTCAATTTATCACAAAATTACAACTTCGCCCACTATCACTTTTCTAATCTCTTCGCCACAGTTTAGAAACTACTGCTGCTTTCTCAATCGCCATCTGTCCTTATATAGCAGAAGTTTCTGATAGCCAGAAACTTCTAGCAAATTCTTCGACCACTGGAACAAGAGAAATAATTCTTGCAGTTATAATTCCCTTTTATCCCTGATATTATTCGTCTCTTTCGTTGACATGAGCTGTGGAGACTTCATCCCAGACACGAACCTCGAATGAAAGGACAGTTCGAACCAAAATTCTGCCAGATTGAAAAGTCACTTCGGAATTTGTTGCGTTATACTTTAAGGGAGCGTAGTTATTATTATGCTACACTGCCCCCCTCTTAGACGTGTTCGTCCCGAACAAGTGCATCCTCATTTCGGCCATTGTATCGATTCAGTCGGTCCACATGAACCACTTTCATTTTGGCCCTCGGTCCCCGCTGGATGCGGTAGACAACATCGTTGATTCGGGTTACTATTCTGTAGGGACCTTCCGCTGTAATTTAGGTTATTTCCCCTTTTGGTGATGGGGATTATACAGCCACACAAGATCTCCTTCCTGGAATCCTGACGTTGTTGCCTTGGCATCATACCTGGTCTTCATGCGGTCGCTCGTCATCTTAATCTGGCTTCTGGTCCTTTGGTGTATGTCCCTAAGCCTTTCCCTAAGGTCCGCTACGTACTCTTCTTCATTTCTGGGCTCATTGGTAGGAGATCCAAATTTCACCTCACTGGGTAAACGAGCTATTCCACCAAATAAGATTTCGAACGGCGTATGTCGAGTAGTGTTATGCACGGCACTTCTATAGGCCATCAAAAACAAGGGAATCTGCCGGTCCCAATCCCGTTGGTAGTCACCTACGACCTTCGAGAGATGTTCGTCCAAAGTCCTATTGAAACGCTCCACCATACCGTCCGACTGTGGATGAAGCGGGGTTGTCCTTGTCTTTTTGATTCCGAGTAGTTGACACATCTCTTGGAAGATTCTTGACTCGAAGTTCCGCCCTTGGTCAGAATGCAATTCCAAGGGCACACCGAATCTGCTAACCCAATTGTAGACGATCTGCTCCGCCACGGTTCTGGCTTCCTGGTTAGGGATCGGAAACGCTTCCGGCCACTTACTGAAGTAGTCCATCACTACGAGTATATACCGATTACCATTGTCGGTTTCCGGAAAGGGCCCTGCGATGTCAATGGCGATTCGTTCGAAAGGTGCTCCCACGTTGTATTGGTGCATCTTACCTCGAGTTTTGATTCTCGGACCCTTGCTAGCTGCACACACGTCGCATTTTCTGCACCAGTCTTCGATATCTTCCTTCGCTTTTAACCAATAAAAACGTTTTTGTACTTTTTCTAGCGTCTTATTCACTCCCAAGTGGCCTCCGGTCGCCCCGCCATGCATTTCCTGTAACAACTCCTTGACCCTCGTCCGCGGTACGACAAGCTGCATTACAAATGACTTTCCGTCGGAGGATTCCCATTTTCTTCTCAGAACACCTTCTTGGACATGGAGGGAGTCCCACTGCGCAAAATATGCCTTTAAGGTCGGGCTTCTGTGAGAGATGTCCTGATGATCCGGTTTCTCCATGTTCTCCTTCCAGGCCAGAATCGGCTCGATATCCGGGTCTTCCTTCTGAGCGTTCCGGATCTCATCTACGCTCCAGCCGGCGATAGGTTCGGCTCTCATTCTTTGGACGGAAACCAGGTCCCGTTCTTCCTGACGCGCACAATGTTTACAATCCGTTCTGCATGGTCTCCGGGACAGTGCATCCGCATTAGAGTGGAGTTTTCCTTTACGATGCTGTATTTCGTAGTCGTAGATTTGCAGCCTTTCGATCCATCTTGCGACCTGACCCTCAGGACTCTTGAAATGTAATAGCCATTTTAAGGCTGCATGGTGTGTGCGAAGAACGATCTTCGGTATATTGTGAAAATGCTTCGTAGCCAAGATCAAAGCTAGAAGTTCTCTCCTTGTCACGCAGTAGTTCCTTTCTAGCTTAGAGAGCACCTTGCTGAAGTACGCAACCACCTTCTCTTGGCCGCCATGCACCTGGGAGAGTACGGCTCCTACCCCGACATTACTAGCATCTGTATCCACAATGAACGTTTCCCCGGGAGTGGGGTAAGCTAGTATCGGGGCATCGCATAGCCGTTGTTTAAGTGCCTTGAAGCTCTTCTCGCACTCAATTGACCATTTGAATTGTTTTCCCTTTTCCGTCAACTGGTGCAGGCTCTTTGCGATCCCGGCAAAATCCTTCACGAACCGTCTGTAGTAGGTGGCTAGGCCCAGGAAGCTCCTTAGTTGGTGTTTATCCTTGGGGACTGGCCAGTTTTTCACCGCTTCGACCTTCTCTGGATCGGTTCTCACTCCTTTCGCTGAAATTATGTGTCCCAGGTACTTGACTTCCGCTCTAAACAGGGCGCACTTCTTGGGGTTGAGCTTCAGGTGGGCACTTCGAAGCCTTTGAAACACATCCCTTAGATTGTCTCGGTGTTGCGCAAACGTTTTTCCTACGACGATGACATCATCCAAGTATACCAAACAGGTTTTCCATGTTAACCCTTGCAGGACACATTCCATCAATCGCTCGAAAGTCGCCGGAGCATTGCACAGCCCGAATGGCATTACCGTGAATTGCCATAGCCCATTTCCTGCGGTGAAGGCGGTTTTCTCCCGGTCTTCTGGATGGATCTGTACCTGCCAGTAGCCACTCTTCAAGTCGAGAGTGGAAAACCATTGGGCTCCTGATAGTGTGTCTAGCGTGTCGTCAATCCGTGGCAGAGGATAGCTATCTTTCTTGGTGACGTAATTGAGCTGCCGATAGTCCACGCAGAACCGCGTGCTGCCATCTTTCTTCTTAACCAGTACAACCGGTGATGCCCACAGACTTTTGGAACTTTCAATCAGACCTTCTTTCTCCATTGCCGACACCATCTCTGCAACTTCTGTCTGCTTTGCCAATGGAAGGCGCCTAGCAGGCTGATGAATTGGTCTAGTATCACCAGTGTCTATTCGATGTTGTACCAGGTGTGTTCGGCCGTATTCTCCGTCCTGTGAGGCAAATACATCAGCGTACTCATTGATAAGATTCTCTGCCATAGTTCGCTGCTCCTGATTCAGCTCACTTGACTGGAGAATCGTCTCTCTCGTTTCCGCTGTCCAAGGTGATGGAAGAATTTTTGGAGCATCACGTTCAGATATTGTTGCGACGGCGGTAACCGGCGTGCATTTTCCAGTCACCTCCCCTCGCCTTAGTTTGACAGTGTGTGGTCTTGCGTTCAAAACTCTCATTGGAACCATGGTGTTTTTTGGTTCGACTAACGTCTTTCCCACGATGTAGTCTTGAGAATTCTTCTCTGGGTCTGGTTCTACTATGTAGAATCGGTGGATCCCAAGATCACCTTCCGGCTTCGTCCAAATGATTGTCTCTGAAGACGGCGGCAAAACTTCGTCTTTGCTGATGACTGTCCTGAGAGTTACGGCATTCTCGTTTCCGTACACCATCGGAATCTCCACATTTCGATACCTCAGTACTTGCATCCCGATGTCCAAGATTACTTCATTTGCTTTCATGAAGTCTATTCCGATGATGCACTCGTCGCATATATCTGCCACCAGAAACGCATGGGAGAACGTCAGTCCCGCCAGAGTAATCATAAGACGAACTTCTCCAAACACCTTCGCCATTTCCCCTGTTGCAGTCTTCAGGCAGTAGCTGTTGGTGTTGTGCAGCCAGGCGCTTCTGACGATATCTCTTCTTACAATGGAGGCAGTTGCGCCTGTGTCGATGGTGGCTACGCACTTCTTCTTGTTGATTAGTGCCTCCACTGTCAGGCTCTTGTTACCCCGTTTGGTTTGCGAAACTTGAATGGTGGTCCTGGGGGCCTCGATTCCAGTAACCAACTTCTGCCCCGCGAAGTTGGTCCTTACGCATTTCCCGACTGCTGGTTTTGGGAAGTCTGACCGACAGGATGCTACCTCTCTGCTCCTCCTACTTCCGCAATGTGGACAATTTCCTCGTCTAGGTGCACTTCTGCACTGCCGTTGTAGGTGTCCGGTTTGGTTGCAATTCCAGCAACAGATTTGACTTCCGCGAGCTTTGTCTTCATCCATGACGGCTGTTCTCTGGCATGAGCATTCCATGACGGACATTTTCTTGACACGGTGTATTCCCTGGTATGCTTGGTCCGCAGCCTTCATTGACAAAGCGAATGCCAATGCCTCGTGGAGTGTTCGCTTTTCAGCCATCCTTACAGCCATTTGCAGTTGTCTGTCCTCTATGGCCTGAATAAAAGCTTCCACCGCCATTTCGTTGATTAGCTCCTCACCGGCTTTAGGATATTAAAGATGGGCTAGTCGCTTTATATCCGCTTGCAACTGTTGGAGTGTTTCCCCCCTTTTCTGGACTCGACTACGCAGCTGAACCCTGTACACGTGCTGCATGTGTTCATCCCCAAACCGCATCTCGATAGCCTGAACTAGAGAGTCGTAGTTCTGCTGTTTATCTTCCGGGATGGTCTGCAAGAGCTCCGCAGCTGGACCCCTCAGTGCAAGCGTGAGTGCAATAGACTTTTCTTCATCGTCCCAGCTATTGGTCATTGCGGCCGCTTCGAATTGCCTCTTATAAATTGGCCATGATGTTTGACCATCGAAGATAGGAGGCTGCATCTCCTTTCTTCCCAGACCGTCAGTGGAATATTCCCGTGCTTTCTGTCTCTTCACGTTGCTGAGCTCCTTAGCAAGATTTTCGACTTGCTTTCCTACTATCTCGAATTGCGTATCCACTTTTTCAAACTGAGTCTCTAATTCCCGAACTGAGTTTCATGTTTCTCAAAATTTTCATCGAATCTAGTTTCGACTTTTTCGAGTTGCGTCTCGACCTTCTCGATTTTCTCTTCGATCACTTCGAATTTGGATTCCAAGTTCTTGTTTTGCTCATCAAGTTTACTTTCCAGAGCATCTAGAGAATTCTTTTGTTCGTCCATCTTAAGTTCTAGAGAATTCTTTTGTTCGTCCATTGCTTTCTTTTGTTCGTCCATTGCTTTCTTTTGTTCGTCTAGCTTAAGTTATAGAGAATTCCTTTGGTCGCCCATTGCTTTCTTTTGTTCGTCCATCGCTTTCTTTTGTTCGTCCAGCTTAAGTTCTAGAGAATTCCTTTGATCTTCTATTGCTTTCTTTTGTTCGTCCATGACTAACTTAAGTTGCAGGAGCAGACTTGTTATATCCGGGTCGGCTGCTGTACTTGCTGGTTCCTCTCCCACGTCAAACTCTACGTCATGCGGATTTTTACCTTCTTGCGTTACTGCTTCTTCCAAACGAATCAGTAGGGCATCTTTTCCCCCAGTTGTGTCGAGGTTCCGCTTACTGAGTTCTGCCTTTAGTTGAGTTATAGTTAGTTTTCCCAATTTGCGACCCATTTTGCGCAACTAATTAACTCAACACAGAAATCGTTTTTTTTTTTTTTTTTTTAATTGTGCAATTTCACACCACGGAAATAGTTATTCACAGAATAAGTTTTATCCCGCTTCTGACACCAATGTAATATGCGAGCTACGGCTCGAGTAGATAAAACAATATTCTGTGAAATTATTTCTTTATTTTCTAGTCTATAGAACAATTCAGGTTCACACTATACTATTCTTCGCAATTCTTTTCTTACAATGTCTCTGTCCTCTCAAATCACTTTATCTCTTTTCCATTACTTAATTCACAAATTCAAACCAATTACTTCTTCTTGTTCAATCTGAACTTTCAATTTATCACAAAATTACAACTTCGCCCACTATCACTTTTCTAATCTCTTCGCCACAGTTTAGAAACTACTGCTGCTTTCTCAATCGCCATCTGTCCTTATATAGCAGAAGTTTCTGATAGCCAGAAACTTCTAGCAAATTCTTCGACCACTGGAACAAGAGAAATAATTCTTGCAGTTATAATTCCCTTTTATCCCTGATATTATTCGTCTCTTTCGTTGACATGAGCTGTGGAGACTTCATCCCAGACACGAACCTCGAATGAAAGGACAGTTCGAACCAAAATTCTGCCAGAATGAAAAGTCACTTCGGAATTTGTTGCGTCATACTTTAAGGGAGCGTAGTTATTATTATGCTACAATACCAACAAATTTCGCCTGTTCTTCAATCGCCGTAAAAGCTTCTATCACGGCACGCTGGGAGCTACCGATGATGTCGATATCGTCTGCATACCCCAGTAGCTGAACGGATCTGTTGAAGATAGTGCCTTCGGTGTTGACACCTGCCCTGCGGACTATCTGCTCTAACACGAGATTAAAGAAGTCGCATGATAGTGCGTCTCCTTGCCGAAATCCGGTGCATGTTTGGAATAGTTCGGAGGAACTACTTCCAAATTGCACGTTGCAGCGCGTGTTTTCCAGCGTCACGCTACAAAGCTGGATCAGTTTTGCCGGGATCCCGAATTCGGCCATCGCCACATAAAGCTCCTGACGATGTATGCTATCATATGCGGCCTTGAAGTCGATTGAAATTCATTGGTCTTTTCCAGGATTTGCCTCAGTGTGAAAATTTGGTCTATAGTCGATCTGCCGGGCCGGAAGCCACACTGGTACGTGCCGATTAGTGTGTTGCAGAATGGTTTGAGACGTTCACACAGTACGTTGGATAGGTCTTGTATGCGACATTAAGCAGGGATATGCCTCGATAATTTTTGCAAGACATAAGATCGCCTTTTTTGTAGATGGGGCATATGGAGCTGATAGTCCAGTCATCGGGCATGCTTTATTCCACCCATACTTGGTTGATGATTTGGTGCATGCGCCCTACCAAAACATCACCACCGTATTTGAAAAGCTCCGCTGGTAAACCATCAGAGCCGGCGGCCTTGTTGTTCTTAAGCTCTTCATTCACACCATTAATATTAGCGGTAGTTTGTGGATCCTGAAAAAATCGACGCGATGTGTTGCCATCGTTTTTTCAAACCCTTTATTAACCTGAATTTGTTCTGAATTTCTTTCTTTGTGTCCTCCATAAGCGGTTTGATGTCCTTTGTTTCTTTCCCTTGCTTAAAAGGCAACCTATACGCAATTTTCAAGACAAACTCCATAAATTTGATACGTGCATGAAGAGGGGACAAACCAAGTTGAAGTGCTTCATCAGATTCGGGAAGGTTTCGTAAAACTTCAAAATTATTCATTTGTGAGGGTTTTGCCTTGCATATGGGGTAAAATACAATGGATGGTGTCTCTGTTACTGCCTGAGCAACTGTTCCGTCGATCAATTGAAATCAATTCATGATGAATTCTGAAAGTTTTATCACGAAGGACAACAATTGATTCAGCTAACTGTGAAATCTCTTGCTTCACTCGTTCAACCTCTTCCCGGATGATTACAGGCGTTTCCTTTATGAATTCAAATTTCAAAGGTCTGCATAATCTTGTTGATGCTGGCCTTGGATTTTTCCAGTAAGTTAGATTAAAGTTGTTTTTGTTAGTAACAACCAAAGGAATTACACATGTGAGGAACATATTATATCTTGATCTGTAAATGTTTGCTTGTACTCACTGTGTCCTGAAGAGCCATCGCAGCCCTATTTAGAAACTAGGGTAAGCTCGTGGCAGATAGAATCTAATTTAGTGTTAGTTTTAGTCATCAAAATTCTCTTCGTGGTATATATTTTGACCAAACTTTCAGATACCAAATTTTCAGGATAACACAGTACTTTAGCTTCCAGTACTCTTTGGTATGAAGGAAAAATGTCAAACCCTTCTTCTTTTGCCGACTTCCTCAAAATTTCATACTCGTGTTTTGAGAGAGAGGCATCCTCATTTAGTGCCAACGCTTTTTCAGCACTGAATCCTGAAGGCCTGTCCTCGAGGAGTGGAATTGATTAGGCAGCTGATTTTATTAGTTGTTCAGAAACGTTTTCTTTTATATTGTAATATGCGAGCTACGGCTCGAGTAGATAAAACGATATTCTGTGAAATTTATTTCTTTATTTCTTTATTTTTTTTAGTCTATAGAACAATTCAGGTTCACACTATACTATTCTTAGCAATTCTTTTCTTACAATGTCTCTTTCCTCTCAAATCACTTTATCTCCTTTCAATTACTTAATTCACAAATCCAAACTAATTACTTCTTCTTGTTAACTCTCAACTTTCAATTTATCATAAAATTACAACTTCGCCTATTATCACTTTTCTAATCTCTTCGCCACAGTTTAAAAACTACTGCCCCTTCTCAATCGCCATCTGTCCTTATATAGCAGAAGTTTCTGATAGCCAGAAACTTCTAGCAAATTCTTCGACCACTGGAACAAGAAAAATTCTGATGTAATAATTCCAAGATTATAATCATTTCTTGCAGTTATAATTCCCTCTTATCCGTGATATTATCCGTCTCTTTCGTAGACATGAACTGTGGAGACTTAGCCGCAGCACGAACCTCGAATGAAAAGACACTTGGGAATGGGCTGGAGGAGCGTAGTTATTATTCTACATTATTGTAGCATAATTTTAGGGGATGTTACAATATTGTTAATTTTCATTTGTTGGCTTCTTAAACCACACTCTTCAAAGGGCTTTGACGGGCGACCCCTTTCGGTTATTGTATCAATATTATTTATAGATAATGTATTTGTCAGCCAAGCCTCATTTTTTTTAATGAAACTGTCTTTATTTCGACTTGCTTGTTTCCATTTTCTATTAAAGTGAGGTATAAATACCTTGTGTAAGTAACTTTGTATTACCTCTAGGTGATCTGATGTTAGATAAGGGAAATCAGTTTTCACTTTCTCCACGCATAGCACAATATCACGGTCACTGTCCAAAATTATTTTTACTATTTCGCGATACGTCAACTGTAAATTTCACATTGTAAGATATACGAGTATATATAAGTACGTATGCATATGTACGTACGTACTTGTTCCAACAAAGTCCAATGACCGAATGAGGAAAAAATCAAATAGCTTCGGCGGGATATCTGCATATAATGGCAGACTTGAACAAAACAGACTTTTCAACGGAATTATTGAACTGACAAACGGGGACGCAGGTTGACGCAGCTGGAAATGGTACAGTTATTTAGGTAAGAGTCTAAAGAACATTTTTAAATAAGAGACAAAATGGTGGAGTGTGGAGCACGTTAAATTTGGTTTACGGAACTTTTGCAAATATTGATTTTTCGAACGATTACTTAGAAAATCCATAACTGCTTGAAGAATTAGAAAATAAAAATTATGATAACATTAACGTTTCCTTCAGACATGCTGTAAAGTGTAAATATTTCTGTTGTCATAAGTGTAAATATTTCTCAATTCCATCGAAATGTATTATCAAACTCATATATTTTCAGAATACAAAATCACTTAGTGTTTCAAACAATTTGAAAATTTTGATTTTTTTCGCCTCTCACACCACTGCGCGTCGCCATGACTGGGATAGTGATCTAGAGTGAGGAAGTGTGTCGCCAATGCAAGTTTTTATGGTGCTATATTTTTTATATCAGTCTGTTTTTTTCCGTTCAGTACTGTCTGTTTTTTTCTGTTCCGTACTAGAATAGTATGAACGGAACACCAATGGATTCAACTGTCCGTGTGTCTGTCACACGCTTGTAACTTCTGAACCGTTTTATCTAGAGTGCTGGAGTTTTGCACAAAATTGTATGTGGTGGCCCAGAAATATTTCTATGAGGCTTTTTGGGGCATAATGTACCCCAAATTAAAGCCGAACTTCCAAGGAGTATAGACAAATTTTTCTTTTGTTTGATAACTTTCTTGAACAAAAAACTTAAAAACCATTGATGAAATTTCATGAAAATCCGTTTAGGAGTTTTTAAGTTAGTCGAATGAATATGAGATAAATTTCATCACAATGTCTTTAGTGGTTCTCAAGCGAGCTATGTGAGAACAAACATACGGCCAGACATGAGTTTACTTGACCTGACGCATTCAAGTATGTCCATAGCTTCCTCTTTTTCTTGTGACAAATTGTTTGTGGTACACATTGCGATGTTGTATTTTCTTTGTGAAAGAATTTGTGTTGAAAGGTTTTTTATGTATACAAATATGGGCTTTGTTTGTTGGTTCGTCCATATTTTCTTATCATAGATTTAACTATTTTATTCGCTAAACAAATCTTCCTGAGTTTTGTTCTAATGGTGTTCTTGTTCTTTCTGTGGGACTGTTCATTGATATAACGAACTCTGCTGATGAGATTATTTGCTGTATTAAAGACTACTGGTTCGGGATGTTGCGAAATAAAATTTATAAACCTAACCGAAGCGGTGGATCTGGGACACCAGTCTAATTTCAAACGATCTTCCTTCATAACAAGACAGCATCCAAGTAAGGTAATTTTCATTGTTTAACTTCTTCAATAAACTGAAGTTTTTGATGGAAGTAATTTAATGCAGTCAGGATTACGTCAATGTCGGTTATTTCGATGATGGCAAATAAGTCGCTATATAATATCTGCAATAATGGGTGGAGCAGAATTTCCCATGGACAATACATTCCGTTGTTTGTAAATTTTGACTCCATAGGTATACCAAGTAATTATTGTCAGTAATGCAAAATGGAACCAGTTCCATAAATTTCTGATGTTTGATGTCCGTGTGTTATTTGATGCTAGCTTACATTTTATTTATTATTTTTAGTGCTGGTTTTCCTGTGATATTGGTGAAGAGAGATATTACATCAAAAGGCACTATGACTTTGTCATTTTTCATGTTTACATTTTGCGACCGACTTTTGAACTCAAGAGAGTCCTTTACGTTGTATTTAGAGTCAGTCGTCATTTTGTCCAATATACTAATCAGATACATGGTTCAGTTGTAGCACGGGACTTTTACAGATGAACAGATTGGTCTTAAGGGCATACCTTCTATATGTATTTTTGGTAAGCCATCATCATCATTCTTAACTTTTCTGTTAGGCTTATTAACTTGTTGACATATAGCCAGCATGTCTTGCATCTTGTTTCACAATTGACAATTGACAATTTTTGTATGCCTATTCAGAAACGTTTTGGTTTGCTTGTATATTTCGTTTATATATTTGTTATTGTACTTCGGTAATAAAGGGTGGTTAAATTTTAAGGGCCGATGTTGAATGTGAACCACACCTAAACGTCAAGTTTTTTTCAGCATTTCATTTGACATTTCTCAATTTCAGACTAACTTAATTTGAACCATGGAAAGATACACAATCGAGCAACGCGTTAAAGTAATTCAGGCTTATTATGAAAATGGGCGTTCAAATCAAAATGCATATCGTGCATTTCGTGATTCTTTCGGTCAATTTAATCGTCCAAATGTGCGTACAATCGGAAAATCGTGCAAAAATTTGTGCAAACCGGGTCTGTAGGAGATGTGAAAACACCAGTGCATGCTCGTACAGTTCGATTGTACCTCTCACGCTCGTCGTTGATGAACATTATGCATAAAGACTTGCATTTCCGCGCTTACTAGGTGCAATTGACTCAAGAACTAAAGCCTCTTGATCATTTCAATCGTCGTCAATGGTCACAATGGTGGCAAGAAATGGCAACAGTGGATGATCAATTTTCGAAGAAAATCATCTTCAGTGATGAGGCACATTTTCACCTCAGTGGATTTGTCAATAAGCAGAATTGCCGCATTTGGGCGAATGATAATCCAAGAGTGATTGTCGAAAAACCAATGCACCCACAAAGAGTGACTGTTTGGTGCGGTTTATGGGCTGTCGGCATCATCGAACTTTTTATGGCCCGAATTGGAAGATATGGATGTGGACGATATATGGTTTCAACAGGATGGTGCCACTTGCCACACAGCTAACGAAACAATGGCTCTTTTGCGCAACAAATTCAATGGCCGTGTTATCTCACGTGGTGGCGATGTCAATTGGCCGCCAAGATCATGTGATTTGACACCATTGGACTTCTTTCTTTGGGGTTATTTGAAAGAAAAGGTGTACGTCGATAAGCCAGCAACAATTCAAGAGCTAACGGATGAGATAATTCGGCACATTAACGGCATAGAACCTCAATTATGCCTCAGCGTCATCGAAAATTTGGACCATCGGATGGAGGTGTGCCGCCGAATTCGCGGCGGCCATTTGGCCGATATTTTGTTCCATACATAATTGAACCATACCAATATTATCATAATAAAAAGAAATGACAGTAATTTCCTAAATAATTTGTGTTTTATTCAAAATCAACATCGGCCCTTAAAACTTAACCACCCTTTAGTTTGGAAACATTTTTCGCATCAGGTTTGTGGGAGAGATCTGAATGGTACTAGCTAGTAAATATTTTGAATCGAGTAAGGTTAAGTACGTAACAACGTCTGGTGTGGCAACTCTAGTTTTCTTGACAAACCATTCCTCATGAAAAATAATATTCTACTTCTCTTTCATTTTAAGTTTAAGTGTCAGTTTTTTGTCGAACGGTTGTCTGAGTTTTCCTATGGTGTTGTCTTCGTATATTTGCATCATGGAGGAAGAAAGTGTTATGTTTCTTTCCGTTGAGGTGTATTATGTTGTTTAGCGGAAAAGCATATATTTAAAACTTTGAAGTGGAAATCGTGTTTGCCTTCTTCGAAATGATGTGAATTGGGAGTTTTTCTACAAGTTCTTGGTGGAATATGCGGTTAATGTTGGTTGTTGTATAAGGTATAAAGTTCGGTAGTAGTCAGTACCACACAATATTTAAACTCAGTGAAATATATATGTATTGTCTAAATGTAACAGGTTGTTACATGTAGATAATATGTAATTCAATTGTCATATTTCTTTCTTAAACACTATTATAGAAATAAAGACCTTACGATATCCAAGAAAATTGAGGAAACGTCGTACACTACATAAAAACAGCATTTCATTTTCTGCGATCTTAAGCCCATCTTGCAACTGAAATAATAATTTTGAAAAAAGTCACACAATCAACATATACGAGTATGTATATGACTATGTTACAATTTTTAAATGTCTTCTTTAACGGAACCCTCTATATGCGAACGAAGTCGTGGTTGACGAATTTCTTAAGGAAGCAACGGATTATTTATTTCATATCGCTTACCCACGCATCCTGAAGGAACGACCAACAATTTCTATCTCGACACTTTCCAAGAAAGTGCTTTAACGAACAAATATATTTCATTAAAATTGGTTCATTAATTCAGAAGTTATAAGAAAATGACCGACACAAAACCTAGCCTGCCTTTCGTATAAAATTATGGTTCGATTTTTTAATTATCTTCATTCCAACCATATAGAAATGTAATGAGTGGATATAAATTCGCCGTTAAATTTACCTCACCAGGGTGGTGCAAGGGACAGTTTTCTTCTCCTTCAAAAATATTTGTGCGTCTTTACGCACCTCTTCGAAAGCCACTATGACCTAACGGCATCAAATATCAAATATCGGGATATTCGGCTCAAAGTTCATGGAATGCAATGTTCTTCATTTTCAAGTAATTCATACGTACATATATGCTTTACAATTGGATACATTTGATTCAAACTTGAAAATATTTAACATACGACAATTACAATTAATGTCGTCTGTCGGGCAGATAAATTCATATTTTTATAATATTCTATATTTTGTAAAGTATGTATGCGATTTATTATTATTATTTACCTACTGGTCTAATTATATTAATCTAAAAGCATTTTTCTATACCATGTATAAATTCTCCCAATTCCTATCTTTTTCTCCAATAAGTATTCTAATTAATTCTTCCTCTGATAATAAACTCCTTTCAAAATGTCTTATTCTAGACTACCTTAAAATTGTGCAGCACCTACAAAATGTTGGAACGTTGTTCTATTTTCGCCAAATCGATTCCCATTAATGCGAATTAAATCACATCGAGCCTTAAAGATGCAGATTTTTTTTTATTAATTTCGATACCATCCTTAAAATATATATAGACCACACACTGTCAAACTAAGGCGAGGGGAGGTGACTGGAAATGCACGCCGATTACCGCCGTCGCAACAATATCTGAACGTGATGCTCCAAAACCTCTCGCATCACCTTTGACAGCGGAAACGAGAGAGACGATTCTCCAGTCCAGTGAGCTGAAGCAGGAGCAGCGAACTATGGCAGAGAATCTTATCAATGAGTACGCTGATGTATTTGCCTCACAGGACGGAGAATACGGCCGAACACACCTGGTACAACATCGAATAGACACTGGTGATACTAGACCAATTCGTCAGCCTGCTAGGCGCCTTCCATTGGCAAAGCAGACAGAAGTTGCAGAGATGGTGTCGGCAATGGAGAAAGAAGGTCTGATTGAAAGTTCCAAAAGTCCGTGGGCATCACCGGTTGTACTGGTTAAGAAGAAAGATGGCAGCACGCGGTTCTGCGTGGGCTATCGGCAGCTCAATTACGTCACCAAGAAAGACAGCTATCCTCTGCCACGGATTGACGACACGCTAGACACACTATCAGGAGCCCGATGGTTTTCCACTCTCGACTTGAAGAGTGGCTACTGGCAGGTACAGATCCATCCAGAAGACCGGGAGAAAACCGCCTTCACCGCAGGAAATGGGCTATGGCAATTCACGGTAATGCCATTCGGGCTGTGCAATGCTCCGGCGACTTTCGAGCGATTGATGGAATGTGTCCTGCAAGGGTTAACATGGAAAACCTGTTTGGTATACTTGGATGATGTCATCGTCGTAGGAAAAACGTTTGCGCAACACCGAGACAATCTAAGGGATGTGTTTCAAAGGCTTCGAAGTGCCCACCTGAAGCTCAACCCCAAGAAGTGCGCCCTGTTTAGAGCGGAAGTCAAGTACCTGGGGCACAAAATTTCAGCGAAAGGAGTGAGAACCGATCCAGAGCAGGTCGAAGCGGTGAAAAACTGGCCAGTCCCCAAAGACAAACAACAACTAAGGAGCTTCCTGGGCCTAGCCACCTACTACAGACGGTTCGTGAAGGATTTTGCCGGGATCGCAAAGAGCCTGCACCAGTTGACGGAAAAGGGAAAACAATTCAAATGGTCAATTGAGTGCGAGAAGAGCTTCAAGGCACTTAAACAACGGCTATGCGATGCCCCGATACTTTCTTACCCCACTCCAGGGGAAACGTTCATTGTGGATGCAGATGCTAGTAATGTCGGGGTAGGAGCCGTACTCTCCCAGGTGCATGGCGGCCAAGAGAAGGTGGTTGCGTACTTCAGCAAGGTGCTCTCTAAGCTAGAAAGGAACTACTGCGTGACAAGGAGAGAACTTCTATCTTTGATCTTGGCTACGAAGCATTTTCACAATATACCGAAGATCGGTCTTCGCACACACCATGCAGCCTTAAAATGGCTATTACAGTTCAAGAGTCCTGAGGGTCAGGTCGCAAGATGGATCGAAAGGCTGCAAATCTACGACTACGAAATACAGCATCGTAAAGGAAAACTCCACTCTAATGCGGATGCACTGTCCCGGAGACCATGCAGAACGGATTGTAAACATTGTGCGCGTCAGGAAGAACGGGAGCTGGTTTCCATCCAAAGAATGAGAGCCGAACCTATCGCCGGCTGGAGCGTAGATGCGATCCGGAACGCTCAGAAGGAAGACCCGGATATCGAGCCGATTCTGGCCTGGAAGGAGAACATGGAGAAACCGGATCATCAGAACATCTCTCAAGAAGCCCGACCTTAAAGGCATATTTTGCGCAGTGGGACTCCCTCCATGTCCAGGAAGGTGTTCTGAGAAGAAAATGGGAATCCTCTGACGGAAAGTCGTTTGTAATGCAGCTTGTCGTACCGCGGACGAGGGTCAAGGAGGTGTTACAGGAGATGCATGGCGGGGCGTCCGGAGGCCACTTGGGAGTGAATAAGACGCTAGAAAAGGTACGAGAACGTTTTTATTGGTTAAAAGCGAAGGAAGATATCGAAGACTGGTGTAGAAAATGCGACGTGTGTGCAGCTAGCAAGGGTCCGAGAATCAAAACTCGAGGTAAGATGCACCAATACAACGTGGGAGCACCTTTCGAACGAATCGCCATTGACATCGCAGGGCCCTTTCCGGAAACTGACAATGGTAATCGGTATATACTCGTAGTAATGGACTACTTCAGTAAGTGGCCGGAAGCATTTCCGATCCCTAACCAGGAAGCCAGAACCGTGGCGGAGCAGATCGTCTACAATTGGGTTAGCAGATTCGGTGTGCCCTTGGAATTGCATTCTGACCAAGGGCGGAACTTCGAGTCAAGAATCTTCCAAGAGATGTGTCAACTACTCGGAATCAAAAAGACAAGGACAACCCCGCTTCATCCACAGTCGGACGGTATGGTGGAGCGTTTCAATAGGACTTTGGACGAACATCTCTCGAAGGTCGTAGGTGACTACCAACTTGATTGGGACCGGCAGATTCCCTTGTTTTTGATGGCCTATAGAAGTGCCGTGCATAGCACTACTCGACATACGCCGTTCGAAATCTTGTTTGGTGGAATAGCTCGTTTACCCAGTGAGGTGAAATTTGGATCTCCTACCAATGAGCCCAGAAATGAAGAAGAGTACGTGGCGGACCTTAGGGAAAGGCTTAGGGAAATACACCAAAGGACCAGAAGCCAAATTAAGATAACGAGCGATCGCATGAAGGCCAGGTATGATGCCAAGGCAACAACGTCAGGATTCCAGGAAGGAGATCTAGTGTGGCTGTATAATCCCCATCGCCAAAAGGGGAAATCACCTGAGTTGCAGCCGAACTGGGAGGGTCCCTACAGAATAATAACCCGCATCAACGATGTTGTCTACCGCATCCAGCGAGGGCCAAGGGCCAAAATGAAAGTGGTTCATGTGGACTGACTGAGTCGATATAATGGCCGAAGTGAGGACGCACTTGTTCGGGGTGAACAAGTCTAAGAGGGTTGCAGTGTAACATCACCTAAAACGATGCTACAATAATGTAGAATAATAACTACGCTCCTGCAGCCCATTCCAAAGTGTATTTTCATTCGAGGTTCGTGTCTGCGGTTAAGTCTCCACAGTTCATGTCTACGAAAGAGACGGATAATATCACGGATAAGAAAGAATTATAACTGCAAGAAATGGAATTATTACATCAGAATTTTTCTTGTTCCAGTGGTCGAAGAATTTGCTAGAAGTTTCTGGCTATCAGAAGAAAGAAAGATAGCTATCCTCTGCCACGGATTGACGACACGCTAGACACACTATCAGGAGCCCAATGGTTTTCCACTCTCGACTTGAAGAGTGGCTACTGGCAGGTACAGATCCATCCAGAAGACCGGGAGAAAACCGCCTTCACCGCAGGAAATGGGCTATGGCAATTCACGGTAATGCCATTCGGGCTGTGCAATGCTCCGGCGACTTTCGAGCGATTGATGGAATGTGTCCTGCAAGGGTTAACATGGAAAACCTGTTTGGTATACTTGGATGATGTCATCGTCGTTGGAAAAACGTTTGCGCAACACCGAGACAATCTAAGGGATGTGTTTCAAAGGCTTCGAAGTGCCCACCTGAAGCTCAACCCCAAGAAGTGCGCCCTGTTTAGAGCAGAAGTCAAGTACTTGGGGCACATAATTTCAGTGAAAGGAGTAAGAACCGATCCAGAGAAGGTCGAAGCGGTGAAAAACTGGCCAGTCCCCAAGGATAAACACCAACTAAGGAGCTTCCTGGGCCTAGCCACCTACTACAGACGGTTCGTGAAGGATTTTGGCGGGATCGCAAAGAGCCTGCACCAGTTGACGGAAAAGGGAAAACAATTCAAATGGTCAATTGAGTGCGAGAAGAGCTTCAAGGCACTTAAACAACGGCTATGCGATGCCCCGATACTTTCTTACCCCACTCCCGGGGAAACGTTCATTGTGGATGCAGATGCTAGTAATGTCGGGGTAGGAGCCGTACTCTCCCAGGTGCATGGCGGCCAAGAGAAGGTGGTTGCGTACTTCAGCAAGGTGCTCTCTAAGCCAGAAAGGAACTACTGCGTGACAAGGAGAGAACTTCTAGCTTTGATCTTGGCTACGAAGCATTTTCACAAATACCTCTATGGGAGGAAGTTCGTTCTTCGCACAGACCATGCAGCTTTAAAATGGCTATTACAGTTCAAGAGTCCTGAGGGTCAGGTCGCAAGATGGATCGAAAGGCTGCAAATCTACGACTACGAAATACAGCATCGTAAAGGAAAACTCCACTCTAATGCGGATGCACTGTCCCGGAGACCATGCAGAACGGATTGTAAACATTGTGCGCGTCAGGAAGAACGGGAGCTGGTTTCCATCCAAAGAATGAGAGCCGAACCTATCGTCGGCTGGAGCGTAGATGAGATCCGGAACGATCAGAAGGAAGACCCGGATATCGAGCCGATTCTGGCCTGGAAGGAGAACATGGAGAAACCGGATCATCAGGACATCTCTCACAGAAGCCCGACCTTAAAGGCATATTTTGCGTAGTGGGACTCCCTCCATGTCCAAGAAGGTGTTCTGAGAAGAAAATGGGAATCCTCCGACGGAAAGTCGTTTGTAATGCAGCTTGTCGTACTGCGGACGAGGATCAAGGAGGTGTTACAGGAAATGCATTTCGGGGCGACCGGAGGCCACTTGGGAGTGAATAAGACTCTAGAAAAGGTACGAGAACGTTTTTATTGGTTAAAAGCGAAGGAAGATATCGAAGACTGGTGCAGAAAATGCGACGTGTGTGCAGCTAGCAAGGGTCCGAGAATTAAAACTCGAGGTAAGATGCACCAATACAACATGGGAGCACCTTTCGAACGAATCGCCATTGACATCGCAGGCCCTTTCCGGAAACCGACAATGGTAATCGGTATATACTCGTAGTGATGGACTACTTCAGTAAGTGGCCGGAAGCGTTTCCGATCCCTAACCAGGAAGCCAGAACCGTGGCGGAGCAGATCGTCTACAATTGGGTTAGCAGATTCGGTGTGCCCTTGCATTCTGACCAAGGGCGGAACTTTGAGTCAAGAATCTTCTAAGAGATGTGTCAACTACTCGGAATCAAAAAGACAAGGACAACCCCGCTTCATCCACAGTCGGACGGTATGGTGGAGCGTTTCAATAGGACTTTGGACGAACATCTCTCGAAGGTCGTAGGTGACCCTTGTTTTTGATGGCCTATAGAAGTGCCGTGCATAGAACTACTCGACATACGTCGTTCGAAATCTTGTTTGGTGGAATAGCTCGTTTACCCAGTGAGGTGAAATTTGGATCTCCTACTAATGAGCCCAGAAATGAAGAAGAGTACGTGGCGGACCTTAGGGAAAGGCTTAGGGACATACACCAAAGGACCAGAAGCCAGATTAAGATGACGAGCGACCGCATGAAGACCAGGTATGATGCCAAGGCAACAACGTCAGGATTCCAGGAAGGAGATCTGGTGTGGCTGTATAATCCCCATCGCCAAAAGGGGAAATCACCTAAATTGCAGCGGAACTGGGAGGGTCCCTACAGAATAGTAGCCCGCATCAACGATGTTGTCTACCGCATCCAGCGAGGACCAAGGGCCAAAATGAAAGTGGTTCATGTGGACCGACTGAGTCGATACAATGGCCGAAATGAGGATGCACTTGTTCGGGACGAACACGTCTAAGAGGGGGGCAGTGTAGCATAATAATAACTACGCTCCTACGACTATGCAACCCATTCCGAAGTGTCTTTTCATTCTGGCAGAATTTTGGTCCGAAGTGTCCTTTCATTCGAGGTTCTTGTCTGCGGTTAAGTCTCTACAGTTCATGTCTACAAAAGAGACGGATAATATCACGGATAAGAGGGAATTATAACTGCAAGAAATGATTATCATCCTGGAATTATTACATCAGAATTTTTCTTGTTCCAGTGGTCGAAGAATTTGCTAGAAGTTTCTGGCTATCAGAAACTTCTGCTATATAAGGACAGATGGCGATCGAGAAGAGGGAGTAGTTTTAAAACCGTGACGAAGAGATTAGAAAAGTGATAATGGGCGAAGTTGTAATTTTGTGATAAATTGAAAGTTGAGAGTTAACAAGAAGAAGTAATTAGTTTGGATTTGTGAATTAAGTAATTGAAAGGAGATAAAGTGAGAGGACAGAGACCTTGTAAGAAAAGAATTGCGAAGAATAGTATAGTGTGAACCTGAATTGTTCTATAGACTAGAAAATAAAGAAATAATTTCACAGAATATTGTTTTATCTACTCGAGCCGTAGCTCGCATATTACAATATGAAACAACTTGAGATTGAGGTATATAATTGTCTTGACATATGTGCGGAGCTGAAACTAACCGTTAGAGCTATTTGCTGTGATCATGGACCCACAAATCGTAGTCTATATAGTAAATTTAATCTAAATGAAAAAAAAATTAACTTTAAGAAATGAAGGATTATATATTAAACATCGAACCCACAAACGCAAGAAATAGATCATTTTGTTTCAAAGGCAGGGATCATAATGATTTATATTACATTTATGTAGATCCGTTAGAGAACTTATTTGGTAAAATAAGAGCGCGGAATATTAATAAAAGTAATCCAAGTGTTTGAAAATTGTGGTGAAGAAATGTCAAAGGACAAACAGAATTTCGATCTAACGGAATTATTTATAAAATTAAAAGAATATGAAAATTCAAAAGAAAATACGGTTCTCTTATGGCCTTCGGAAAAATATTTTCAAGTATGCCGTCTTCATGTACAAATATTTTACGAATACTTTCGAAAACTACCTTTTGCATCTAACTTAAAAGAAAATATAATCAAAGAATGTATAAAGGCAACAAATATACATTTTCCTAATTGGTTCAATGTATGTTATGATTAAGGTGATTCAACTGCAATTTAATACTAACCTAATTTAAGTTAATGATTATTTTGTTAATTTAGTTAGTTTTTTTTATAATAATTTCGAAGATTAATTACCTTCACTTAAGTAGGTCAAGAGCAGTGATCAGTTATTATAAGGGCATAAATATAAAATGTATGCAAAACTCATATTCATACCCATTTTCAGAGCAAATTTGTGTCCACAAAGTTTACAGAGTTTTTATTTATTTAATCAAGTGCTGAACATAAGGTACATATGTACATACAGACAAAATAACAAGCACACAACATAAGCCAAACCATTTGCACATATATATGTATATACGATCTACACTAATCCTCCATATCCATCCTACCAACGTGTCGGCATAAGAACTCCATGACCGCAGTCGCACAAAATATTTTTTTTGTATGTGTGAGTGACACGATGGACTAAAAAGTGAGCAGAAAAAAACAAATGTTCTGTGTTCTGATTTTTTCCCCTTTTATAAGAAGTTTAAGCTTTTTAAAAAGCTTTTTTTTTAGTGAATTTCGTTTTCATATATCACTTCTTCCCATGGGTAGTTTATTATCTGTGCTATTATTTAGAAGAGAAAGTGATAACAGTTTGATCACTCTCTCCGAAAGGGCGACGATTACATGCACGTCAGGCCATACAATGGAATCCGCTCACCCAAGAAGGAAGAACAGCGGGTCGCTCTAGAGATACTTGACGCAATACAGTCGAAAAGGAGGCACGGCAGTTGAGAAAAAGCCGGAGGGAATAGAGGTACATTGGCAGGAACTAAACACGGTGGCTCGTAGGCGTGGTAGATACCCTAAGATCCGTAAGGGACATAGGACCTAAATGAATGCAATGTGTTGCTTTCGAGTATCCTTTTTAGTTTTTTCTGATATCCTCAGCCTTTACAATTTTCAGTTGGTTAGAGTTTTTATGTTTCCATTTTATGTACGACATATCAATTTCATTACAGATAAATCCATAATTTTGGACCGGGATTGTTGACTTCTTTTACTCAGAATAACTTTTACTCAGCAGTTTCTTTGTTAGTTGATATGCTAGCCTCATCCCATCATACTCATGTAGCATTCTGGTGACATATTTCAGGTGGAGATCTAGCGTGTAAAAGTGGTCATCTTCGTGTAAGCGCTGGTAACTTGAGAATCCTCTTTAAGAAAATGTGTTAAAGTTTGTCCACTTCTTGGAACATTCTTAAACCCCAAATTTGTTTGCTCTGCAAACACCCTGAAAAAGGTTCCAAATTTTGCAATCTCGTTTTTAAACAAAACTCCTAAATACGTACAACTGAAAAGTATTCGAACGCTTTCTCCTTTGAGTGCCAATTTCTCTTGATTAGAGAGTGTACCACCATTTCTAAACATCATCATCTCCGTTTAGACAGGTTAACTTCCAAGTTAAACATTCCGCAGTATCTTTCGAGGTTGTTAATCATTTGCTGCATAACTTTGATATCCTCGGCCAACAGTAACATATCATCTGCGTACAGTAATAATTTAACATTTATGCCATCGATTTTTACACCTCTTCTTAATACCTCATTAATGTTGTTTATGTATAGAGTGAAAAGGAGCGGTGACAATGAATAACCTTGTTTCACGCCAGAGTAAGTTTGGAATTAGCCACAGAACTTTTTTCCAGACCAAATCGCAGATTGGGTATTCAAATGTATGCATGAAGTTTACCAACTTGGTTGACAATCCCATTCCATGTAGCTTGTACGAATTTGAGAGTTTCAGATTTGAGAGAATTTGTAGTATAACATTGTTGAAATGACCACGAAGAGACGTATACGGAGTTCTCAAGCAAAGTTCGTTATTTCGTCACCGACGGTAGTTACTACTAAGTCACTGTGGATATAATTGTTTCTTATACCATCATACCATGGGGCATTTACTATGACTCTTAGCACTTTGTTTTGAAAAGATTGTAGGATATCTCTATTGCCTCGTTTGGTACAACCCCAAAGATGTATACCATGTGTCCAAACGGGTATAAGCATTTGCTTGAATAAAAGCAGTTTGTTATATACGAGGGTGGGTTAATAAGAAGTCCCTGAAAAATGAAATAAGGAACACTCTTTTCATTTTCATGTTTGGAAACAAAAAATAGTCACAGGGCGCTAAATCTGGGGAATATGCTGGATGAGGGAGGAGTTCGTAGCCTAACTCATGCAATTTTGCCATTGCGACTGTGGACTTGTGCGCAGGTGTGTTGTCTTGGTGAAAAATAACTTTTTTCTTCGCCAAATGCGGCTGTTTTTCCTTTAAAGCGGCTTGGAATCGATCCAGCAGCTCTGCGTAATATGCGCCGGTGATCGTTTTACCCTTTTCAAGGTAATCGATGTGAATAACACCGCGCGTATCCCAAAAAACTGTCGCCATGACCTTGTTTGCTGACAAACCCGCCTTGGCCTTCTTCGGCTTCGATTCACCAGTAGAAGTCCATCGTCCATTGTGGTGATCTCAATTGGGCGACCAGAACGTTCGGCGTCACTTGTGCTTGAACGACCGCACCGAAATTGAGTAAACCAGTGGTGAATGGATCCAATCGATGGTGAAGAGTCCCCATAATATTTGTCAAGCTTTTGTTTAGTTTGCGTGATAGTTTCTTCTACTTTTTTTCCATTTTAACGGAAATGCTAGCAGGCGTCTATACAAAATGGCTGCCACAACAAAACTATTTGACAGATCTGTCTAAAAATTTGAGTGCGTTCTTTTGAAAGATGATTCTTGACAACAAAAATTTAATTTAAGATGACGACACAATTTGTGTTAATTTTCAGGGACTTATTGACCCACCTACATCTACGTTTTAATTTATAGTTAGTTATATACCACCCAAGAGTGGACTTGATATCTATCTTAAACACATTGAAAACATTGATTGCATTGATAATATTAGTTCAGAGTTAAGCAATATTTGCGTTATTGGTGACTAATATTGGCGATGTTATTTGGTCCTGGTCTGAGGACGATAAAATGCTTGTTCCTTACAATGTATTTAAAGAATATGAATTTGCATTAATTGATTTTGTATACTCATTAAACTTACATCAGATCAACTCAATTTCCAACTCTTTGAATCGAATACTAGATCTTATTTTTGTTCGTGGTGATGATGTAAAAGCAAGTGTTTTTGATGCTGCATTTTCGTTATTAAATAATTCAATTCAAAACAAAGAATCTCTCATTGTATTTATGTTCCGTAATTATTTAAGAGATAATGAAAAATCACATAAGTCATTTAACTTTTCGAAAGCTGATTACATTGGATCGAACTATGACCTGTATTCGTTTGATTGGGTTAATCAATTTAAGTTTTTAGATCTATGTGCAATGTATAATCATTTCGTTGATATTGTAATATGCGAGCTACGGCTCGAGTAGATAAAACGATATTCTGTGAAATTTATTTCTTTATTTTCTAGTCTATAGAACAATTCAGGTTCACACTATACTATTCTTCGCAATTCTTTTCTTATAATGTCTCTTTCCTCTCAAATCACTTTATCTCCTTTCAATTACTTAATTCACAAACCCAAACTAATTACTTCTTCTAGTTAACTCTCAACTTTCAATTTATCATAAAATTACAACTTCGCCCATTATCACTTTTCTAATCTCTTCGCCACGGTTGTAAAACTACTGCCTCCTCTCGATCGCCATCTGTCCTTATATAGCAGAAGTTTCTGATAGCCAGAAACTTCTAGCAAATTCTTCGACCACTGGAACAAGAAAAATTCTGATGTAATAATTCCAAGATGACAATCATTCTTGCAGTTATAATTCCCTCTCATCCGTGATATTATCCGTCTCTTTCGTAGACATGAACTGTGGAAACCGCAGACACGAACCTCGAATGAAAGGACACTTCGGACCAAAATTCTGCCAGAATGAAAAGACACTTTGAAATGGGTTGCATAGTCGTAGGAGCGTAGTTATTATTATGCTACAATATATTGCAAAACGCGTTTTTTATTTTTGTTCCTTGCACTGTGAAAAAGAAACATTCCAAGCCCCCATGGTATAACAGAGATCCAATGCATTTTAAAAATTTGAAAAATATAGCGTTCAAGTTACTTAAAATGTCTAATACAGATGTGAATATTTCTAATTTTCGTAAGTTACGCAAAGATTTCGTGGTTTTAAGTGAATTCTTGCACAGAAATTATATCATGAGCATTGAAAGTAAATTAAAAAAAGACTCCAAATGTTTTTGGTCCTTTATTAACTATAAACGTAATTCAATTGGTATTCCAAAGACAATGGTATATAGAAACGTTGAATCTTCTGATATTGAAACAACTCTTGATCATTTTGCGACTTTCTTTGAATCTGTTTATTCCGATTCTGCATCTAATAATCTCTTTAAACCAAGCTCAATATCCAATATTGATATCTGTTCCATGGAGTTGGATTTCAAAGAGATTTTATCTGCTCTTAGTAGAGTTAAGCCTAATTCAAAACCGGGTCCAGATGGTATACCAGCAATTATTCTAAAAAATTGTTGTCAATCAATTTGTCTTCCTTTGCTTTTAATTTCCAATCTTTCATTCTCATCTGGAACTTTTCTTGATGATTAGAAGACATCGTTCTTGGTTCCGGTGTTTAAATCAGGGTCCAAAAGTGTAATTGAGAACTATAGGGGTATAAGTAAATTATCAGCAACACCTAAAGTTTTTGAATCCATAATTAAGGCTAAATTAGATTTTCAAATAAAGGAATACATCTCTGAGTTTCAACATGGCTTTGTTTCCAGACGTTCGACTACATCCAATTTGGGATATTTTTTGTCTTATGCTATAAACGCTATTGAAAGTGGTTATCAAGTTGAAACTGTGTATACCGATTTTAGCAAAGCATTTGATTCTGTTAATCATCAAATTCTACGTAAAAGCTGTTGAATTTTGGTTTTCATTCTGCAATGTTGAACTGGATTTTGTTTACTGGGAAGGGTCCAACGAGTACAAATTAATAATTATTGCTCAAGATCTATTAAATGCACTTCAGGAGTTCCTCAAGGAAGGCATTTGGGGCCCTTGTTATTTATCATTTTTATTGATGATATTTCGTCGTATATACAATTTTGTAAATTTTTAATGTACACTGATGATCTAAAAATTTTTCTGAAAGTAAAATGTATCGAGGATTGTCTAAAAGTTCAAAATGATATTTCGTCGTTAACTCGGAAAAATAATTTCCAAGTAACCGGTTGTGTTTTTGTCAACACGAAAATAATTTGCTTCGATTTTAACAAATTAGAAATAATATATTTTAACGATTTTGAACTGATAAATAGCAAAAAAAGACAATTGAAACACTATACCCTACCTTTGGGGTATTCCAATTGTTATTATTAAAGGAACGAAAAATAAAACAAAAATTAAAAAAGTGATCCGCGGCAAATTGACAACCCCTGAAAGGGCCTGAAAGGGGAGCGGGGGCGATGGATACGGCTGAAATCACGCGCGAACAGTTTATGGAAATATTCCAATTAGCAAAAAAATATGAACAAGAAGTATTATTTCTAAAACAAAAAATAAAAGAAATGCAGGAGCGACTCCTCATTTAAAAAAAACGTTACAAAAAAAAGAAAAACACCCAAAATTGTGACATCGTGCACTGATCGCGAAAATCAATTTGCTCTACTAGACGTAGTAGATGTCAGAACAAAATGTTAATACAGGAACTACACAAGATGCACCAACAACTTCGAGCAAGCTCATTTCAATGATGAAATCAAAGAATGAGGCGAAAGAACAACAAAAAGAGACTGTGAAAAATAACGGCACAACAGAACGCAAAACAATCTCAGACAGTGTGGGAAAAAAAACATCGGAAGAACCAACAGCACCAGTGGTAACAAAAAAAAAGTCACCACCTCCAATTAAAATTTACAAAGAAGATAGCAAAAAATTGTACAAGTTACTTAAGGAAGAAATAGGTAAAGATAGTTTAATATAAAAAATATAAATAGTAAAATAACGTTAACTGTTAAAGATAAGAATGACTGTAACAAAGTGACAGAATTGCTTGACGAATCAGGAACGGAATATTTTTCGTATACAAATAAGGAAGAAAAGTTACAGTCATTGTTGATAAAAGGTCTTAGTGTTGGCTTCAACCCAGATGAAGTCTTGGAAGAGTTGAAAGCTCTAAAAATAGAAAGCCTAAACTTTGTTGGGGCATTCAGGTATGCTACGGCGAACTCTAAGCGAAAAAATAGAGTCCTGCCTATTATAGCGGTACAGCTATCTTCGGATAGCAAAGTACAAAACCTGAGAACTATCAAGTACCTAGAGGGGCATTTAGTGTCCTTCGAAAGAATTCGGAGGAACAGTGTCCTTCAATGTCATCGATGCCAGAGATTCGGGCATGCTTCTCCGAATTGCAAGATGATTAGGAGGTGCGTCAAGTGCCAAAATTCTCATGAGCATGGTGAGTGCCAGGTGCAAAAAGCTGCGAGCAAGGAATAGCAATTTTGCGTTCTTTGTCAGAAGTCCGGTCACTCCTCCTGGCGGGGTTGCGAAAGCTACAAGAGACTGTCGGATCGGCTTTAAGCACAGAAAAAGGAAACACAGCAAAAGGTTGCACAGAAAATCACAATGATTGACAATCATGTTCGGGGTGGAGTCTCTTTTGCCGACATAGTAGGGAATGGTGTTGGCACAAAACCAGTCAGCCCCAACGCATTGCGCTCCAATACTGTTGGCTCCAACATTGTTGGGTAAAAAAGTATTGTGCGCCCTGCAAACGATAGATTGCAAATGCAAGTTGACGGTCTGACCAAGACTGTTGCAGATCTGTCGGCGAAGGTAGATGCCCTTCTGAACATTTGCATAGCAGACGCGCGACTGCAAATACAGACGGTCCATGGTAATAAACTTTCAATACTGCCGTATGATAGCGACCACAATGCTATAGCTATGCCGGTGACATTTGCTGGCGGCTCCACGTTTAGCTTCGCAACGCAGCACGAAGTCCCTAAATTGTGTTTTAGGCAGACCGATTGGTGCAAATTCCAGGGTTGTGCCATCAGGAAATATAGGAATTGTACTTTCAGTATTCCTTGTAATAGAAATCTTACTAATGAAGAATGCGATTTTTATATCGGGAACCTAAATACGGTAGTATTACAAGCAATGGAATTGTCAGTTCCGAAAATTAAATCAAAAAATGGCATCGAATGTTATCTAAATCGTGACATACAAACTCTACAAATTTACTAAAGTTTTTTAATCACTCAAATAAATTGAAATTGTCGTCAGTTCCAATAAGAATCGCCCAACATGGTGCTGCAAAGGTTGAAATCTCTCCTGAGAAATGTGAGGACACTGCTAAGCCAGCAGTTTAGGAATAGTGTCAACGATTACTGG